>OZ024800.1:41063535-41448535 GCA_964017045.1 Omphiscola glabra
TCTTGGTCAGCTACATGTAAGTAGGATGTTTCTTGGTCAGCTACATGTAAGTAGGATGTTTCTTGGTCAGCTACACGCAAGTAGGATGTTTCTTGGTCAGCTACATGTAAGTAGGATGTTTCTTGGTCAGATAGCATCCCCTCCAGCCGTACCGCCTCTCATTTCGCCTCTCATCACGAGTATCGCCTCTCATATCGCCTCTCATATTGCATCTCATATCGCCTCTCATATTGCCTCCATACCGCCTCTCATATCTCCTCTCATATCGCCTCTCATATTGCCTCTCATATTGCCTCCATACCGCCTCTCATATCTCCTCTCATATCGCCTCTCATATCGCCTCTCATATTGCCTCTCATATCGCCTCTCATATTGCCTCTCATATCTCCTCTCATTTCGCCTCGCATATTGCCTCTCATATCGCCTCTAAATTCGCCTGTCATATCGCCTCTCATATCACCTCTCATATTGCCTCTCATCACGAGTATCGCCTCTCATCACGAGTATTGCCTCTCATCACGAATATCGCCGCTCATATCGCTTCTCATATTGTCTCTCATATTGCCTCTCATATCGCCTCTCATATCGCCTCTCATATCGCCTCTCAAATAGCCTCTCATATAGCCTCTCATTTTGCCTCTCATATTGCCTCTCATATTTCCTCTCATATCGCCTCCATATCACCTCTCATATCGCCTCTCATATCGCCTCTCATATCTCCTCTCATTTCGCCTCACATATTGCCTCTCATATCGCCTCTAATTTTGCCTGTCATATCGCCTCTCATATCACCTCTCATATCGCCTCTCATCACGAGTATCGCCTCTCATCACGAGTATTGCCTCTCATCACGAATATCGCCGCTCATATCGCTTCTCATATTGCCTCTCATATTGCCTCTCATATCGCCTCTCATATCGCCTCTCATATCGCCTCTCAAATCGACTCTCATATAGACTCTCATTTTGCCTCTCATATTGCCTCTCATATTGCCTCTCATATCGCCTCCATATCACCTCTCATATTGCCTCTCATATCGCCTCTCATATCGCCTCTCATATTGCCTCTCATATCGCCTCTCCTATCGGCTCTCGTATCGCCTCTCATATTGCCTCTCATATCACCTCTTATATCACCTCTCATATCGCCTCTCATCACGAGTATCGCCTCTCATCACGAGTATCGCCTCTCATCACGAGTATCGCCTCTCATCACGAGTATCGCCTCTCATATCGCCTCTCATATCGCCTCTCATATCGCCTCTCATATCACCTCTCATATCGCCTCTCATATCGCCTCTCATATAGCCTCTCATATGGCCTCTAATATCGCCTCTCATATCGCCTCTCATATCGCCTCTCATATCGCCTCTCATATCGCCTCTCATATCGCCTCTCATATCGCCTTTCATATCACCTCTGATCACGAGTATCGCCTCTCATCACGAATATCGCCTCTCATCACGAGTATCGCCTCTGATCACGAGTATCGCCTCTCATTACGCGTATCGCCTCTCATCATGAGTATCATCTCCAATGATGGACTATGGGCTCACAAAAAGATCTCTCACAATCTTCACGCTTCTATACAATGAGGAAACCTTGGGAACGTGCCTCAAACGGAAAGCTGTCCGAGCCCAGAAGTCTGGCACATAGATTACTTTGGAAGACAATGTCTGCCCTTCTCTTCCCTCAACCTCACTGAATAGTTAAACATTGAATAGTGAACATTGAATAGGACACACTGAATAGGACACACTGAATATGATACATTGAATAGGACACACTGAATATGACACATTGAATAGGACTCACTGAATAGGACACATTGAATAGGACACACTGAATATGACACATTGAATAGGAAACACTGAATAGGACACTATGAATAGGACACACTGAATAGGAAACACTAAATAGGACACATATGGTAGGAAAGGGAGAGTGGGTGAGGTGTGTCAGCGTGGGTTTTGGTTAAGTTTGTAAGACAAAGTTCAAAACAGCGCGGGTATTGATTAAGTTTGTAAAACAAAGATCAAATATTTCTTGAGGTTTTTAGGCCTTCAAACCCGTCGGGTCTGCTATGGAGTCCCCCCCTCCCCTCTCCTTTGCCACTTAATTTTTCGGGTTTGTTCCCTCCCTCGCCCCCGCCTTTTTTCTGCATTCAAAGTTAATAGTTAATTTTTGACCACATGGCAACATTGGGTCCCTAAAATATATGCGAATCATCCTGGAGACCAAAGTTATGAAGAGCCAAACATTTTGGCTCTAGGCCCACAGAGAGTAGGAATCATGAAGGGATTCTAGTAGGAATCATGTAAGAGTTCTTGTAGGAATCATGTAAGAGTTTTTGTAGGAATCATGTACTAGCTCTTGTAGGAATCATGTAAGAGTTCTTGTAGGAATCATGTAAGAGTTCTTGTAGGAATCATGTAAGAGTTCTTGTAGGAATCATGTAAGAGTTCTTGTAGGAATCATGTAAGAGTTCTTGTAGGAATCATGTAAGAGTTCTTGTAGGAATCATGTAAGAGTTCTTGTAGGAATCATGTAAGAGTTCTTGTAGGAATCATGTAAGAGTTCTTGTAGGAATCATGTAAGAGTTCTTGTAGGAATCATGTAAGAGTTTTTGTAGGAATCATGTACTAGCTCTTGTACGCATCATTTAAGAGTTCTTGTAAGTGTAATAAAGTCAATGAGGAGATCAGAGAAGTGTTTAGGAGTAAGCCATTGAGCGCCTCGTAAGTTAAAGGTAAATCAATTATTTGTTTTAAGCTTGTAAATTGTGTATTTCCATAACTCTTCATTAATACATGTGTTTGTTTAAACAGTTATCTCTAATACATGTGCTTGTTTAAACAGTTATCTCTAATACATGTGTTTGTTTAAACAGTTAGCTCTAATACATGTGTTTGTTTAAACAGTTATCTCTAATACATGTGTTTGTTTAAACAGTTATCTTTAATACATGTGTTTGTTTAAACAGTAATCTCGAATACATGTGTTTTTTTAAACAGTTATCTCTAATACACGTGTGTGTTTAAACAGTTATCTCTAATACATGTGTTTGTTTAATTACTTATCTCTCTATTTGAGAACAAGGCAAAGTATTTTGAAAGGACACCCCCCACCCCAGCCCTAAGGATTAATTATGATAACAAACCACGAGTAACAGTTGGACTGTCATGGCTGACATGCAAATATATAATAATATTTTTTTTTTAAAAGAGAAAGAAAAAACAGAAAGAAAAAACAGAAAGAAAAAACAGAAAGAAAAAACAGAAAGAAAAAACAGAAAGAAAAAAACAGAAAGAAAAAACAGAAAGAAAAAACAGAAAGAAAAAAATAAGGAAAGAGAAGAATGAGATCAGAATTGCTTTTAATTTATTACGCCAACAGGAAGCTGCGCAGTGGAACACAATATGTGGACATGGATGGACTGAGCACGTGACTTGCCTACCGGACTGTGTCCAAGTGTCCATACTGGGTAGTCAAATGTACAGTGGATGGCACTCGGAGATTGACATAATCTGGACAAAAAAAACTGAAGAAGAAAAAAACCCCAAAGAATCACACTAACAAGATGAAAGTTACGCTCAACTTACATCTTCCTTTCCAGGCACAGATCACAAGATCAACCCACTTACAACAAACACACCAGGTAGTAGAGCCAGACAAACAGCCTCAACTCACTTACAAAAACATCAAGTGGGCTTCTGGCCTACAAACAGGATCAACCCACTTACAATAACAACAAGTGGGCTTCTGGCCTACAAACAGGATCAACCGACTTACAAAAACAACAAGTGGGCTTCTGGCCTACAAACAGGATCAACCGACTTACAAAAACAACAAGTGGGCTTCTGGCCTACAAACAGGATCAACCCACTTACAAAAACAACAAGTGGGCTTCTGGCCTACAAACAGGATCAACCGACTTACAAAAACAACAAGTGGGCTTCTGGCCTACAAACAGGATCAACCGACTTACAAAAACAACAAGTGGGCTTCTGGTCTACAAACAATATCAACTCACCACCAAAAAACAAGACGCGCAGTACTCTCGAAAAAAATACGTTCAACTGAAGTGAAAGTAGATCCTATTTTTAGAAAAAGCTTTAGAATCGCGATGCATGTGGAGGTATTGGGAAGAAACTGAATTGAAAGCCACGTGTTAACAACAACAACCAGATAAAAAGGAAATAGCATGCTGCACACCTGACACCAAGTGGATTGTTTGCACTTTCGTTGTACACAATCATGAATGTCTCGCTTAGTCGCGAGCCTCGGTGTGGAACATGATAATCGGATTGGTGAGCCCTTTGATCTGACTTAAGAGACGCAAACATCATTACATTGTACTTGAAGAACCTATTGACCTCAGTACACACTAATCGATAACAGAAATGATTAAGACTTTCAATCGGAGACTACGAGAGAATGAATCATCGCGGTATACCGAGTCCTGGATAATGGCGGCTCCGCCCTTGTAAAATATTCAGCCTTTCGAAATATCCACAAGTCACTGCCTCGGGTTCCAATCATCCGGTTCTAATAATATTTGGGGGACCATTCACTGTGGGGCCTTAAAATACTAGCTACACGTTTCCATTCAATCCGACCGGCCGCAGACAGTCATTGCCATGATGCTGAGACCCAATTAAGGCGGAGGAATACAAAATTCCCAAGGGGGAAATCATACGGGGTCGGCTATAAAAGGTTCATAGGTTTGAGAGGGTTAACGAAAGGGATCATGGGCTTGAGAGGGTTAACGAGACACTCGCGACATAAGGGGATTTTTGGAGATATCAGTGTTTATGGATTTCAGGATGTTATAAATGTTTTGGAGATATCACTGTTTAGTGATGTCAGGATGTTGTACAGATTTTGAGATATCATTGTTAAGGGATGTCAAGATACTGTAAGGTTTTGGAAAAGGCAGTGTTGATGGATGTTGATGCAGTAAGTTTTTGAGATGTCATCGTTGAGCGATATCATGATGTTACAAAGGATTTGGAGATGGCAGCGTTGAGGGATGTCAGGATGCTGTAAGGATTTGGAGATGGTAGTGTTGAGCCATGGGCTTGGCACACGTGTGACCCGTTCTTACAAAATATACATAAGTCGCTGGAGCCATTCCGAGCTACAAAGGATCATGTAGCGTCTACCTATGTGAAACTGATATTATTTTAAAAATAGAATATCCAATCATACATCATACTGTAGTGCTATTTTTATTTTATTTTAGAGAAATAATTATTTTGATGGCCATGTGTTGCAATGTCTACGCATTACCTGCCTCATTAATGGGCTTTATTAAAGGGTATCCCAACTTAATGCGCCGTACAGTATCCTGTCAAGTTATACATCAAGCGAAAGCCATTCTGCTATTGGTGGACACAATTTATTGTTATAAACCAATCAGAAAAACATAAATTGAAAAGTTTAGGGTTAACTAAATCCATATAAATTTATTGTTATAAACCAATGAAAATCAGTTTTAAAATCGGCCTTGTTTAAAAAGCTAATCTGCGAATACGCCGTCTGTCATTGGCTAAAGCAACTAAAGGGACGTAAACGAAACCAGTTCAAAACAGCTCGTTTATCTACGTATGTGGTTCTCAACCTTTCTAATGCCGCAACCCTTTAATACAGTTCATAATGTTGTGGCGACCCCCAGCCACACAATTATTTTCGATTGCTACATCATAACTATAGAGCACATATGTTTTCAGATGGTGTTAGGCGACCCCTGGGAAAGGGTCGTGCGATCCACAAAGGGGTCGCGACCCACAGGTTGAGAACCGCTGATCTACGTGATGCTTCACTTTAATATGAACGATTCCAGTTTTTATTGGTGATATCACAGTAGCTGAACGAGTTTCAAAAGCGATGTATAAATATTCACAATGTGTTTATGGTTTCTAGGGACCCCAGCCGGATACAATGTGTTTATTGTTTCTAGGGACCCCAGCGTAATGCAATGCTCAAATTCCCATTTAAAAGTCTCACAGAAAATTAAGAAAAGAAAGTTTAGTAATCATTTTATGATCAAATCAGTTACCGATCAAAGCTCTTTTTATGATCAAATCAATGCCCGTTCAAAGCTCTTTTAAACTCATAAAATTATAACACATAAACGTGTAAGACTTATGATTAAAAAAACAATGGAAGTGTTTTTGTTAGAAAGGGCACCGGGCACTGTAATGTATTTGGAGATGCCAGTGTTGAATGATCAGAAGACACTATTAGGTATTATGAGAGGCCGGTGTTGAATGATCAGAAGACACTATTAGGTATTATGAGAGGCCTGTGTTGAATGATCAGAAGACACTATTAGGTATTATGAGAGGCCGGTGTTGAATGATCAGAAGACACTATTAGGTATTATGAGAGGCCGGTGTTGAATGATGGTAGGACACAGTTAGGTTTTTGGAGATGCCAGTGTTGAATGATCAGAAGACACTATTAGGTATTATGAGATGCCAGTGTTGAATGATCAGAAGACACTATTAGGTATTATGAGAGGCCGGTGTTGAATGATCAGAAGACACTATTAGGTATTATGAGAGGCCGGTGTTGAATGATCAGAAGACACTATTAGGTATTATGAGAGGCCGGTGTTGAATGATGGTAGGACACAGTTAGGTTTTTGGAGATGCCAGTGTTGAATGATCAGAAGACACTATTAGGTATTATGAGATGCCAGTGTTGAATGATCAGAAGACACTATTAGGTATTATGAGAGGCCGGTGTTGAATGATCAGAAGACACTATTAGGTATTATGAGAGGCCGGTGTTGAATGATGGTAGGACACAGTTAGGTTTTTGGAGATGCCAGTGTTGAATGATCAGAAGACACTATTAGGTATTATGAGAGGCCGGTGTTGAATGATCAGAAGACACTATTAGGTATTATGAGAGGCCGGTGTTGAATGATCAGAAGACACTATTAGGTATTATGAGAGGCCGGTGTTGAATGATCAGAAGACACTATTAGGTATTATGAGAGGCCGGTGTTGAATGATCAGAAGACACTATTAGGTATTATGAGAGGCCGGTGTTGAATGATGGTAGGACACAGTTAGGTTTTTGGAGATGCCAGTGTTGAATGATCAGAAGACACTATAAGGTATTATGAGAGGCCGGTGTTGAATGATCAGAAGACACTATTAGGTATTATGAGATTCGGTGTTGAATGATGGTAGGACACAGCTTGTGTTTCAATCTCTGAGCAAAAGTGTGTAACTTGATGGTTGTATTTGTAACTTGATGGCTGTATTTGTAACTTGATGGTTTTATTTGTAACTTGATGGTTGTATTGTAACTTGTTGGCTGTATTTGTAACCTGATGGATGTATTTGTAACTTGATGGCTGTATTTTTAACTTAATGGTTGTATTTGTAACTTGATGGTTGTATTTGTAATTTGATGGTTCTATTTGTAACTTGATGTTGTATTTGTAACTTGATGACAGTATTTGTAACTTGATGGCTGTATTTGTAACTTGATGGTTCTATTTGTTACTTGATCGTTGTATTTGTAACTTGATGGTTGTATTTGTAACTTGATGGTTGTATTTGTAATTTGATGGCTGTATTTGTAACTTAATGGTTGTATTTGTAGCTTGATGGTTGTATTTGTTACTTGATGTTTGTATTTGTAACTTGATCGTTGTATTTGAAACTTGATGGTTGTATTTGTAACTTGATGGTTGTATTTGTAACTTGATGGTTGTATTCGTAACTTGATGGTTGTATTTGTAACTTGATGATTGTATTTGTAACGTGATGGTTGTATTTGTAGCTTGACGGTTGTATTTGTAACTTGATTGTTGTATTTGTAACTTGATGGTTGTATTTATAAGTAGAATTTTCCTTCGAGTTTGTAATCTTATTTGTTTGCGTATGTTTGTTTGACTTTCTTCATCACTTGTCTTTCTTGTTCACTACCACTGTGTTCAAAGTAACATTACCTCTTCCACTGTGTTCAAAGTAACATTACCTCTTCCACTGTGTTCAAAGTAACATTACCTCTACCACTGAGTTCAAAGTAACATTACCTCTACCACTGTGTTCAAAGTAACATTATCTCTACCACTGTGTTCAAAGTAACATTACCTCTTCCACTGTGTTCAAAGAAACATTACCTCTACCAATGTGTTTAAGGTAATATTAGCTCTTAGATGAAAGTTTTTAACATTAGTTTTACTTTGTGGTAAGATGAAAAATGTTAACATTAGGTGTAATGTTTTGTTAGCTGAAACATGTTAACATTAGGTGTAATGTTTTGTTAGCTGAAACATGTTAACATTAGTTATACTGTTTTGTAAGATGAAACATGTTAACATTAGTTGTACTGTTTTGTAAGATGAAACATGTTAAAATTTAAAAGTGTTGTAGCATGTCATAGGTTGTGCTCAAATTCTTCTCTTACCACTAATTATGGCCACGCTTAGGGGCGTCTAACCTCTCACCCCCACCCCACTGTGTACACGCACCTGGACATTTGAGTCTCCTTTAATAAACTTATTTTATGAACTTCGCCCGCGCATGCGCCTAAAAGAGTAAACGAAAACGATAAAGCAAAAATAAGAACGCGTATTTCGTTTCAGAGCAAAAAGAAAAAAAAACAACCCCTTAGTTTTTTTTCATAAAGACCCGTGACGCAGATATTACCTGTTTACAGCGGTTAAAAAACACCAAAAATCAGCACGTGCTGTGATGGATGTGGCAGACGACCTACGATATTATTACCAAGAGTTGTCCTGTTTTTTAACGGTTGTAACGAAAAACGTGTATGCATGTCCCTTGTTTCTTACAATTATGGTTAAATTGTTACAACATATTTATGAATGTTGAATGTTTGTTACAACATATGTATGACTGATAACTGTTTGTTACGTCATGCGTATGTCTGAAGAATAATTGTAACATAACATTAGTCATGTGACATAGTGTGTGGCGAACAAGGAATATTTTTGTGTTGGTTCATGTTACTTGTTTGGACATACTTTTTGGATTGCGACTTGGTACGTGCTTATGCTGTTTAGAATCTTGGCCAACCTAAAAGTTTAGAGTCTTGGTCAAACTAATAGATCATCTAGTCAAATATAAAATCTCTATTGCTGCATTGCAAGAAAATCGATGGAAAGACAAAAGACTACACCATATTTTTTATGACACTCTTGGAACAGGATTTGCTGTCAAGAAAGAAGCTGTTGGTGCAGTCAAAGGTTCTCAACCAGAGAATGAAAGATTTCGCTCATTGTGTGTGCGAGGGAAAATTCTTTAACGGCTGGCATCCGTCCGTTACGATGGTGTAGACTTTGCAGAACGAAATTCCCAAGGTCTGGGGTTATTCTATCTAGGATTATAATCTGGTTCCTTACACAGCAAATCGCTTCTCTCCACGCCGCTGGATAACCCAAGGGAACATCGTATGTGGATGATACAGCTTGGCACCAGTGGCGTCGTGGGAGTTGTCGGAATGTTTCATTGTGCCAATGTTATCCATCTGCGGGTTTGAATTCAAATAAGTTGCCATCCAAGTCTAACGTGTCCCATCCAACCGGGTGCTCCTATCCACCCGGGGTGCTCCCATCCACCCGGGGTGCTCCCATCCACCCGGGATGCTCCCATCCACCCGGGTTGCTGGTGATGTTTCAATGAACTTTAGTGGGGTTTGAACTCCAGACCAAGAACTTGAGTTTGACCCAGTTTAGACCACTCGGCCACCCAGAGGAAAACTGTTTAATGTAACACTTATAAATGTTCATGCTTCCACCGAAGGTATAGAAGGTCAGATAAAAGAATCCTTTTATGAGACACTAGACACGATATGATATTTAACTAGTGATTGGCGACTTTAATGCCAAAAAGGGAAAGACAAGGTGTTTGTGCCAACTATTGGCAAGGTGAGTCTGAAATCCAATGACAATGGGATCCGAGTCATAACTAGCTCAGTACACTTAGACTCACTGTCTTGTATACTATTTAACCCAACATTAGAGAGAGTTATAAGAAGCATACATATTGAGACCTGACGAACCATTACAGGATACTTTCTTAGGCCAAACCCAAGACCCACAACCAATGGGCACTATCTACAACCAACCCCTTCAGTATCTTGCATATGCTGATAACATAGCACTGCTAGGGAAAAGTGTTGAAGACATACCAAAATCATTCATTGAATTAGAAGACGCATCGCTACAAGCAGAGCTGGAAGTTAACAACCCAAAAAACAAAATACATGACCTTGATAAGAGAAGAACCGACAGATGAAGCCATTAAAATTAGAAACCATACTTTTGAAAAAGTAAATCAATTCAAATACCTAGGATCTTTATTAAATGAAAGAAACGAATTACTAACAGAAAAAAAGAAAGAATATTAGCCGGAAACAGGGCATACTTCAGTAGTCAGAAAATGCTCAAAATTAAAAAAAGTACAATTACAAGAGAAACAAAGAAAACTATTTATAAAACTGTAATCAGATCAGTTGTAACATATGCAAGTGAAACGTGGACCCTAACAAAAAACAACAGAAAACACATTAAACACATGGAAGAGGAAAGTTATCAGGAATATAAATTGACAAAGATTGAATATGGATGGAGAATACGAACCAACCAGGAATTTTACAGTCTATATCAGGGTCCCATGCTAGTAGCAGAAATAAAAAAAGGTCACGCTACACTATGCAGGACACTTAGAGAGAATGCCAAATGACGGAGGAGTGAAGAGGGTGCATCACCAAAACCCCAGAGGAGAACGGCTCTAAGGCAGACCTAGGCTTTGATGGATGAATGATGTGGAAAATGACCTACAGCAGATGGGAATTCAAACATGGAAAAGAAAAGCGTTAGTTAATCTGAGTTGAAGGAAGTAGTGAAGCAGACCAAAACCATACATGGCCTGTAGCGCCACAGGGATGGATGGATGATCTGAGTGGAAGGAAGTAGTGAAGCAGACCAAAACCATACATGGCCTGTAGCGCCACAGGGATGGATGGATGATAACACTTGGAGGTATGCCGCCTCATAAACTTAACTTAAAAGCTGGTGCAGTAGTAGTGTTGTTACGAAACCTTGACAGCAAGAGCTCTGCACAATGGCACCAGCATTATCGTCAAGCAAATGACGCCAAAGATCATTGACCGTGAAATCTTGACCGGATCTTTTAAAAGCACAAGGTCATTTATTCCCAGACTAATTCTTGCACACGGTGACCCTGACCTTCACTTTACATTAGACGAAAACAAGTTCCATTGAGACTTGCTTTTGTTTGTGACGATCAAAGGATCCATAGACAAACATTGAATTCAGTTGGTCTTTTTCGCCATCTCCCGGACAACGGTAGGTCGCATTTCAAGAACAAAGTACTTTTAGCAAGACAAGATAAAAGTCTTAGAAACTGACCAGCAAGGAAACGTAAAGAAAGACTACAGACTTTACACCAAAAAGTTGGTCCACAAAGACTACAGACTTTACACCAAAAAGTTGGTCCACAAAGACGTTTTCGCACAGAAATTAAACTTCGTAGCCTGTCGTGGCTTTATCAATATGTTCCAATATGGTGCTCACACCCGGGCGTAGAAAGGGTACTACAGCTAGTGGGATATATTGTGGGATAGGAGAGAGAGAGAGATAGAGAGGGCGGAGAGAGATGAATTGATGAGAAAAAGAGTATAGTGAAGAAAGGAGGGTGGAAGTGGTGAGGGAGAAAGAAGAAATTAGAGAGAACCTCACTTTCTCTCAGTCTCCGGGTAACGGATGCTCTAGGGGATTCGCCGGGGCATTTCTCCCATTCGGCCGTGTCGGGCAAATCGGAAGTGAGTGCACCATAAGAGATGATCTCAACACGCACCCCACTCCCACGCTGTCATCCAATGCCGTGCTGAATTGTCCCACTCCCACGCTGTCATCAAATGCCGTGCTGAATTGTCGATAACTTAACGTCAAGGAACAATTGCAACCAAAAAGAAAAGTTTAAAAAATGTCTTGTAACAATTTAAGGCAATTATGGCTCGTAACTCCCTTTCTGAAATTTTTGTTACAAAAACAACAACATGACAACAAATCAACAACTACACAACAACAGAACAACAAAGCTACAACACAAGAAAAAGCCATTGCGTTTGACATGATATGTTAGCTACATGCTAATCCTCTGTATTTATTCAATTATATGAACACATCCAACATTTTTATAACTTCTCCCCCTCCACATAAATGGCGCAGTGATCCACTTAACTGGCCCAGTGCTCCTCTTAGCTGCCACAGTGCTTTACTTAGCCGACCCAGTGCTCCACCTAGCTGTCCCAGTGCTTTACTTAGCCGACCCAGTGCTCCACTTAGCTGCCCCAGTGCTCCACTTAGCTGCCCCAGTCCTCCACTTAGCTGCCCCAGTGCTCCAATTAGCTGCCCCAGTGCTCCAATTAGCTGTCTCAGCCCTCCACTTAGCTGGGTCAGTGTTGTACTTACTCAATACTTAGTTGCCTCATTACTCGGCTAAAGTGCCTTAATACTCTACTTAGCTGGCTCAGTACTCCACTTAGCTGGCTCAGTATTCCACTTAGCTGGCTCAGTCCTCCAATTAGCTGGCTCAGTATTTCACTTAGCTGACTCAATATTGCACTCACTCAATACTCATTTGCATCATTACTCGGCTAAACTGCCTCAGTAGTCCCCTCAGGTGCCCATAGTACTTGTACTAGATGTACTCCTTATATCCCATCAATGAAGCCATAACAAAGGGAGATTACATCGATATCAGCCAATTAAAATCATTGTCTTGATTGGCTAAGAACTCAATGTTATGATAGGCTAAGAACTCAATGTTATGATTAACCAATAAATGACAGCACCATACCATGGCCCATTAAAGACAGCACCATTCCATGACACCTTAAAGACAGCACCATTCCATGGCTCCTTAAAGGCAGCACCAGCCACACATAAAATACTAGCAATGTAGTGTTGTCATGGGTCGGGGTGTTTTGTTAGCCATCACACTAAAAAATAAACATGTTTCCGGTTTCGTCACACCGGACATCAAAGACTACTTACTTTCAAAATGGTTTATGGGATCTATTTGTACGGGGAATCAATGATAAGTAAAAGGATAAAAATAAATGCAATAAAATAATTTGATACAATCGTCATTAATGAGGAAGAGAATTTCTTTAAAATTAAAATCACTTCAACGTTTGGAGTGAATATATTTCCTTTTAAAAGACTTTCTCAGTGTTCGGGTTTCCATCTTGTGGACGGGTGGATGTGTGGGTGGAGCGTTCGTGATTTTTTTGTGTATACACGTGACGTTGTCGCTTAGTTGATCATTTTGTCGCGAAGTGCTCACGTGACAGGTGCTGATCGTCTCGTCACGATGTGGTCACGTGACAGGTGTTGATCGTCTCGTCACGATGTGGTCACGGGGCAGGTGCTGATCGTCTCGTTGCTACTGTGTTGTGTCAACATCGCGTCCTCTCCTGGGTCGACGGAGCCGGGTTGACACGGGCGCATAAATTCTCGATGTTGATCACGTCTGCTTCGTGGGCGAATCAACGGGTGGGTGGATGAGCTCATATTTACTTATTTAAGTGTCATGCCCAGGTCAAGTGTCAAGTCACTTTAACCTTAAGTTTTGTAATTTAAAAATAAAATTTCAATACAAAATAGTAGAGAAAAAAACACAAAATAAACAAATAATAAAAAAAACTTTCCACCAAAGACGAGTTGAAACTCAATTAAAAGTCGACAATTTGTTCCTTCCTAAAACGCAACACGCAAATAAAGTTAGTCTGTTCAGCATAGAGTGCTACATAGAGTGCTACATAGAGTGCTACACAGAGTGCTACACAGAGTGCTCATCTACACTTCTTTTTAGTGCGTTTTAACTCGAGTTTGATAGGAAGCTTTACGTTTATAAAAAAAATATTTTTGATGCTATAACATCCTGAGTCTCTATGCCATCAGGGAAGTTTGGATACTTTGACCACCAAATGTTTGGATACTTTGACCACCAAATGTTAGGATACTTTGACCACCAAATGTTTGGATACTTTGACCACCAAATGTTTGGATACTTTGACCACCAAATGTTTGGATACTTTGACCACCAAATGTTAGGATACTTTGACCACCAAATGTTTGGATACTTTGACCACCAAATGTTTGGATACTTTGACCACCAAATGTTTGGATACTTTGACCACCAAATGTTAGGATACTTTGACCACCAAATGTTTGGATACTTTGACCACCAAATGTTTGGATACTTTGACCACCAAATGTTTGGATACTTTGACCACCAACTGTTTGGATACTTTGACCACCAAATGTTTGGATACTTTGACCACCAAATGTTTGGATACTTTGACCACCAACTGTTTGGATACTTTGACCACCAAATGTTTGGATACTTTGACCACCAAATGTTTGGATACTTTGACCACCAAATGTTTGGATACTTTGACCACCAAATGTTTGGATACTTTGACCACCAAATGTTTGGATACTTTGACCACCAAATGTTTGGATACTTTGACCACCAAAAGTTTGGATACTTTGACCACCAAATGTTTGGATACTTTGACCACCAAATGTTTGGATACTTTGACCACCAAATGTTTGGATACTTTGACCACCAAAAGTTTGGATACTTTGACCACCAAATGTTTGGATACTTTGACCACCAAATGTTTGGATACTTTGACCACCAAATGGTTGGATACTTTGACCACCAAATGTTTGGATACTTTGACCACCAAATGTTTGGATACTTTGACCACCAAATGTTTGGATACTTTGACCACCAAATGTTTGGATACTTTGACCACCAAATGTTTGGATACTTTGACCACCAAATGTTTGGATACTTTGACCACCAAATGTTTGGATACTTTGACCACCAAAAGTTTGGATACTTTGACCACCAAATGTTTGGATACTTTGACCACCAAATGTTTGGATACTTTGACCACCAAATGTTTGGATACTTTGACCACCAAAAGTTTGGATACTTTGACCACCAAATGTTTGGATACTTTGACCACCAAATGTTTGGATACTTTGACCACCAAATGTTTGGATACTTTGACCACCAAATGTTTGGATACTTTGACCACCAAATGTTTGGATACTTTGACCACCAACTTTTTTCTCTGATTTATTTTATCATAATTCGAGTACGCTAAAGTAAGTTGTTGCAAAATTAGATTCTTACATAAGTAGATTGTTGCAAAATATAAGTTGTTGCATAAGTAGATTGTTGCAAAATATAAGTTGTTGCATAAGTAGGTTGTTTCAAAATATAAGTTGTTGCATAAGTTGGTTGTTTCAAAAGTAATTTCTTTGCAAAAGTAGGTTGTTTCAAAAGGAAATTGTTGGAAAATGCAGATTTTTGACTCGTGTTAAATTTAGAAAGATTTGGGGGCTCTTGGCGTCTTTATCACAAGCAGTAGCGCCACTAGGGGCGCGGGAGCATGGACAGAACTGGATGACTACTTCAAGAGGGGGTGACATCATGATGATTATGATGATTTAACACTTGTATAGCGCTTCTCTCCGTGGCCCAAAAGCGCACCGGTGTCATAAAATCTATTTAAAGAATAAATGTCTTTCAATGTCTCTTGAATGGAACCTATTACCCGTGACAGTTTGATCACGTCGGTTACACGATAGATCAAAGTTAAATACCAGAATAGGATGCCATCAGAGCAGAGTACCACAAGAACAGGGAGCCATCAAAGCAGGGTACCAATATATAGATTCAGGGAGGCAGTAGATAGATTCAGGGAGTCAGTAGATAGATTCAGGGAGTCGGTAGATAGTTTTAGGGAGTCAGTAGATAGATTCAGTGAGTCAGTACATAGTTTTAGAAAGTCAGTAGATAGATTCAGGGAGTCAGTAGATAGATTCAGGGAGTCAGTAGATAATTTTAGAAAGTCAGTAGGTAGATTCAGGGAGTCAGTAGATAGATTCAGGGAGTCAGTAGATAATTTTAGAAAGTCAGTAGATAGATTCAGGGAGTCAGTAGATAGCTTCAGGGAGTCAGTAGATAGATTCAGGGAGTCGGTAGACAGTTTTAGGGAGTCAGTAGATAGATTCAGTGAGTCAGTACATAGTTTTAGAAAGTCAGTAGATAGATTCAGGGAGTCAGTAGATAGATTCAGTGAGTCAGTAGATAGATTCAGTGAGTCAGTACATAGTTTTAGAAAGTCAGTAGATAGATTCAGGGAGTCAGTAGATAGATTCAGTGAGTCAGTACATAGTTTTAGAAAGTCAGTAGATAGATTCAGGGAGTCAGTAGATAGATTCAGGGAGTCAGTACATAGTTTTAGAAAGTCAGTAGATAGATTCAGGGAGTCAGTAGATAGATTTAGGGAGTCGGTAGATAGATTCAGGGAGTCTAAGAATTACAATAAATTGATTTTTAAATCACGAATTGAAAAAACAACAACTTAGTGTGGAATAAACAAAAGATTTTAAAATCAATAGACACGCAGAAGATTGTTTCCAATGATCGATACACATTTCAATCGAAAGCAGTAATTTCTGCTCTTATATATTAATAAAATAATTAATTAAAACAAATTTGCTTTGGAAAGGGTGTGGGAGGGGCTATAAAATTAAAACTAGATGACTCTCACTAAGAACAATACATAGGCAGTGGAGTAGCTACGGAGAGGGGGGTGCAGACCGCATCGGGTGACACCATCAAGGGCAGTGGTTCTCAACCTTCCTAATGCCGAGACCCTTTAATACAGTTCCTCATGTTGTGGCGACCCCCAACCACAAAATTATTTTCGGTGCTAGTTCTTAACTGTGGAGTATATGTATTTTCCAATGGTCTTTGGCGACCCCTGGGAAAGGGTCATTCGACTCCCAAAAGGATCGTGGCCCACAGGTTGAGAACCGCTGATCTAGGGGGTGACACCAACCTGAAAAATAGCATATTAACAAAGCACACACTGCTCGGTCTAACACAGCACACACTGCTCGGTCTAACACAGCACACACTGCTCGGTCTAACACAGCACACACTGCTCGGTCTAACACAGCACGCACTGCTCGGTCTAACACAGCACACACTGCTCGGTCTAACACAGCACATGTAAAGTTTTCCACCTATGTAACCAATCCAAATGCGTGCTTTATTATTACTTCAAGGTTGATGCCTTCAGAAATGATGTGACCCTATAATTAGTTTAGAAAAACACCGTTTTGATCATGATTCAACGCCGATTGAAGTGTTCGGTAACTTTCGTAAGTGACAGGAAGTTATATTTATCTAATTTCCGAGAGATAAAGCATTACCATTGAAGTCCTGTACGATGTGGTCGGGCGAATCTAAGTACATGAATCAAATTGGTAAAAATTACACACATTAAAAATGGCTTTTAACCCATTTATAGAGTTAACAAAAATTGTTTTTACCCAATTTTCAAATATCTTTTAATAATTAATTTAAACTAATTTAAATTTTATAAAACAAGTCTTTAAAAAAAAAAAAACACCAAATGTATCGAAATAAAGAACTACTCATGCATTAGATCTAATATTTCCGTCGATTCCTCACTAGCACCGCCCTCTAACATTCCAGCAAGAGGAACAGGTCTGCAGCTTGAAGACCAGGAAAGGGAATTATTAAATGAAGTAAATTTAATGTAAATATTGCTATAACTTAACGTTGTTACAGTTCTTAAGTACAGTTAGCTCAAATCCTTCAATTAATTTGCTCTTGTTCTTGTCCTTGTAACACTGTGGACATATTTTAACAAGAAGAAATTATGGAAGTTGCGGGGTGGGGGGTGGGGGTGTGGAAAGAGGGGGTGACACCATGAGTTTACTGCTCCAGAGGACACCAAGTCTGGCTACGCCACTGTATGTAGGGTCACTTTGACGTTGCAGGCGTGACTTATGATAACGCTAGTTGAAATGCTGGAGTCAGAATGCGTTTATATCAATGGAACCGGTGTAAATAGAAACAAACCAACAGTTTGAAATACCTCTTTAATCTGACCTTGCTGAACCGAACAGTTAATACTGCATTTACCCCACCCCCCAAAAATAAACTAATGTCCCTAGACTTAATAAATGTCGCTAGACTTAACTAATGATGTCCCCAGACTTAATAGAGTACCGCAGTTGAGCTTTCTATCTCCTCTGAAACTTTTTTTTTCTCTTTTTACCCTTTTCTATGCTTTTATCTCCTTACTTGCTGAGCACCTACACTACAATTTCATATCTCCCCATCCACTTCTCTTTCACTCTTTTTCTATCTTTTTTTCCCTATCATTTTCTACAATTTTTTTTTTTACATTTTTTTCTCTCAAATTTTTCTCTCATTTTGCCTATCATTCTTCTATCATTTTATAACTATTTTCTATCTTATATTTAGATAATCCACTTTTCCTCCCTTTCTTTCTCCCTCTCTTTCTCCCTCTCTTTCTCCCTTTTCTTTCTCCGTCTCTTTTTCCTACTCTCCTGGAACTATTCACGTCCCAGCACCCCCTCCCCCGCCCCCACAGCCGATAAATTCAGTTGCCACATGTATTGCCACGAAGATCAATGACATGTGACCAATTTGATCACTGTCAGAAACACGAGTCAGGATTTTTGTAGCACCCCGTGCGTATTCCTTTGACTCACGACAAAAACAACACTATGCCTATTCATGCTGACGCATTGCGTCGTTGTCACGCAAATGTTTATAAAAACAACAACTGTTGTTGAATTTGATTTACTGCTTATTCCAGGACCCCCCCCCCCCCACACCCCCTGCCATGTTCCATGACAATGACTCTAAATTTAAATAAGAGAAAAGAACAATAAGACCAGTGGCGTAGCTAGGTGGGTGCAAGGGGGTGCGGACCACACCCGGGTGACACCAACCCTAGCTACGCCCCTGAATAAGACTATTTTTAGATGAATTCACTTTTTCTTCCTAGCTCACCTGTGATGTACGTTTTCTAATCCCGCAGTGAAATTCTAGAGTTTGATTTCACATAATTTATAATATCGATAAAAGAGGAGATTAACATTATGACCATAACAAAGTCGAACAAGAATGAACAGCATTGCTCGATTTAAAATTTAGGTTCATGAACGGGGGGGAACCCCATAACTCTTGTTTTTTTTTTTTTACATGAACAAAAAGAAAAAGAAAAATGAACAAACATACAAAGCAAACTTGAGTTGGCTGTCAAAGAGTTAATTTTAAATGCTTACTCTCTTTCCCTAAATCGTGACATCTAATGTTCCCATTCTGAGGTTTGTTTTAGAAAGCATCTTTTTCAAATCACTCAGTAGATCCCTTCAGTAGATCCCTTCAGTAGATCCCTTCAGTAGATCCCTTCAGTAGATCCCTTCAGTAGATCCCTTCAGTGGATACCATCAGTAGATCCCTTCAGTAGATCCCTTCAGTAGATCCCTTCAGTCGATCCCTTCAATATATCCCTTCAACAGATCCCTTAGTAGATCCGTGATCCGTGCAAAAAAAGAAATACTGGTTTTAAGAGCGCTATACGTCAAGAGGATTTTGCTAATCCCTATATCTGAAAATGGCTATTTGGACTAATCCCTATATATGCGAGTGGCTATTTGGGCTAATGCCTATATCTGCAACTGGCTATTTGGGCTAATACCTATATCTGCAACTGGCTCTTTTGGCTAATCCCTACATCTGAAATAAGGTATGTGGATCCGGTCTAAGCCTCATTTACCCCCTTCCACATTCTCCCCTTCCCCCCAGAAATCCACCAGGGCTAATGAATGCGATAACACAAATGTTAATGTTGCCTATGACACTGACTAAGATTAACTAGCATAAATGTCGACACAAATATTTACATTGACAAAAAGTCCTGTGATCTAAAAAAAACCTACAAAAACATCTGCACTTGATTGTCACGCCTGTTAGACGTAGAACATCCATAACAAAGGAAGGAATTATGGTACGGAATAGTAGGATGATGTTCAAATGGAATAGTAGGATGATGTTCAAATGGAATAGTAGGATAATGTTCAAATGAAATAGTAGGATGATGTTCAAATGGAATAGTAGGATTATGTTCAAATGAAATAGTAGGATGATGTTCAAATTTAATAGTAGGATGATGTTCAAATGGAATAGTAGGATGATGTTCAAATGGAATAGTAGGGTGATGTTCAAATTTAATAGTAGGATGATGTTCAAATGAAATAGTAGGATGATGTTCAAATGAAATAGTAGGATGATGTTCAAATGGAATAGTAGGATTATGTTCAAATGAAATAGTAGGATGATATTCAAATGGAATAGTAGGATGATGTTCAAATGAAATAGTAGGATTATGTTCAAATGGAATAGTAGGATGATGTTCAAATGGAATAGTAGGATGATGTTCAAATGGAATAGTAGGATGATGTTCAAATGGAATAGTAGGATGATGTTCAAATGGAATAGTAGGGGGGTGGTCAATAAATTGAAATATTACAATTCACTTTAACTGAATTACTACGGCTTGAAGCGCTTGATTGACCGAGATATGAACTAATTGTCTCATTGACCGAGATATGAACTAACTGTCTCATTGACCGAGATATGAACTAACTGTCTCATTGAATGAGATATCAACTAACTGTCTCATCGATGAAGATATGAACTAACTGTCTCATCGATGAAGATATGAACTAACTGTCTCATTGACCGATATATGAACTAACTGTCTCATTGAATGAGATATCAACTAACTGTCTCATCGATGAAGATATGAACTAACTGTCTCATTGACCGAGATATGAACTAACTGTCTCATTGACCGAGATATGAACTAACTGTCTCATTGACCGAGATATGAGCTAACTGTCTCATTGACCGAGGTATGAACTAACTGTCTCATCGACGGAGATATGAACTAACTGTCTCATCGACCGAGATATGGACTAACTGTCTCATCGACGGAGATATGAACTAACTGTCTCATCGACCGAGATATGAACTAACTGTCTCATCGATGAAGATATGAACTAACTGTCTCATCGACCGAGATATGAACTAACTGTCTCATCGACCGAGATATGAACGAACTGTCTCATCGACGGATATATGAACTAACTGTCTCATCGACGGAGATATGAACTAACTGTCTCATCGACCGAGATATAAACTAACTGTCTCATCGACCGAGATATGAACTAACTGTCTCATCGACGGAGATATGAACTAACTTGTAGATCCTAGAAACTTCACTACCTTTTATTTCCCTTTTACGATTGTAAGAATGTATCACAATAAAAATACATAATATCACTGAGCCCAATATCTGTAATCTCTCTTATAACTCAGCCACGTATCTGTAATCTCTCTTATAACTCAGCCACGTATCTGTAATCTCTCTTATAACTCAGCCACGTATCCGTAATCTCTCTTATAACCTAGCCACGTATCTGTAATCTCTCTTATAACTCAGCCACTTATCTGTAATCTCTCTTTTAACTCAGCCACGTATCTGTAATCTCTCTTATAACTCAGCCACGTATCTGTAATCTCTCTTATAACTCAGCCACTTATCTGCAATCTCTTTTATAACTCAGCCACTTATCTGTAATCTCTCTTATAACTCAGCCACTTATCTGTAATCTTTCTTATAACTAAGCCACCTATCTGTAACCTCTCTTATAACTCAGCCACTTATCTGTAATCTTTCTTATAACTAAGCCACATATCTGTAATCTCTCTTATAACTCAGCCACTTATCTGTAATCTTTCTTATAACTAAGCCACCTATCTGTAACCTCTCTTATAACTCAGCCACTTATCTGTAATCTCTCTTATAACTCAGCCACTTATCTGTAATCTCTCTTTTAACTCAGCCACGTATCTGTAATCTCTCTTATAACCTAGCCACGTATCTGTAATCTCTCTTATAACTCAGCCACTTATCTGCAATCTCTTTTATAACTCAGCCACTTATCTGTAATCTCTCTTATAACTCAGCCACTTATCTGTAATCTTTCTTATAACTAAGCCACCTATCTGTAACCTCTCTTATAACTCAGCCACTTATCTGTAATCTCTCTTATAACTCACCCACGCATCTATTGCCATGGAATTTGTATTTTTATTTCCACTTCCGTTTGATCATCAGCAGTTGAAAATCTATTTTTAGAGCAGGCGAGGCAACTCTGATTTTGATACAGATCACATCCCCATGGTTACTGAAATGTCAAGAAACACCAAAGACGTCAGGCCAGGTTTTGACTTATGGGAGCTCACTCATTGTTTGTGGCTCTCTGAGGAAAGTTATCACGATGCTAATTAATTATATATATATATATTACAGTTCTAAATTTATCTCATTTAATAGCAACCCTCACGTACTGCGTCTTGACCTCTAGTTAGTCCAAAGACATAAGCACAAAAACTCCTATCTGAAAGACCTAAGTCACACAAATCCTAGTCAAAATGAAACATGCCAAACAAATCATAGCAAAAAGACCTAAGTCACACAAATCCTAGTCAAAATGACCTATGCCAAACAAATCATAGCAAAAAGACTTAAGTCACAAAAATCCTAGTCAAAATGACCTATGCCACACATCCTAGTCCAAAGACCTAAGTCACACACATTCTAGTTCAAATACCTAAGTCACAAAAATCCTAGGTCAAAGACCTAAGTCACACACATTCTAGTTCAAATACCTAAGTCACAAAAATCCTAGGTCAAAGACCTAAGTCACAAAAATCCTAGGTCAAAGACCTAAGTCACAAAAATCCTAGGTCAAAGACCTAAGTCACACACATTCTAGTTCAAATACCTAAGTCACAAAAATCCTAGGTCAAAGACCTAAGTCACAAAAATCCTAGGTCAAAGACCTAAGTCACAAAAATCCTAGGTCAAAGACCTAAGTCACAAAAATCCTAGGTCAAAGACCTAAGTCACAAAAATCCTAGGTCAAAGACCTAAGTCACAAAAATCCTAGGTCAAAGACCTAAGTCACACACATCATTCTAGTTGTATTTAGCGTTCATGATTGAATTATATTGTATACGTCAATGAATTTGGCGGAGTTGGTCTTTTCTCTCCCCCCCCCCATCACTTCTTCAAAACGTCCGTGATTCAATTTCAAGCGCACCCCCCCCCCCACACACTTTCCCGATTACAGCTTGTCAACAAATCCGATTACAGCTTGTCAACAATCGCGCCCCCCTATTCGAAAACCATACAATATTATAGTAAAATATACCATTTGGCGCCCCTTTGTGAGTAGCGCCCGGGGCATGATGCCCTCCCTTGCCCCCCCTCACTACGCCACTGCACATTCTATCACACAACATTTGGAAACAACACTGCTAGCAGAAACTATAAGCGATCTCCCACACCAAAGCAATGGTCACTATCGCTCACAACAAAAAACGTACACTCTTATTTCCCGCCGTCATACGTCATAGGGCATACGTCAATAGGTCATAGGTCATGTGTCATAAGTGGCTGGGTAAAATTATGGTGATTAAAGGGGAAATAACGTACGGAAAAGACACCATCGCTCACTCACATAACATCACACATACCAAAACCTGGCACAGCAGGAATACATCAAGTCATCAGCACGTGACACACATCTCACGAGACACGATGTACATCTCACGAGACACACTGCCCGTTTCACGAGACACACACACACTGTCTTGTGAATGAATTCACACCAAGGTATTTACATGTACTAAACTATGGCAGCTTTCCAACCCAATTCTTGCGATCAACCTAATTGCACTAAGACACAAAGACACACACAATTCAAACTTTATTAAATTTACATATTTTTTTGTAGTCATCAATTTGACATGAAAATGTAATTTTTGTCACAACTTTCTCAGCCAGAACTAGAGGCGTCATTTCATTTTTTTGTCAGGTGAGGGGCAAAACCAAGACTTGGTCGGCTTATTAAGTTGTTAATTACTGTAGGCGCAACAGTACATATGATTTAAATAAAACCTGCGAACTCACAGGAGGGGGAGACAAATTCCCCACCCTGTCCTACCCAAATGACGCCCCTGGGCAGAACTAGTCATAACTTTCTCAGCCAGAACTAGTGATAACTTTCTCTCAGCCAGAACTAGTGATAACTTTCTCTCAGCCAGAACTAGTGATACCTTTCTCTAAGACACAACTAGTGATAACTTTCTCTAAGCCAGAACTATTGATAACTTTCTCTAAGCCAGAACTAGTGATATTTTTCTCTAAGCCAGAACTAGTGATAACTTTCTCTAAGCCAGAACTAGTGATAACTTTCTCAGCCAGAAGGTGTGTTTGTGTTAAAATCATATGCATTTGAGATAATGTTAGCAATATGTTGTGTTCTGACAATATAATGATATTGCTTACACAGTTTGGCGATACATAATTTATGTGGTCTTTATGTTGTTGACAATGTTATGGATGCCATTCGGGGATAAAGACCAACACATTCTGAAGACAGATTACTGGGCAATACAGACAAGATGTCAGTACTTGGTGATATAGACAAGATGTCAGTACTTGGTGATATAGACAAGATGCCAGTACTTGGTGATATAGACAAGATGCCAGTACTTGGTGATATAGACATCTCCTTCAGTACTTGGTGATATAGACATCTCTTTCAGTACTTGGTGATATAGACATCTCTTTCAGTACTTGGTGATATAGACAAGATGCCAGTACTTGGTGATATAGACATCTCTTTCAGTACTTGGTGATATAGACATCTCTTTCAGTACTTGGTGATATAGACAAGATGTCAGTACTTGGTGATATAGACATCTCTTTCAGTACTTGGTGATATAGACATCTCTTTCAGTACTTGGTGATATAGACAAGATGTCAGTACTTGGTGATATAGACATCTCTTTCAGTACTTGGTGATATAGAAAAGATGTCAGTACTTGGTGATATAGACATCTCTTTCAGTACTTGGTGATATAGACATCTCTTTCAGTACTTGGTGATATAGACAAGATGTCAGTACTTGGTGATATAGAAAAGATGTCAGTACTTGGTGATATATACATCTCTTTCAATACTTGGTGATATAAGCAAAATGAATTGGAATCGTCAGCCTATTTTGGACCAATATTAGAATTGAATTAGAGTGCGCCTGGATGGGACATAATCTGTCTGGACGAGGACAGGGTCAGTCTCACTAGGGGCAGAGTCAATCTGGAAGGGACAAAGTTTGTCTGGATGGGGACATAGTCTGACTGGATGGGGGCAGAGTCTGTCTGGATGAGGACAGGGTCAGTCTCACTGAGGGCAGAGTCAATCTGAAAGGGAAAAAGTTTGTCTGGATGGGGACAGAGTCTGACTGGATGGGGACAGAGTCTGGCTGGATAGGGGCAGAGTCTGACTGGATGGGGACAGAGTCTGTCTGGATGAGGACAGGGTCAGTCTCACTGGGGGCAGAGTCAATCTGGAAGGGACAGGGTTTTTTCTGGATGGGGACAGAGTCTGACTGGATGGGGACAGAGTCTGGCTGGATAGGGACAGAGTCTGACTGGATGGGGACAGAGTCTGGCTGGATAGGTACATAGTCTGACTGGATGGGGACAGAGTCTGGCTGGATGGGGACAGAGTCTGACTGGATGAGGACAGAGTCTGAATGGATGGGGACAGAGTCTGGCTGGATGGGGACAGAGTCTGGCTGGATGGCGACAGAGTGTGACTGGAAGGGGACATAGTCTGACTGGATGGGGACAGAGTCTGACTGGATGGGGACAGAGTCTGACTGGATGGGGACAGAGTCTGGCTGGATGGGGACAGAGTCTGGCTGGATGGGGACAGAGTCTGACTGGATGGGGACAGAGTCTGACTGGATGGGGACAGGGTCTGTCTGGATGGGTACAGAGTCTGGCTGGATGGGGGCAGAGTCTGGCAGGATGGCGACAGAGTCTGACTGGATAAAGGGTAAACTTTATTTAATTTAAAATTAATTTCTCCTGTAATGCAACGTGTTTTCATTACAATAAATGGAAGATATATTCCATGTCGACCGTCATCTCCTCTTACAATCTATTTTAAGACCTTAATGTACAAGACATGCTCCTGAATGAAGATACACCCAGAAATTGATTTATGTAAATTCCATGCTAGAAACAGATTGGCACCGGAATTTTATGTAAGGTGATGCTTTCATGAGCGCAAGATTAGATATGTGTCCTGCCAGTGTCAGGGCCAGTGGTTCTCAAGATATATGTCATGCCAGTGTCAGGGCCAGTGGTTCTCAAGATATATGTCAAGCCAGTGTCAGGGCCAGTGGTTCTCAAGATATGCGTCATGCCAGTATCATGGTCAGTGGTTCTAAAGATATGTGTCATGCCAGTGTCAGTGGTTCTCAAGATATGTGTCATGCCAGTGTCAGAGCCAGTGGTTCTCAAGAAATGGGTCATGCCAGTGTCAGGGCCAGTGGTTCTCAAGATATGTGTCATGGCAGTGCCAGTGGTTTTCAAGATATGTGTCATGCCAGTATTAAGTTATTAAGTCTTGATTCGGACCACTGCCACATCTAGCTTCTACTCGTCCCCTGGCAGCACTCCAGGTTGTTGGGTTGTAGGTTTTGCACTTCTTCCTGGGATTCTGGTGGGGCAGGTTGTTAGGTTGTAGGGAGATAGCTTTGGATTTCTTCCTGGGGGTCTGGTGGGGCAGGTTGTTGGGTTGTAGGGAGACAGCTTTGGATTTCTTCTGGGGGGGGGGCTGGTTGGTGGGTTGTAGGGAGACAGCTTTGGAATTCTTCTGGGGGGGATGGTGTGGGCTGGTTGGTGGGTTGTAGGGAGACATCTTTGGATTTCTTTCTGGGCGCTGGTGGGGCTGGTTGTTGGGTTGTAGGGAGACAGCTTTGAATTTCTTCCTGGGAGTCTGGTGGGGCAGGTTTTTGGGTTGTAGGGAGACATCTTTGGTTTTCTTCTTGGGGGGGGGGGCTGGTTTTCGGATTGTAGGGAGACAGCTTTGGATTTCTTCTTGGGGGGGGGGGGCTGGATTCTCATACTTGTTTGTAGCATTAACGCTACAGAAACTGACTACAACATTGTTGGACTATGGCGTTCCAAAGGTCTGGTCGTGTTAGTGATCTGTCACAGCGCAACTCCGGGAAAATGTAGTTATATTACGAATCAACGGCCGATTTTTTTATTTGTGGTTCATTCATTGGTCATTTGAATTTGACCCAAGGGAAACAACCGCTTTATGGCGCCAAAAACATATATTTTTTACAACAATCCTAAGCGGCACTACGTCACGACATTAATGTTGTAACCATAAATCAGTCATTGATGATCTCCCCTTGTATAACGTATCACACTATCATCAATTGTGTCACGTGGTGGCGCATATGCTGGACTGTGTCATATGCTTGTCTGTGTCAAGTGTTGCGCTGTGTCTTGTGTTGGACTGTGCCAGATGTTGGACTGTGACGTGTGTTGGACAGTGCCATGTGTTGGACTGTGCCAGATGTTGGACTGTGCCATGTGTTGGACTGTGCCAGATGTTGGACTGTGACATGTGTTGGACAGTGCCATGTGTTGGACTGTGACATGTGTTGGACAGTGCCATGTGTTGGACAGTGCCATGTGTTGGACTGTGCCATGTTCTGATGATGTGCTGCACTTGTGTACAAGTAATAGGTGACTTCCAATGTGGATTCAGACAAAGCAGATCAACGAATGATGAGATTCAGACAAAACAGATCAACGAATGATGAGATTCAGACAAAGGAGATCAACGAATGATGAGATTCATACAAAGCAGATCAACGAATGATGAGATTCAGACAAAACAGATCAACGAATGATGAGATTTTAATCATCAGATGCCTACACGAGATCTGTTTCGAATGTAATATCCCAGGACACCTACTCTATGGGGACTATCAAGGGTATGATATCACTGTTGTTAAGGTGGTACGTAAAACATGTTTAGTTAGAGATTATATGTGTATCTGTATATATTGTGTGAGAATGTTGTGACGTATTTGGGTAGGGGGAAATGCCATGTTAGTCATTCGCGGCTCGTCCGGGATTAATTTAAGATTATAGTGTTTACCAATTATAAGATTGAATATGACAGCATCAAAAGGAAATATGTATAGACATTAGACTGACAAATGGGAAATATCTATATATATTGGACTTTGCAGGAGTTTAGCAAATCCCATAATCTTACAAGACCAATACATATAATCAAATAAAACATTCAAAATCGAATTCTAGTTTTAGGGTGAATTCAATGGAATTTCAGTGTTCAAAGAGTTAATCGAATAACAATAACAAATGCTTCACTGTGCCTCGGAGTAACACAGTGCAACATAAGCAGTCATTTTTTCCACCCACCATAATTGCTTGGAACAACCTGGACAATACCGCCGTGAACTCGACAACGATCGAAAGCTTCAAGGCCGCCCTGGCATCTGCTAGGGGCCGTTAGATTGGCAACATCGCTTCCCCAACCGTTGCACATATGCCAGTATATGGATGCAGCAACGTACCGAACCAGAACCAGAATCATATATATAAGAATGAGCTATACTGACCGTAACTCCAAAGAACCGAGAGTATTTAGATACGTTCGGACTCTTCAAAACAATTATAGTTATTTTCAATTATATTACGGTAATCGAATAAATGTAAAAGCGCAAAAAAAAATAATTATATTTGCGCTATTATTTTAGCAAAAGTTTAAGTATTATAAATAACAAATACATGTGAAGTAGCAACCATGAAACTATTTAAATTTTTTTATCTGAATGTAAAAGTAATTACAAAAATTAATTAAAAAAATTGTTATCTCAGAATTGCATCGTAATCACATTTATCGGGAAAACCCAAACATCTGTTCTTTTTAGTGCGTTTCTTAGTGCGTTGTCAATATTGCGAAATAAAAATATAATTAATTGGATTTTAATAAATACGCAAATGGCGTAATAGCGTGAATTGTCTATTTTAGCCATGCTTAAATTTAGTTTGATTTAATAACCGTGTGTAAAATTAATAAATATAATTGATTGCTTTTTAAATTGCAAAAAAATGATAAAATTAAATACTTTAGCTTTATATTTTTAACAGTTGTACGTTTTTACTATTATTCTTTCCAAAAATAGACTTTTATGAAATTTATAAAGTAGTAAAAAACTTAACATTTAAATGTACTTTTAATACGAAAATGCCCTTTAATGCAATCAGTGCCGCGAAACTACATATCCAAATAATATTCACTAATGCACTTATCACTCATCCAAATAAGAACAAAGCATGTGAAATGCATACAATTGTTTTTAAGTAAGTAAGGGGTTACAATCCTGTGGATGATTTTATTAATTTCTTTAAAACGCTGTTTGGGGGAGGGGAAGAAGTGATACGAAAGTTTCATTGGCGCAAGGCAGCACACTATACGTCTCAGAATGAATTTGACAAATAATTAACCATCTTAGTTACATATATATGGGGGTTAGGAAAAAGGGTGTGTACAATTTTACGTTGATGACAATTTCTTTAAATCTAATGATATTAAAATTGTGACAAATAGATGCTATAGTCTCATTTTACCAATTAAGAAAATCAATGACGTTAACAAAACGTAAGTACATTTACAAAAGTGTACCCATGAATACCAAAACCCAATTATATTAAACAAGCGAAAATTTAAGTTTAAAAATAGAAATGGGTTAAGACTTTCTTAGATGATAGATGATAGATAGATGATAGATAGATGGATGGATGCATGGATGGACGATGGGATGGATGGATGGTAGACAGAACGCTTCCTTGAATAGTTGCGCAAAAGTTATCTTTTATTCGGTAAACTATGTTTATACATATACAAAAATTAATGTTCGCATATATGTCCGGTATGCGCTCGTATACCTTTCATCCGATTGCGATACAACTTTTGGTAAATTGTTGTGCGCAAGCTAGCACATTATTATTTTTCGTATAAGAGCTATATACATATAATTTCAAACATAACTATTGCATGGGTGGATGGAATTGAATAAAACACAAGTGACATTTCAGTTTGTGTGACATAATAATTAGGTTTCTGAGAGAGAGAGAGAGAGAGAGAGAGAGAAGGAGAGAGAGAGAAAGAGAGAGAGAGAAAGAGAGAGAGAGAAGGAGAGAGAAGGATAGAGATAGAGAGAGATGGAGAGAGAGAGAGAAGGAGAGAGAGAGCGAGGGAGAGAGAGAGAGCGAGAAATGGAAGGAGAGAGAGTGAGAGAGGAAAGAGTGAGAGAGAGCGAGGGAGAGAGAGAGAGTGAAAGAGAAGGAGAGAGAGAGAGCACGAGAGAGAAGGAGAGAGTGAGAGAGAAGGAGAGAGAGCGAGAGAGAAGGAGTGAGAGCGAGAGAGAAGGAGAGAGAGCGAGAGAGAAGGAGAGAGAGCGAGAGAGAGAAAGGGAGAGAGAGAGAGCGAGAGAGAGAAAGAGAGAGAGAGGAGAGAAAGAGAGAGTGAGAGAGAGAGAGAGAGAGAGAGAGCGTTCTCATTGACCCATAAAATAAACCTAATTTATTGTGAGTCAACTAGAAGAGATTTATTATCCAGTGTTCGGTTAGTATTATAGTTAGGGTCAGGGTAGTATTAGGTTTAGGATTATGGTTAGGGTCAGGTTAGGGTTAGGGTTTTGGTTAGGGTATGGGTAGGGCTAAGTTTAGGGTTAGGGTCAGGGTAGGGTTAGATTTAGGGTTAGGGTCAGGGTAGGGTTAGGTTTAGGGTTAGTATTATTGTCAGGGTAGGGTTAGGTTTAGGGTTAGTGTTAGGGTCAGGGTAGGGTTAGATTTAGGGTTATGGTTATGGTCAGGTTAGGGTTAGGTTTAGTGTTAGGTTAGGGTCAGGGTAGGGTTCGGTTTAGGTTAATGGTTAGGGTCAGGGTAGGGTTAAGTTTAGGGTTAGGGTTAGGGTCAGGGTAGGGTAAGGTTTAGGTTTAGGGTTACGGTTAGGATCAGGGTAGGGTTAGGTTTAGGGTCAGGGTAATTTTGGTATAAATTTGTAATCAAAGTTGAAGGTACTTAAAACAACCAAAATTCTTTGTATATGTTTCTGCCTATACATGGTTCAACCTATACATGGTTCAACCTATACATGGTTCAACCTATACAAGGTTCAACCTGTACTGGAAACAACAAAAAAACCCCTCTCATATTGTACACATCTGCACACGCCTGCTACTTAATGAGAAAGAGCTAATTTGGTACGATTCTCCACCTGTATGAGAAAGCTTATTTACTCAGCCTGTATGAGAAAGCTAATTTACTCCATTTGAAGCATGTTTCAACATTTCCCAGCTCTAAATTTCAAAACACAGGTGCCCGTGAGCGTCTGCTGGATTCAGCAATCCACATCGCACCACATCGCACCACTTCAAGGCGGCTGAAGATGTGCTGGAAAAGCATGCACGTGATCCAGCCCATCAGGGAATGATTGTAAAGCTTGTGAATTTAATCAACGCAATCGGTATGGCATTGATGAGCTAATTTAATCTTATTGCAAACTAATCACCAGCTTATTGGTAAGACACGTTGACAAGAGCCGGATAAATACGTTTGCTGATGATGTCATTCGCCGGAAGTGACAGATTTTTGTGCTGGCACCTATGGTCAATTTGTGATGTCTGTCAACACAGACATAGGGTAGGAAGACAGATATGGAGTAGCAACACAGGCATGAAGTAGCCACACAGACATGGAGTAGCTACACAGACATGGAGTAGGAAAACAGACATGGAGTAGCAACATATACATGGAGTAGCATCACAGACATGGAGTAGCAAAACAGACATGGAGTAGCAACATGGACATGGAGTAGCAACACATACATGGAGAAGCAATACATACATGCAGTAGAAACATAGATATGGAGTAACAACACAGATTTGAGGTAGTAACACAGACATGGAGTAGCAACACAGACATGGAGTAGCAACACAGATTTGAGGTAGCAACACAGGCATGGAGTAGGAACGCAGAGATGGAGTATGAACTAACTCAATCCTCGCTAAATGCTTGGAGAAATCGCTTTTGCTCGTTAGGTCTGGTAAGGAGAATGGAGGAAGGATAATGGAGGAAGGATAATGGAGGAAGGAGAATGGAGGAAGGAGAATGGAGGAAGGCCGTATTCCAAAGGATCTGCTGTATGGAGAGTTGACAGAAGGTGCACAACGTGTTGGGGGGTCACGTGATTTAAGGACGTTTTCAAAAGGAGCCGAGGGAGCCAACATAGAAATCCACAAATGGGAGATTATCGCTGAGCACTGTTTCAGATGGCAAACAGAAGTGGATGAAAGAGTCAGACATCAGTGGATGAAAGAGTCAGATAGCAGTGGATGAAAGAGTCAGACAGGCAGAAGAGGAGCGAAACAAAGACCTTGAAGCTAACAGTGCATTGCTGAAGGCCAAATGTAAACAGGAGTCAAGATTGTCCTAAGAGAAAACAGCCGAGACTGCTCTTCCATATTGGAGAATGAACTACCGTACTAGATATTAAACTACCATGCTATATTAAACTATCATACTAGATATTAAACTATCATGCTAGATTTTCAACTATCATGCTAGATATTAAACTATCATACTAGATATTAAATTATCATACTAGATATTAAACTATCATACTAAATATTAAACAATAATGCTAGACATTAAACTATCATACTAGATATTAAACTATCATACTAGATATTAAACTATCATACTAGATATTAAACTATCATACTAGATATGAAACTATCATACTAGATATGAAACTATCACTGAAGCTTAAATCAGCTAAAGACAGCATTAGTTATAATAATAAATGGGACATTTATGGTCAAATGACATCTCTAAAAACGTTTCCGTTATATTGTCGTTAACATATTTGATCTGTGACAAGTCAACACATATTTGATCTGTGACAAGTCAACACATATTTGATCTGTGACAAGTCAACACATATTTGATCTGTGACAAGTCAACACATATTTGATCTGTGACAAGTCAACACATATTTGATCTGTGACAAGTCAACACATATTTGATCTGTGACAATGTTGTTTAATTTAATGTAAGTGGTTATTGCTTTTCACATAAAAATATTTCCCGACACATTAGTGCGACACACCTAAAATTTGCGACCGACTCTAATGTGTCGCGACACTCAGATGGTAAGCTGCGCCATAGGGCAACACCTTGGTATGTTCTAATTACAAGGGGCGTCAAAATTGGAGTTAGAGGGCGGGTAACAGCTGTGAACAAAAGTTCTCTAATCAATAGTATATTTACAAAATATTAAGGTCCCGAGACGGGACTTCGAGACTGTGATTGAAAGTGGCATGTGCCACACATGTAGATGCTATTTCCAGACTGATTGAAAGTGGCATATGCCACACATGTAGATGCTATTTCCAGACTGTGATTGAAAGTGGTATAGTCATTATAGTCATTATAGTCATTATAGTCATCATAGTCATTATAGTCATTATAGTCATTATAGTCATTATAGTCATTATAGTCATTATAGTCATTATAGTCATTATTGTCATTATAGTCATTATAGTCATTATAGTCATTATAGTCATTATAGTCATTATAGTCATTATAGTCATTATAGTCATTATAGTCATTATAGTCATCATAGTCATTATAGTCATTATAGTCATTATAGTCATTATAGTCATTATAGTCATTATAGTCATTATAGTCATCATAGTCATTATAGTCATTATAGTCATTATAGTCATTATAGTCATTATAGTCATCTTCCCCTGAACAAACAACAGAAACATATTTGTGGAGGTCGAGGCTGAACATTTGATAGAATGTGTTGTTATCGGCAATGAGCCTATGTGTCAAGTTTCAGCTCGATAGGTTGACGGAAAGTGGGTTAATGAGCCGCCCGCAGACTTTCCCAGCCAGCCACGAACAAAAGCAAATTTAATATAAAAGATTAAAAAACGAACTTGATGACGTCACGCACATGACTTCAGTTTAATAGAAATTAAGATCTTAGGAAAAATGTCCGAGGTGGTGCGCTGCCAGTCTTGGATGGTGCGCTGTTAGTCATAGGTGGTGCGCTGTCAGTCATAGGGGTGCGTTGTCAGTCATAGGTGGTGCGCTGTCAATCATCGATGATGCGCTGTCAGTCATGGATGATGCGCTGTCAGTCACTGGTGGTGCCCATGGTGCGCTGTCATAAATGTATATTGCGCTATCAGTCATGGATGGTTCGCTGTCAGTCATGGATAGTACGCTATCAGTCATGGATGTGCGATATCAGTCATGGATAGTGCGATATCAGTCATGGATGGTGCGCTGTCAGTCATGGATGGTGCGCTGTCAGTAATGGATAGTACGTTATCAGTCATGGATGTGCGATGTCAGTCATGGATGGTGCGCTGTCAGTCATGAATGGTGTGTTGCCAGTCATGGATAGTGCGCTATCAGTCATTGGTGGTGGACCATCCGTCAATTCTACACACTCAAATAATCTTCTATCCGAAATCTCTTTCATAAAGCATCCTGTTTAGCATTACAAAAAAATTATCTCTGTACCTGCTTCCACCCCCACCCCACACAATCAGTCAGACCTAGCTGACTCTAAACACTATACCACATTCTTTCAACCACCACCCCCCTACCATTTACAACCCACCCCACCCCGTCACGTCAGACATGCCTGACTCAAAGACGCAGTAAAAGAGAAGATTTACTCCCTCACATAAATAACCCCAAAGATTCCCTAATTCTTTATGAGTTCCAGATTGGTAATAAAGAATGGCACGTTACATGATCCACGCAAGCTATCTGTAGTTGGATGTAGAGCTTAGCAAAGCAGAAGTGTTAGTCTTAGGCACATTTACTGACTCGATATTGTACGCTTACAGGAACTAAGTTGAAGTATAAATATAATGATGTATTTCTAAGCCTACGCTTAGTTATAGGTATAAATGTATTGTTGTACTGCTAGGACCCAGCCAAGTTGTTGTACTGCTAGGACCCATACATGTTGTTGTACTGCTATGACCCAGCCAAGTTGCTGTACTGCTAGGACCCAGCCAAGTTGAAAGTATAAATATATTGTTGTACTGCTAGGATCCAGCCAAGTTGTTGTGCGGCTAGGACCAAGCCAAGTTCTAAGTATAAATATATTGTTGTACTGCTAGGACCCAGGCAAGTTGTTGTACGGCTGGGACCCAGCCAAGTTGTAAGTATAAATAGATTGCTGTACTGCTAGGACCCATATATGTTGTTGTACTGCTAGGACCCAGCCAAGTTGTTGTACGGCTAGGACCCAGCCAAGTTGTAAGTATAAATATATTGCATATTGTTGTTCTGCTAGGACCTAGACATGTTGTTGTACTGCTAGGACCTAGACATGTTTTAAGCATAAATACAATGTTGTACTTCTGTTTCAGATTAAATTACTTTTGTAGCCTCACTTTATGTGTGAACAAATGTCTTCATCTGATGTCTGCCAAAGGTTATTATTTTATGAGGACATGAGAAACAGGAAATGACCTACATTTTTAAGATATAAATTTAGTTTGAAAAAATGTATTCCTGCTTAATCGTCGGAGCCACATTTGGCAGTACGAGATACACTTTCGTTAGTGACAGAGGCCCTTCAAATATCTCAATATTTTCTGCGCCCTATCCCCGCCATGGCTATTCTCAACCCTCTAGGAGCGATACCATGCATTTGAGAACCACTGTCATAGATCACCCCGAAAAGGTCCTCTCCTTGAATTATTTCACTGATCATTTGTCAATAGTCTAACCATTAGGATATGTCACTTGGCCAGGATGATGAGACTCAATTGTCTATTCATTACGATACGAGAATGTGACAAGATCACGAGGCTCGCTGGGTGTGTTTTGTGACATGATGCCAAGACTCGTTTTGTGACATGACGATGAAACTCTTTCTATGCGTAACGAAGATATTTAGAGAATTTTAAAAATCTTTTGTCATTGAACTTTTGTGAGAATTGAAATGAAATACAAAATTCATTTCATGAGATTTCATTGACAAATTCATAAATACTTAAAGAGATAATTTAATAGATAATTTCATAAACAAATCTATTGAGATATAAACACGGGTAAATACAAAGAACTCTTTGTTTCTTCTCTGTTGTGTTCCCAACTCGTCCCCCAAACTATTTTGTATTCAGTCAAAACTAGAACATCCAATGTCTTACCTCGCATTTGTTTATCCAAGTAATCAGCACGTCAGGAAGATTAGCGCCCAACTCAAAGATTAGCGTCCAACTCAAAGATTGGCGTCCAACTCAAAGATTAGCGTCCAACTCAAAGATTAGCGTCCAACTCAAAGATTAGCATCCAACTCAAAGATTAGCGTCCAACTCAAAGATTAGCGTCCAACTCAAAGATTAACGTCCAGCTCTGATATTAGCCTCTACCTTTGATATAAGCGTTCACATTTGATATTAGCGTTCAAATTTGATATTAGCGTCCAACTCTGAGATTAGCGTCCAACTTTGATATTAACTTTCGCCTCTTATATTAGCATCCAACTATGATATTAGCGTCCAACTTTGATATTAGCATCCAACTATGATATTAGCGTCCAAATCTGATATTAGCGTCAACTTTCATAATAGCGTCCGACTCTGATTAGTGTCCAACTCTCATAGTTTTATCCAATCCTGATATCCAAGCTAAATGGATTGTGCAGATATTTCTGGAATAAGAAAGATATTTGGAGTGAACTTATTGACAAAAATGATAGATAACTAGGAGAGATGACAGCTGAATAGAGTCAGACATTTTATTAACCCAATTGAGACTTTGTTACAAAACCAGTTATGAATTTGTTATAAGACCAGTTATGACTTTGTTACAAAACCAGTTGTGACTTTGTTATAAAACCAGTTATGACTTTGTTATAAAACCAGTTATGACTTTGCTATAAAACCAGTTATGACTTTGTTATAAAACCAGTTATGACTTTGTCATAAAACCAGTTATGACTTTGTCATAAAACCAGTTATGACTTTGTCATAAAACCAGTTATGACTTTGTTATAAAACCAGTTTTGACTTTGTCGTAAAACCAGTGTTATGAGGGATGACGTATTTTGAGACACGCTTTGCCCGTTTTCCACGTGCATGACCTCTTTCAAGTCGGTCCCGTGTTGGGGCGGCTAGAAAAAATATCCCTTTGTTGATACTTTTGTTTACTATCGTCCGTTTCTGTCGAACATGATAGAACGATCTAGAGAATGCGAGAAGCAGTAAGACTGTGCATTCCATTTCCAGAATGATCATCTGAAACTGGGTATAAAAGGGATAAGAATAAATGACGGGAGAGAGATTTTCCTTTCCTTGATTACGAGGCATGCTGTGTGTCATTATACTTTGTTGTGTGTAGAGATTTTATTTCCTCGTACAATTTTGTGCTCATTGTATTTTTATATACAGTACCGGTACCAGCAAACCTGTAAGTTTATAATTTTAATCATATTTCTCTTGCTGTTATTATTTAATTGAAGTTCACAAATTAAAAAGTTACTACTTGTAATTAGCTCTGGCCTTGATTGTCGTTTGATTTGTTATTATTTTTAAATGTTGGTATCGTCCTTTATTATGGACCGTTTCTAGAACGAGCCATAGCCTGAAATTAAGAGATTAAATTCTCAATTCATAACGGTCCGTAATACCAGTTATGACTTTGTTACAAAACCAGTTATGACTTTGTCATAAAACCAGTTATGACTTTGTTATAAAACCAGTTATGACTTTGTTATAAAACCAGTTATGACTTTGTCATAAACCAGTTATGACTTTGTCATAAAACCATTTATGACTTTGTCATAAAACCAGATATGACTTTGTCATAAAACCAGTTATGAATTTGTTATAAAACGAGTTATGACTTTGTCATAAACCAGTTATGACTTTGTCATAAAACCAGTTATGAATTTGTTATAAAACCAGTTATGAATTTGTTATAAAACCAGTTATGACTTTGTCATAAAACCAGTTATGACTTTGCTTTAAAACCAGTTATGACTTTGTTATAAAACCAGTTATGACTTTGCTTTAAAACCAGTTATGACTTTGTTATAAAACCAGTTATGACTTTGTTATAAAACCAGTTATGACTTTGTTATAAAACCAGTTATGACTTTGTTATAAAACCAGTTATGACTTTGTTATAAAGCCAGTTATGACTTTGTTAACCCGTTGAGACAACGCTACTTATGTTTAATATGCAGAGTAAATGCACACGTACAAAAACGATCTATGTATGTGGTTTCTATAATTCACTGTGACAGTTACAGATAGTGTATAGTATGACGAGAATACCGAATAGTCCAGCATCAGAATCTCATCCGTCGAGTCATGCAAGTTATCGTTGTGATCCGGCCCGGGGGGGGGGGGGGATTCACAAAATCGAAGTGGATCAGGTGTTGCTAATTTAGATGATTTTTTGTTTCTTGTGACACGCGTGCTTATTTGTTGGAGGGGGGTATGAGCAGATCTACTTAAGATCTAGGTCAAATGATTATTTTAGAATGTGACATTGGAATAAAATTGGTGCTTAGACTATTTTATATTTTTTGTGTGTTCATTTACTACAATTTGGTAGAGAATATTTCGTACTTGGAAATGTGTAGCATAAATTAATCAAGGGTTTATTTTGAATGAGTTGCTATGACTACAGAAGGCGGGTTGAATGAGTTGCTATGACTACAGAAGATGATTTGAATGAGTTGATATGACTACAGAAGACGGTTTGAATGAGTTGCTATGACTACAGAAGACCGTTTGAATGAGTTGCTATGACTACAGAAGACCGTTTGAATGAGTTGCTATGAAGGTGTAAAATCATTTTTTTTTGCTTATTTACTTTCCAGAAACTTATTTTAAGAAATTTTATAGCTATTTGTAGCTATTTTTGTAGGGTATGACCAACATGGATATTTATTTCTAGCTTTGAAAACATATTTAGGGTAAATGATCAGCCATAAGAGACAGAATCTAAATGAAAGTTTGATTCTATAAGCTCAACGTTAAAGAGTTAATCAGCTCCATTTTGATTTTTTTGAAATCATCCTTTTATCAACTTTCACATGAAAAGTAAACGGCTTCAAATCATCCATGTTTCAACCATGTGCAACCATGTGTCAACCATATGTCAACAATTTGTCAACCATGTGCAACCATGTGTCGACAAAACGTACGCAGAACTGACAAAGTACACAACTAGGGTAACATGTTGAGATGTTATTGCCTTTACTAGGAATGACAATAGTCGCAGATTAACAATTTCTATATGCCATATTTGCATGACACCTATCCACGACATCCTTGCATGACACATACACATGATATCTTTGCATGACACTTATCTTTGACATCTATGTACAACACCACCCATAATTCATGACATACATATACCATAACTATGCCATAACATCTATGTATCACACATATACATTGTCATATATTTGTCATACCTATCCCATGATACCCATGTACCAAAACCTATTAAATGACACCTATGCAATGACACCTATGCAATGACATCTATGTATGACACCTATGTACCATAACTATGATAAGACGTGTAATTCATGTATTCATAATAAATTAACAAATTCATTCATAGTACAGGATATCCATATATATTCGATTCTGCGTTGATTAATTATCTTTACTATCGTCCTCACATTATTAAACAGATGAATTTTAGCACAGAAACATAATACTGCGTCTGCCAACATGGCTGCCTACGCTCGTCCGTTACAACTATTTATTATTGTCTCCCTTGATTTTATAGGACATCAAATTAGCACACACAAAGCTAATCTTTTACAGTCCCCATTTGCCAAAGTGAGATGTTATTCCCATTAGAGACCACCAAATTACATTTTTTGGTTCCGGCCGAAACCGAAACCAAACCGAAAGTTTAAAATAATGAATTTTGGCCGAAACCGATACCAAACCAAAAGCTGATCGAGATTTTCGGCCGAAACGGAAATATTTAGGTCTATGTATCGTGCACACGTTCTACGCACGTTGAAAAGTGAGGGTTTGGGGGGGGGGGATATCGATATTTATAATATTTGTAGATCTAATGAATACTTTGTCTTTGACCATTTGCCTTATAAAGAAATTTAAAGTTGTTAAACTGTATTTAAAAGTGATATTGTACGAGAAGCATTTGACTTGTGGGGCAAAATTACTGCAACATATACCCTTGGGCGCCCATTGCTTTTATTATATAATTACAACGCTACCAAGACATATCCATTGAAAACTCAGCAATCTAGTGTTTAATAAATAATTATAGTTTTTAATACTACTAAAGGTTCATTATTCTCTTTCTCCATACTCGTGACTAATTTGGTGTGACTAAACTTTTATGTTGTACGCGTGACTAATTTGGTGTGACTAAACTTTTATGTCATACTCGTGACTAATTTGGTGTGACTAAACTTTTATGTCATACTCGTGACTAATTTGGTGTGACTAAACTTTTATGTCATATTCGTGACTAATTTGGTGTGATTTTCTAAAATTTTATGTCGTTTTAGATGACACCATTATTTCTTCTTACAATACTATTTAAATTTGTCCATGAGGACACTTATGAGCACGATAATAATAAATGATCATGAATGACACGAGTAAGAATTGACAATAAAAATAATGATAGTTATATTACCATTTCCTTAGCCTTTCCATAAAATAATTTACCTTGCCTAAGCCTAATTGAAATGTCAGTTTGGGAAATATTGAACAAATACGTCATCATGCGACTGTGAATAGTGTTCGCGGAGAATTAGTCATACATCATACGGTGACAGCAAGACGTCGAAAATATTGGATTGCTGTCAGACAGATAGACCACAGTGACAGTCTGACTTCTGGTCAACGATCGAAAGCCTAAATCCCTTTTGGCCGAAGCCGAAACTACCCCGAAATGATCATATTTCAACTTTCAGCGCAGCAAACGAAATTCGGTCGACCTCTAGTCCCCACTGAACAGTGAGATGTTGTCCCCACTGACCAGTGAGATGTTGTCCCCACTGACCAATGAGATGTTGTCTCCTTTGAACAGTGAGATGTTGTCCCCATTGACCTGTGAGGCGTTGTCCCCATTGACCAGTGAGATGTCCCCATTGATCAAAGTGAGATAGTGTCCCTATTGACCAGTGAGATGTTTGCCCTATTGACCAGTGAGATGGTGTCCCTATTGACCAGTGAGATGTTGTTCCCATTGACCAGTGAGATGGTGTCCCTATTGACCAGTGAGATGGTGTCCCCATTGATCTCGTCGCCTCTAAACTAATCCTTCTCGTCGCACCACCGTATCCCATAGGAACTAACCGTCAATTAGTCAAGTAATCGATGAACTTGTATCGTACAATCAATTAGGGCAACGATTTCGTCCCCCCCTCTTGGGGACCTTTGAGTGGGTATCAAACGCTGGTTGTCGCAATGACCCTAAATTGCGAATGTCAGCAGGAGAGGATGGGATCACGCATGCGCGATGTCAGTCGGCAGGAAGCATAAACATTGGGGGGGGGGGGGGGAGATGTCACACTGAAGGGCGTCCTAAAGAACTAGCACCACCAACTCTTTATAGAAAGGGGGTTAAACAAAAAAAACAAAAAACAAATAGGAATATCAAACATTTATGGAAAGGGCTTCCAAAAGAACTAGCACCCCATCCGTTTATCGAACTAACACCTTCAAGAACTATCACCCAACCCTCATAATTGCTCCAAACCTTTATAAATAGGGAATCGAAAAGAACCCTTTCATATACCATCTTTATCTGAGATATTTCAGAAGGCAAAGAAATTTTTGAAATAATTACACTAATTTATTGCTTCGTTGTGAATGGTTTCTATGTATTAGCGTCGCTCCATTTATTTTGTGTCTCATGATCAAACATGCAATAGAAAAAAGATTTTTTTTTCTAAAATAGGAGGTTTAAAAAATGTACCGAAAAGTTGTACTAAATACACAAACTAACTTGTTAACTGCCTCAAAATATTTTCAAATAGCAATTATAAGTTGACTTTTTGTAAACACTATTAAAATTATATATCTTATTATTCTATGTACAGTTTGGAGTGTAACAGCCCCGACAACTCGTCTCTTAGCTCAACACTTCAAGATATATTGACAACATTGAACAACAACAGCAACATCTACTCAAGCTACATAGTGACTAGCTACCAATTGAAGATACATAGTGACTAGTTCCCAATTGAAGATACATAGTGACTAGTTCCCAATTGAAGATACATAGTGACTAGCTACAAATTGAAGATACATAGTGACGGGTTCACAATTGAAGATACATAGCGACTAGTTCCCAATTGAAGATACATAGTGACTAGCTACCAATTGAAGATACATAGCGACTAGTTCCCAATTGAAGATACATAGCAACTAGTTCCCAATTGAAGATACATAGTGACTAGTTCCCAATTGAAGATACATAGCGACTAGTTCCCAATTGAAGATACATAGCAACTAGTTCCCAATTGAAGATACATAGTGACTAGATCCCAATTGAAGATACATAGCGACTAGTTCCCAATTGAAGATACATAGTGACTAGCTACCAATTGAAGATACATAGCGACTAGTGCCCAATTGAAGATACATAGTGACTAGTTCCCAATTGAAGATACATAGTGACTAGCTACAAATTGAAGATACATAGTGACGGGTTCACAATTGAAGATACATAGCGACTAGTTCCCAATTGAAGATACATAGTGACTAGCTACCAATTGAAGATACATAGCGACTAGTTCCCAATTGAAGATACATAGCAACTAGTTCCCAATTGAAGATACATAGTGACTAGTTCCCAATTGAAGATACATAGCGACTAGTTCCCAATTGAAGATACATAGCAACTAGTTCCCAATTGAAGATACATAGTGACTAGATCCCAATTGAAGATACATAGCGACTAGTTCCCAATTGAAGATACATAGTGACTAGCTACCAATTGAAGATACATAGCGACTAGTGCCCAATTGAAGATACATAGTGACTAGTTCCCAATTGAAGATACATAGTGACTAGCTACAAATTGAAGATACATAGTGACGGGTTCACAATTGAAGATACATAGCGACTAGTTCCCAATTGAAGATACATAGTGACTAGCTACCAATTGAAGATACATAGCGACTAGTTCCCAATTGAAGATACATAGCAACTAGTTCCCAATTGAAGATACATAGTGACTAGTTCCCAATTGAAGATACATAGCGACTAGTTCCCCATTGAAGATACATAGCAACTAGTTCCCAATTGAAGATGCATAGTGACTAGATCCCAATTGAAGATACATAGCGACTAGTTCCCAATTGAAGATACATAGTGACTAGCTACCAATTGAAGATACATAGCGACTAGTGCCCAATTGAAGATACATAGTGACTAGTTCCCAATTGAAGATACATAGCGACTAGTTCCCAATTGAAGATACAAAGTGACTAGCTACCAATTGAAGATACATAGCGACTAGTTCCCAATTGAAGATACATAGCGACTAGTTCCCAATTGAAGATACATAGTGACTAGCTACCAATTGAAGATACATAGTGACTAGCTACCAATTGAAGATACATAGTGACTAGCTACCAATTGAAGATACATAGCGACTAGTTCCCAATTGAAGATACATAGTGACTAGCTACCAATTGAAGATACATAGTGACTAGCTACCAATTGAAGATACATAGTGACTAGTTCCCAATTGAAGATACATAGTGACTAGTTCCCAATTGAAGATACATAGTGACTAGTTCCCAATTGAAGATACATAGCGACTAGTTCTCAATTGAAGATACATAGCGACTAGTTCCCAATTGAAGATACATAGTGACTAGCTACCAATTGAAGATACATAGTGACTAGCTACCAATTGAAGATACATAGTGACTAGCTACCAATTGAAGATACATAGTGACTAGTTCCCAATTGAAGATACATAGCGACTAGTTCCCAATTGAAGATACATAGCAACTAGTTCCCAATTGAAGATACATAGTGACTAGATCCCAATTGAAGATACATAGTGACTAGCTACCAATTGAAGATACATAGTGACTAGTTCCCAATTGAAGATACATAGTGACTAGTTCCCAATTGAAGATACATAGCGACTAGTTCCCAATTGAAGATACATAGTGACTAGCTACCAATTGAAGATACATAGCGACTAGTTCCCAATTGAAGATACATAGCGACTAGTTCCCAATTGAAGATACACAGTGACTAGCTACCAATTGAAGATACATAGTGACTAGCTACCAATTGAAGATACATAGTGACTAGCTACCAATTGAAGATACATAGTGACTAGTTCCCAATTGAAGATACATAGTGACTAGTTCCCAATTGAAGATACATAGTGACTAGTTCCCAATTGAAGATACATAGCGACTAGTTCCCAATTGAAGATACATAGTGACTAGTTCCCAATTGAAGATACATATCAACTAGTTCGCAATTGAAGATACATAGTGACTAGTTCCCAATTGAAGATACATAGTGATTAGCTACCAATTGAAGATACATAGCAACTAGTTCCCAATTGAAGATACATATAGACTAGTTCCCAATTGAAGATACATAGTGACTAGCTACCAATTGAAGATACATAGTGACTAGTTCCCAATTGAAGATACATAGTGACTAGTTTCCAATTGAAGATACATAGTGACTAGCTACCAATTGAAGATACATAGGAACTAGTTCGCAATTGAAGATACATAGTGACTAGTTCCCAATTGAAGATACATAGTGACTAGTTCCCAATTGAAGATACATAGCGACTAGTTCCCAATTGAAGATACACAGTGACTAGTTCCCAATTGAAGATACATAGCAACTAGTTCGCAATTGAAGATACATAGTGACTAGTTCCCAATTGAAGATACATTGTGACTAGCTAACAATTGAAGATACATAGTGACTAGCTACCAATTGAAGATACATAGGAACTAGTTCGCAATTGAAGATACATAGTGACTAGTTCCCAATTGAAGATACATAGTGACTAGCTACCAATTGAAGATACATAGGAACTAGTTCGCAATTGAAGATACATAGTGACTAGTTCCCAATTGAAGATACATAGTTACTAGCTCCCAATTGAAGATACATAGTGACTAGCTAACAATTGAAGATACATAGCAACTAGTTCGCAATTGAATATACATAGTGACTAGTTCCCAATTGAAGATACATAGTGACTAGTTCCCAATTGAAGATACATAGTGACTAGCTACCAATTGAAGATACATAGTGACTAGTTCGCAATTGAAGATACATAGTGACTAGTTCCCAATTGAAGATACATAGTGACTAGTTCCCAATTGAAGATACATAGTGACTAGATCCCTATTGAAGATACATAGTGACTAGATCTCAATTGAAGATACATAGTGACTAGTTCCCAATTGAAGATACATAGTGACTAGATCCCAATTGAAGATACATAGTGACTAGATCCCTATTGAAGATACCTAGTGACTAGATCCCTATTGAAGATACATAGTGACTAGTTCCCAATTGAAGATACATAGTGACTAGATCCCAATTGAAGATACATAGTGACTAGATCCCTATTGAAGATACATAGTGACTAGTTCCCTATTGAAGATACATAGTGATTAGTCAGGATGCAAGATGAATCTATACCTTACACTGCATTTGCATCAGATAAAGGATTGTTTGAATGAACACTTATGCCTTCTGGATTGGTCAATTCAACAGCTTTCTTCTCCAGGTTCATGAGAATCATGTTCTGTGGAATGCCAAATGTTTTACATTTTGTTGATGGTATTTGCATTCATACAAAAGACATCAAAACACATCTGGAAACTTTAAGGAATCTACTTGAAAAACTAAGAACACGTGGTGTGACTAATGCGCCTCATAAACTGAAGTTTGCAAAAGACCAAAAGGATTTCTAAGGATTCAAAATAGGATGAAAGGCAATTCAACCCACAGAATTGAATAAACAGAAAATACTAAGTATAAAATCCCCAAAGAACCAGAAGGAAATAGAAGCTGTTATAGGTCTATGTAACTTTTATAGTGGTTTTTATATCAACGTGTTTTGATATCATTATGCCATTAAGAAAACGACTTAACAAAAGTAACCAACACAAAAAGATTGGACAGATGAATGTGAAATCACTTTGAAAAAAATATGAAATAAATGTTTCAGAGTTACAACATTCTAAAACCATCTTAATTTAGTTAACTTTTCACACTAGTAACAGATGCATCCATTAATGGATTAGGAGCTTGCCTTATGCATCGGGTTAAAACACACTGTCACTAATAATATAACAAGGCAGAAATAAACTACTCAACTATTGAACAAGAAGGTTTGCTTGTAATTTGGTTAGTCTCAAAAGTAAAAAAATAAAAAAAATGTTAGAAAGAAACCTGTTAAATGATTCTAAACCACAGATGGCACTAAATAAAAAAAAAAAGCAAATAAGGAGATCAACAGATGGTCTTTTATACTACTAGACTATCCATATGAAGTAAAATCAATAAAAGGCATAGATGGCATAGTGGTGAGACAGATCGAATACACGGACACTGACTAGGACACAGCGTGAAAACACATTAGTCAGACGTGATGTGCATGAGATGATGTTCATGAGGTGATGTTCATGAGGTGATGTACATGAGGTGATGTTCATGAGGTGATGACATTTTCAGAAACACACATGCAATACTGTAAGCATCTTTTCATGATGACATAAATGATTACTTTGCTTTATCACAGTATCTTGATGACATTTGTGTATTACTTGTCATTTATGGCACTATTTAGTGTTTAGTCAGAGAATAACATGTTTTTAATGACATGCTTAATATAATGTTTACTAGAATAGAAGAAAATGGAAGAGAAAATGTTCACGACACAATAATATTTTCGAAATAATACCATAATGATGTTGATTTTTTTCAACCATTGAGTTACAACATTGGGATAAAATACTGAAAATGACATTTCTTTAGGATAAAAGAAAAATCAATTTCTGTGAGGATTGGAATTGGATCATATCCCACTTAAAAGGATAATCAAACATCAGAGGATGTATAGGATTTTTCGGATACGTTTAGTATGACAATGAGAAACAATTTGCTTTGTAGTGTTGACCCAGAGATATGATTATATGCATGATTGTTTGTATGATTGCTTGTATGATTGTTTGTATGATTGATGATATGATTGTTTGTTTGATTGTTTGTATGATTGTTTCTTTGTATGATTGTTTGCATGATTGTTTGTATGATTGTTTGGTACACATTTTTCAATGTAACTGTGTAGCCATAGTTATTTAAACGTTTTTTTTCACTTAATACAAAATTGAAGTGCATTTTTGTTGGGTTGTATCAAGAATAAGGTTGTCTTTTAACGATGATGTACTTAACAGGTCGATGGGTTGACGAACTGTTGGTTGATGTTAACATGTCGCTGGATTGACATTTTAATGGGTTGATGAATCAGATGTGGTGTTGAATACCTAAAAGATAACCTTTGGTGGATTGATGTGGATTGGTGTGGATTTGTGTTTCATTTGAAATGATGTTTATACTTAGAAGAATTTTGTTCCTAAAATTGTTTGTCCCTTAAATTTTTGTATAGTGATGGTGCGTTTAACAGTATAACTTTGAGTGTGCTACTTTGATTTTGGATAAAATCAATTGAGAGGCAACAATTGTAGAGATATAACGGAAGAGTCTAGGCAGCCATGTTGATAGAGGTCGTGTCATGAGTTTGTGCTATAGCTAAGTGGAATAATTTTTAGCAGGCCTTGTGGATTTTCGTCCTGTGAAGCTCATACCATCGTCACATTGTGTGCCAGCAAAAAAAAAGTGAAGTTATTTATTTATATACCATGTGAATTCGATTCTAATTGTAATAATTTGACCAATTAATAATGACCAAGTGACTCAGCAATTAAATACGTCGTTGATGTTTTGATGTGGCAGTGACTATTATATTATAGACTTATATTATTTAAGACACTTTTCTTTAAAAAGATTCTAGGCACCAAAAGTGTAAGGTTTAAAAAAGCCGTGTGTCGCTTCACTGTGATTGTAATACAAATAGATGAGGGAAGGAATCAAGCGAGGCCAATCACAAACCCTGCTAAGTAGCTTCTTTTTGATTTAGATCATTTGTGTTTAGCAATATATGTAGTGATATTTGTAGATATTTGTGTAGCGATATGTGTAGCAATATGTGTAGTTATATGTGTAAAAAAATGTGTAGTAATATATGTAGTAATATATGTAGCAATATGTGTAGTGATATGTGTTGTATTGTGTGTAGCAATATGTGTAGCGATTTGTGAGGTAATATGCGTAGACATTGATGGTCAACTAAATTTTACTTTGCGTCTTTCAATCCCTTTCTTTTGAATTGGCGGCCATAACTCCCACTTATTTCTACATTTCATTTGACGGCCATAACTCCAACCTACTTCAATATTTTGTTTGACGGCCATAACTCCAACCTACTTCTATATTTTGTTTGACGGCCATAACTCCAACCTACTTCTATATTTTGTTTGACGGCCATAACTCCAACCTACTTCTATATTTTGTTTGACAGGCCAAAACCTCCACCCAAACTTGTAGAGCAACAAATTGCCGACAGGGGCGGAACACCGCCCACGGTTCCTTCCTCGGCCACTGACTGGATGAACGTCTAGAACTTGTGGTTCATAGAGACTGGATGAACAAATAGAACTTCTGGTTCGTAGAGACTGGATGAACATATGGAACTTGTGGTTCGTAGAGACTGCATGAACATATAGAACTTGTGTTTCGTGCTGGCTCGCTAGCAAGGCGTAAGCGAAAGTTTTCCTATCTTCTTGTTCCACCCTAACCGCCACCTCGACCTGAAGAAGGAGTTGTCCCGCTCTAACGGCCACCTCGACCTAACAAAGGAGTTGTCCTACCCTAGTGGCCACCGTGACCTGACAAAAGAGTTTTCCTACCCTAGTTGCAACCTTGACCTGACAAATAAGTTGTCCTACCCTAGCAGCCACCTTGACCTTACCGAGGATTTGTCCTACCCTAGCGGCCACCTTGACCTTACAAAGGAGTTGTCCTACCCTAACGGCAACCTTGACCTGACCAAGTCCCAATTGTCTTTTATTCTTTTCTAAATAGAAAGTCTCCGAAAAGTTCATATAAATTTCTATCTTTTAAAAATTCACGCGTCTTTATTTGACCTTTCAGAACATGAAAACATCTTCACAGCTCTTCAAAATAACTTTCCTGCTTCGGATGCCGGACAACGTTCGGGTCACCTCGACCCAGGCAATCAGCATGCCTGAGTGTCTTTTCATTAGGCCACGTTAAAAAAAAGTTGACAATAGATTCAACTTGATCAATCATGTCAATCAATATCCACCCTCCCACCCCAGCACCCTCTGGCCAGTCAACCACGTCCGTAGCACAAATTATCCACTCGCAAACAAATGCGAACATATTTACGACTTTAGGAGAAGTGTCCACAAGAAAGACGTAAGATTAAGACTTCACGGCCAGTCCACATGGCCAATTGATCTAGTATTCTTATTTAGATGTCAAATTAAGTCCAAGTGCAGCTAAGCAGAATTGATGGCTGGAACAAACTGGTCAACAAATAAAGGAACACATAACTTGATGACGTCAATTGAAGAAATATTAATTTAAAAAAAAACGTTCACGTGACATCTGCTTGATGGATTCGAGGCTAATGTTTCCATCTGACATGGCAGGAAACAGTAAATTTGATTTCATTTAGTAAAAGGGAAGAGAGGTGGCGCCAGGGGCGGGGTTGATTGGTGGGGGGCACGTGGAGCTAGCGGGCGTTACTCGTCACATAGCAACAGCAATGTGTTATGTAGTTATTATTATTATCATCACTTGTCAAGTTTCTGCTATCTAGCTGAAATAATCACCGGCAACGCTGTCAATTAATTTTTTTTTCAAAGTCCATTTTTACAATATCTGAAATATTTTGCCCAAGTGAGCACTTGGAATGTTTATACAAGAATAGAGAAAATATTCGGTAATTTTGCTCAATTTCTAATTAATGCAGGTTTTTCTACGAGATAACAAGTTAAACAAAACTGAGATTTCTCAATGCGTTTCAAAATCAATGAGAATTTGTCAGATTATATATGCCTCCCCATACTTAGTGCCTAGTCTCCCCATAGTTATTGCCAAGCATTCCAATACTTACTAATTCCTGTCAGGCCCACTGAACACCACCGAAACCCCAGAGATAATCGGCCCAAAGGCAGACCTGGGCTTAGTCGGATGGATGTTGTGGAATAAGATCTTCAGCAGCTGGGAATCCAAGGATGGAAAAGAAAAACTTCCGTAAGGTCTGAGTGGAAGGAAGTGGTGAGACAGGCTAAAACCCTACATGGGCTGTAGTGTCTCAGTGATGGGCTGGATGGTCTGTGTGGAAGGAAGTGGTGAGACAGGCTAAAACCCTACATGGGCTGTAGTGTCTCAATGATGGGCTGGATGGTCTGTGTGGAAGGAAGTGGTGAGGCATGCTAAAACCCTACATAGGCTGTAGCGCCTCAGTGATGGGATGGATGGTCTGTGTGGAAGGAAGTGGTGAGGCAGGCCAAAGCCCTACATTGGCTCCAGCGCCTCTGTATTGAGAGATGAGGCACATTAAACACAACATAATTTTTGTATCTGAGATGAAATGAAATAAATCATGGAGGAAAGCGTCCAAAATTAGATTGATATATTTATCAACTACTTCTTTCTTTACTTCCTGGTTATGGGATAAACTTAACCTAATGTCTGGCAGAAGTGATAAACTTAACATAATGTCTGGCAGAATTGATAAACTTAACCTAATGTCTGTCAGAAGTGATAAACTTAACCCAATGTCTGGCAGAAGTGATAAACTTAACCTTATGTCTTGCAGAAGTGATAAGCTTAACCCAATGTCTAGCAGAAGTGATATACTTAAACTAATGTCTGGCAGAAGTGATAAACTTAACCAAATGTCTGGCAGAAGTGATAAACTTAACCAAATGTCTGGCAGAAGTGATAAACTTAACCTAATGTCTGACAGAAGTGATAAACTTAACCTAATGTCTGACTGAAGTGACAAAATTGACCTAATGACTGGGATATGTGATTAAATTGATAAATTTGACTTAATGACTGGGATATGTGATAAAATTGACTTAATGACTGGGATATGTGATAAAATTGATAAAATTGACTTAATGACTGGGATAAGAGATACATTTGACTTGACGACTGGGAGATGGGCTAAAATGGATCTAATGACTGTGAGATATGATAAAATGGACCTAATGACTATGAGATATGATAAAATGGACCTAATGACTGTGAGATATGCTAAAATGGACCTAATGACTGTGAAATATGATAAAATGGACCTAATGACTGTGAGATATGATAAAATGGACCTAATGATTGGGAGACCACGCGAACACCATAAAATAATACGATTGCAACAGTTACTGACTGCCCAGTAGGTGGCATATGAGGTTTGGAAATGATCCTCTTTGACACCACATATACTTAGCAAAAGATATGTGCATACAGTGGCTACCCAAGTGCAGGCTCATTATGAACACTTTACTTTTTGAAATTGACCATTCCCTGGACGTCATTTGTAGCTAATAGAGAAGGATCAGAGGGCGTCATTTGTAGCTTACATAGAAGGATCAGAGGACGTCATTTGTAGCTTACAGAGAAGGATCAGAGGACGTCATTTGTTGCTTACAGAGAAGAATTGGATGACATCATGAGTTGCTTGGATGACATCATGAGTTGCTTGGATGACGTCATGAGTTGCTTGGATGACATCATGAGTTGCTTGGATGACATCATGAGTTGCTTGGATGACGTCATGAGTTGCTTGGATGACATCATGAGTTGCTTGGATGACGTCATGAGTTGCTTGGATGACATCATGAGTTGCTTGGATGACGTCATGAGTTGCTTGGATGATGATTTGATGACGTCATATAATTACGTAGATATTGCATCATTCTCCAATAGATTCGCTCCGCTTATTTCCTTGAAAATAGCCATCTGAGCATAGGTCATAGTGCACTTATAACATATTGCTGGAGTTAGCCATGCCTCAGAGGTTGTCTGCGCATGACAGTGGCAGTGGCGTCACACATGTCATCGACTGGTGGCATTTCATTCGTGAGGAATGCGAGGCCTACATACATTGTAAGCCTCTTCGGTCAAATCGGTGGAATGGACACAACAGGTAATCCGATTACGGTCGAAGCAGATGCGACACATGTATTTCACAGCAAGAACCTTTGCGGTCAGTCGTGGTGATCATCGAGGTCAGTGGCGTGGTGATCATCGAGGTCAGTGGCGTGGTGACCATCGAGGTCATTGTCGTGGTGACCACCGAGGTCATTGGCGTGGTGATCATCGAGGTCAGTGACGTGGTGATCATCGAGGTCAGTAGCGTGGTGACCACTGGATGTTCGGCGGAATTGAATGAGAATCGGGAAAATGCTTTCTCACGGAAGAACCAGACTGTACAGCTCCTATTCACATGTTGATGCTCCTACTTTGACAGACGCAATTGTTGCTGCTCCTATTTGACTGACACAATGGTTATTACTCCTATTTGACAGAAACAATAGTTACTGCTCCTACTTTGACAGACACAATTGTTACTGCTCCTACTTTGACAGACACAATAGTTGCTGCTCTTACATTGACAGACACAATAGTTGCTGCTCTTACATTGACAGACACAATAGTTGCTGCTCTTACATTGACAGACACAATAGTTACTGCTCCTACCTTGACAGATTAAAATGTTGAGCTTATGTAATCTGGCAAACACATTGTTTTTTGGCGGCTGGTCAGCTCATGCCAGTATCTCTAATACTAACAACGGTAGTTATTCTGTTGTTGTCCATTAGAGCATTCATTTAGCCAAGTAGCCAATTAGTCAGTTAGCCAGTTAGCCAGAAGAACAACGGAGAAGTATCGAGAAAGTGAAATATGAGTATCGATATACAGTAAACCCCCCCTCCCACCACCCACTGGTGCCGATAGCTACAGTACTGAGAACATTTTTGTTAGGGCTCCCACTGGTGCCTATAGCTACAGTACTGAACTGTGTTTGTGAAAACAAACCGTGACAGCACAACCACAACACGCCATATGACTGACACACAGACACGCACACAATTTCTTCCAGATCGCTGACTTCATGAAACCAAAGATAATTCGATTATCTTACCGTGACATACAGAAATGTATGAAACGAACCTGAGATATGGATATCTCCCTCCCACACCAAGTCATCTGTTTTATGGTGACTCTCTTCGTGACAGGGAAAGGTGTAGTGACATAACAATGAGAGATGTAATGACATAACAAATATAGATGTAATGACGTAACAATAGAGATGTAATTACGTAGCAATGAGTGATGTAATGACGTAACAATGAGTGATGTGATGACGTAACAATGAGTGATGTAATGACGTAACAATGAAAGATGGTGATATTGATTTTGATTTAATATTATCACGCTCATCAATGTTGTCATAAGCAAAGGTGAATAATATTGAATAATCCTGGGGAATGCTAATATTTCTATTATTATTTTTGCTCTATTCTTTTTTTTTAATTAAGGAAACCGGCTTTTTCAATTGATTGTTTCTTAAAATTCATCATTATCATGCTCATAAACAATGTTTATTGACGAAGTGTTTGCATGTGCACAAGTTTGTATTATAATGATGTAGTAGGCCTACTGCAGACCTGTTTACTTTTATGATTTAGGTGACCAATTGAGATTTCTTTTGCGATTCTCCGTCGAGACCCATCAGAAGAACTATTTTATGAGACCCGGTTAAAAAATAATAATTTCCCCACCGGGGGGGGGGGGGGGGAGAGGGAGAGAAGGAGAAGTGAGGCAGGTAGGTCGCCATACGAAATAATTATGTCACCAGCACGGAAAGACTCATACGTTGGTACTAGGCTAAATATTAATACAGCGATATCTTGCCAGCTATTTTTGAAAATACAGAGCATTAGTTTGACGATAACCACGAGAAACTGTTTTGATATTTGTATAGCCTTTATGACTGATATTTAGGTGACACTTGGCTCTATTAGAGCCACAATAATGATTGTAGGTATGTTTTCTAGAATGTAATTATATTATAAAAACAAAGGGTGCACAATCTGTCAATGTCAAAACTATTTCACTAATGTCACATGCCAACAGAAATGAGAAGACATAATTACTGATGGCTTACATTTCTGGCCAAGAAAACCCTTGTATATTCATTAGTTCTGTAGCTGACCGTCAGTGAAGCGTGAACGAACCATGGACTTAGTGTTCCAGTTGCTGGTTCCAGACAACAGAGAGAATTTTTATTCCCTGACTTGTGATGCCTTTATCTTTGTTTGTTTGTTAATTTATTGTATAAAGCTCAATGTAACTATGTTTGTAATGTTTGTTTGTAATGTTTGTTTGTAATGTTTGTTTGTAATGTTTGTTTGTAATGTTTGTTTGTAATGTTTGTTTTTAATCTGTTTTATAGACAACTCAATATACCTGTTTTTTGTTTTCTTGTTTATATGTTAAGTAAAAAAAGACTACAACAATATCTTGGGCTTGGCGATCCAGGGCCGTCTAATCAGTAGATGCCCCTTTTGTTTGCTTGTTTATATATTAAGTAAAAAAATACTTGCTTGAATAATGTTATACACAGATGTCTGATCAACATCTGACAGATATGAGATGCTGAACACAAAGATGCCCAAACAATGTCTGACAGATATGAGATGCTGAACACACAGATGCCCAATAAATGTCTGACAGATATGAGATGCTGAACACACAGATGCCCAATCAATGTCTGACAGATATGAGATGCTGAACACACAGATGCCCAATCAATGTCTGACAGATATGAGATGCTGAACACACAGATGCCCAATCAATGTCTGACAGATATGAGATGCTGAACACACAGATGCCCAATCAATGTCTGACAGATATGAGATGCTGAACACACAGATGCCCAATCAATGTCTGACAGATATGAGATGCTGAACACACAGATGCCCAATCAATGTCTGACAGATATGAGATGCTGAACACACAGATGCCCAATCAATGTCTGACAGATATGAGATGCTGAACACAAAGATGCCCAAACAATGTCTGACAGATATGAGATGCTGAACACACAGATGCCCAATAAATGTCTGACAGATATGAGATGCTGAACACACAGATGCCCAATCAATGTCTGACAGATATGAGATGCTGAACACACAGATGCCCAATCAATGTCTGACAGATATGAGATGCTGAACACACAGATGCCCAATCAATGTCTGACAGATATGAGATGCTGAACACACAGATGCCCAATCAATGTCTGACAGATATGAGATGCTGAACACACAGATGCCCAATCAATGTCTGACAGATATGAGATGCTAAACACACAGATGCCCAATCAATGTCTGACAGATATGAGATGCTGAACACACAGATGCCCAATCAATGTCTGACAGATACGAGATGCTGAACACACAGATGCCCAATCAATGTCTGACAGATATGAGATGCTGAACACACAGATGCCCAATAAATGTCTGACAGATATGAGATGCTGAACACACAGATGTCCACTCAATGTCTGACAGATATGAGATGCTGAACACACAGATGTCCAATCAACAAGCCTATCAAACAATCAACTTTCAAATTGATTATCCTATCACACAATCTGCTGGATACCGAACACAAAGAATATCAATTTGACATCTAAAATCAGCTTAGAATGTTATTTTTTTTAGAACGTTAAGACGGCTGTAATTTTCTTATAAAATCTTACGCCATAGCTTTTGAATTTTGCCTATAAAAATTATAGTTGAAAGACTTTTCTTAATATAAAATTAGTAGAAATCTTTTATAATTTTGGCTTCCGATAGATCCTGGTACCAATCTCTAAAATTATGTTGGGTAATATATCTAGATCATTATGATGTCTACATCTTCCTTTGATTGTAGTGTTATTCATACCAATCATTATGTTGTCTACATCCTCCTTTGATTGTAGTGTTGTTCATACCAAGCATTATGTTGTCTACATCCTCCTTTGATTGTAGTGTTGTTCATACCAAGCATTATGATGTCTACATCCTCCTTTGATTGTAGTGTTGTTCATACCAAGCATTATGTTGTCTACATCCTCCTTTGATTGTAGTGTTGTTCATACCAAGCATTATGATGTCTACATCTTTCTTTGATTGTAGTGTTGTTCATACCAATCATTATGATGTCTACGCTTATGATTGTATGAGCGATGGGAGGGAGAATTCGCTGAGTACTGAGTTGAATGACTGGGGAGATTGGATGACGTCAGATGCGTCCGTCCGTTGTATCGCAACAATCCATCTTTGCCAGCAGTACACATTTATCAAAACCTCACAGACTCCACACACATAATAATACACCACACAGTATACAACCCACACATGATCCAACCCACACACGATCCAACCCACACATGATCCAACCCACACATGATCCAACCCACACATGATCCAACCCACACATGATCCAACCCACACATGATCCAACCCACACATGATCCAACCCACACGCAGCTCATCACACTAAAATGAATCATTATTTAGTCTCGTTCAATCTACTGTAGTAGGGGCCCCTAACCCCCGGCGTAGACGCCCTTGTACTGTAGTAGGGGCCCCTAACCCCCGGCGTAGACGCCCTTGTACTGTAGTAGGGGCCCCTAACCCCCGGCGTAGACGCCCTTGTACTGTAGTAGGGGCCTCTATTCCCCCGGCGTAGACGCCCTTGTACTGTAGTAGGGGCCTCTATTCCCCCGGCGTAGACGCCCTTGTACTGTAGTAGGGGCCTCTATTCCCCCGGCGTAGACGCCCTTGTACTGTAGTAGGGGCCTCTATTCCCCCGGCGTAGACGCCCTTGTACTGTAGTAGGGGCCTCTATTCCCCCGGCGTAGACGCCCTTGTACTGTAGTAGGGGCCTCTATTCCCCCGGCGTAGACGCCCTTGTACTGTAGTAGGGGCCTCTATTCCCCCGGCGTAGACGCCCTTGTACTGTAGTAGGGGCCTCTATTCCCCCGGCGTAGACGCCCTTGTACTGTAGTAGGGGCCTCTATTCCCCCGGCGTAGACGCCCTTGTACTGTAGTAGGGGCCTCTATTCCCCCGGCGTAGACGCCCTTGTACTGTAGTAGGGGCCCCTATTCCCCCGGCGTAGACGCCCTTGTACTGTAGTAGGGGCCTCTATTCCCCCGGCGTAGACGCCCTTGTACTGTAGTAGGGGCCTCTATTCCCCCGGCGTAGACGCCCTTGTACTGTAGTAGGGGCCTCTATTCCCCCGGCGTAGACGCCCTTGTACTGTAGTAGGGGCCTCTATTCCCCCGGCGTAGACGCCCTTGTACTGTAGTAGGGGCCTCTATTCCCCCGGCGTAGACGCCCTTGTACTGTAGTAGGGGCCTCTATTCCCCCGGCGTAGACGCCCTTGTACTGTAGTAGGGGCCTCTATTCCCCCGGCGTAGACGCCCTTGTACTGTAGTAGGGGCCTCTATTCCCCCGGCGTAGACGCCCTTGTACTGTAGTAGGGGCCTCTATTCCCCCGGCGTAGACGCCCTTGTACTGTAGTAGGGGCCCCTATTCCCCCGGCGTAGACGCCCTTGTACTGTAGTAGGGGCCTCTATTCCCCCGGCGTAGACGCCCTTGTACTGTAGTAGGGGCCTCTATTCCCCCGGCGTAGACGCCCTTGTACTGTAGTAGGGGCCTCTATTCCCCCGGCGTAGACGCCCTTGTACTGTAGTAGGGGCCTCTATTCCCCCGGCGTAGACGCCCTTGTACTGTAGTAGGGGCCTCTATTCCCCCGGCGTAGACGCCCTTGTACTGTAGTAGGGGCCTCTATTCCCCCGGCGTAGACGCCCTTGTACTGTAGTAGGGGCCTCTATTCCCCCGGCGTAGACGCCCTTGTACTGTAGTAGGGGCCTCTATTCCCCCGGCGTAGACGCCCTTGTACTGTAGTAGGGGCCTCTATTCCCCCGGCGTAGACGCCCTTGTACTGTAGTAGGGGCCCCTATTCCCCCGGCGTAGACGCCCTTGTACTGTAGTAGGGGCCTCTATTCCCCCGGCGTAGACGCCCTTGTACTGTAGTAGGGGCCTCTATTCCCCCGGCGTAGACGCCCTTGTACTGTAGTAGGGGCCTCTATTCCCCCGGCGTAGACGCCCTTGTACTGTAGTAGGGGCCTCTATTCCCCCGGCGTAGACGCCCTTGTACTGTAGTAGGGGCCTCTATTCCCCCGGCGTAGACGCCCTTGTACTGTAGTAGGGGCCCCTATTCCCCCGGCGTAGACGCCCTTGTACTGTAGTAGGGGCCTCTATTCCCCCGGCGTAGACGCCCTTGTACTGTAGTAGGGGCCTCTATTCCCCCGGCGTAGACGCCCTTGTACTGTAGTAGGGGCCTCTATTCCCCCGGCGTAGACGCCCTTGTACTGTAGTAGGGGCCTCTATTCCCCCGGCGTAGACGCCCTTGTACTGTAGTAGGGGCCTCTATTCCCCCGGCGTAGACGCCCTTGTACTGTAGTAGGGGCCTCTATTCCCCCGGCGTAGACGCCCTTGTACTGTAGTAGGGGCCTCTATTCCCCCGGCGTAGACGCCCTTGTACTGTAGTAGGGGCCTCTATTCCCCCGGCGTAGACGCCCTTGTACTGTAGTAGGGGCCCCTATTCCCCCGGCGTAGACGCCCTTGTACTGTAGTAGGGGCCTCTATTCCCCCGGCGTAGACGCCCTTGTACTGTAGTAGGGGCCTCTATTCCCCCGGCGTAGACGCCCTTGTACTGTAGTAGGGGCCTCTATTCCCCCGGCGTAGACGCCCTTGTACTGTAGTAGGGGCCTCTATTCCCCCGGCGTAGACGCCCTTGTACTGTAGTAGGGGCCTCTATTCCCCCGGCGTAGACGCCCTTGTACTGTAGTAGGGGCCTCTATTCCCCCGGCGTAGACGCCCTTGTACTGTAGTAGGGGCCTCTATTCCCCCGGCGTAGACGCCCTTGTACTGTAGTAGGGGCCTCTATTCCCCCGGCGTAGACGCCCTTGTACTGTAGTAGGGGCCTCTATTCCCCCGGCGTAGACGCCCTTGTACTGTAGTAGGGGCCCCTATTCCCCCCTACGTAGACGCCCTTGTACTGTAGTAGGGGCCTCTATTCCCCCGGCGTAGACGCCCTTGTACTGTAGTAGGGGCCTCTATTCCCCCGGCGTAGACGCCCTTGTACTGTAGTAGGGGCCTCTATTCCCCCGGCGTAGACGCCCTTGTACTGTAGTAGGGGCCTCTATTCCCCCGGCGTAGACGCCCTTGTACTGTAGTAGGGGCCTCTATTCCCCCGGCGTAGACGCCCTTGTACTGTAGTAGGGGCCTCTATTCCCCCGGCGTAGACGCCCTTGTACTGTAGTAGGGGCCTCTATTCCCCCGGCGTAGACGCCCTTGTACTGTAGTAGGGGCCTCTATTCCCCCGGCGTAGACGCCCTTGTACTGTAGTAGGGGCCTCTATTCCCCCGGCGTAGACGCCCTTGTACTGTAGTAGGGGCCCCTATTCCCCCGGCGTAGACGCCCTTGTACTGTAGTAGGGGCCTCTATTCCCCCGGCGTAGACGCCCTTGTACTGTAGTAGGGGCCTCTATTCCCCCGGCGTAGACGCCCTTGTACTGTAGTAGGGGCCTCTATTCCCCCGGCGTAGACGCCCTTGTACTGTAGTAGGGGCCTCTATTCCCCCGGCGTAGACGCCCTTGTACTGTAGTAGGGGCCTCTATTCCCCCGGCGTAGACGCCCTTGTACTGTAGTAGGGGCCCCTATTCCCCCGGCGTAGACGCCCTTGTACTGTAGTAGGGGCCTCTATTCCCCCGGCGTAGACGCCCTTGTACTGTAGTAGGGGCCTCTATTCCCCCGGCGTAGACGCCCTTGTACTGTAGTAGGGGCCTCTATTCCCCCGGCGTAGACGCCCTTGTACTGTAGTAGGGGCCTCTATTCCCCCGGCGTAGACGCCCTTGTACTGTAGTAGGGGCCTCTATTCCCCCGGCGTAGACGCCCTTGTACTGTAGTAGGGGCCTCTATTCCCCCGGCGTAGACGCCCTTGTACTGTAGTAGGGGCCTCTATTCCCCCGGCGTAGACGCCCTTGTACTGTAGTAGGGGCCTCTATTCCCCCGGCGTAGACGCCCTTGTACTGTAGTAGGGGCCTCTATTCCCCCGGCGTAGACGCCCTTGTACTGTAGTAGGGGCCTCTATTCCCCCGGCGTAGACGCCCTTGTACTGTAGTAGGGGCCTCTATTCCCCCGGCGTAGACGCCCTTGTACTGTAGTAGGGGCCTCTATTCCCCCGGCGTAGACGCCCTTGTACTGTAGTAGGGGCCTCTATTCCCCCGGCGTAGACGCCCTTGTACTGTAGTAGGGGCCCCTATTCCCCCGGCGTAGACGCCCTTGTACTGTAGTAGGGGCCTCTATTCCCCCGGCGTAGACGCCCTTGTACTGTAGTAGGGGCCTATATTCCCCCGGCGTAGACGCCCTTGTACTGTAGTAGGGGCCTCTATTCCCCCGGCGTAGACGCCCTTGTACTGTAGTAGGGGCCTCTATTCCCCCGGCGTAGACGCCCTTGTACTGTAGTAGGGGCCTCTATTCCCCCGGCGTAGACGCCCTTGTACTGTAGTAGGGGCCTCTATTCCCCCGGCGTAGACGCCCTTGTACTGTAGTAGGGGCCTCTATTCCCCCGGCGTAGACGCCCTTGTACTGTAGTAGGGGCCTCTATTCCCCCGGCGTAGACGCCCTTGTACTGTAGTAGGGGCCTCTATTCCCCCGGCGTAGACGCCCTTGTACTGTAGTAGGGGCCTCTATTCCCCCGGCGTAGACGCCCTTGTACTGTAGTAGGGGCCTCTATTCCCCCGGCGTAGACGCCCTTGTACTGTAGTAGGGGCCTCTATTCCCCCGGCGTAGACGCCCTTGTACTGTAGTAGGGGCCTCTATTCCCCCGGCGTAGACGCCCTTGTACTGTAGTAGGGGCCCCGGCGTAGACGCCCTTGTACTGTAGTAGGGGCCTCTATTCCCCCGGCGTAGACGCCCTTGTACTGTAGTAGGGGCCCCTATTCCCCCGGCGTAGACGCCCTTGTACTGTAGTAGGGGCCCCTATTCCCCCGGCGTAGACGCCCTTGTACTGTAGTAGGGGCCCCTATTCCCCCGGCGTAGACGCCCTTGTACTGTAGTAGGGGCCCCTATTCCCCCGGCGTAGACGCCCTTGTACTGTAGTAGGGGCCTCTATTCCCCCGGCGTAGACGCCCTTGTACTGTAGTAGGGGCCTCTATTCCCCCGGCGTAGACGCCCTTGTACTGTAGTAGGGGCCTCTATTCCCCCGGCGTAGACGCCCTTGTACTGTAGTAGGGGCCTCTATTCCCCCGGCGTAGACGCCCTTGTACTGTAGTAGGGGCCCCTATTCCCCCGGCGTAGACGCCCTTGTACTGTAGTAGGGGCCCCTATTCCCCCGGCGTAGACGCCCTTGTACTGTAGTAGGGGCCCCTATTCCCCCGGCGTAGACGCCCTTGTACTGTAGTAGGGGCCCCTATTCCCCCGGCGTAGACGCCCTTGTACTGTAGTAGGGGCCTCTATTCCCCCGGCGTAGACGCCCTTGTACTGTAGTAGGGGCCTCTATTCCCCCGGCGTAGACGCCCTTGTACTGTAGTAGGGGCCTCTATTCCCCCGGCGTAGACGCCCTTGTACTGTAGTAGGGGCCCCTATTCCCCCGGCGTAGACGCCCTTGTACTGTAGTAGGGGCCTCTATTCCCCCGGCGTAGACGCCCTTGTACTGTAGTAGGGGCCTCTATTCCCCCGGCGTAGACGCCCTTGTACTGTAGTAGGGGCCTCTATTCCCCCGGCGTAGACGCCCTTGTACTGTAGTAGGGGCCTCTATTCCCCCGGCGTAGACGCCCTTGTACTGTAGTAGGGGCCTCTATTCCCCCGGCGTAGACGCCCTTGTACTGTAGTAGGGGCCTCTATTCCCCCGGCGTAGACGCCCTTGTACTGTAGTAGGGGCCTCTATTCCCCCGGCGTAGACGCCCTTGTACTGTAGTAGGGGCCCCTATTCCCCCGGCGTAGACGCCCTTGTACTGTAGTAGGGGCCCCTATTCCCCCGGCGTAGACGCCCTTGTACTGTAGTAGGGGCCCCTATTCCCCCGGCGTAGACGCCCTTGTACTGTAGTAGGGGCCTCTATTCCCCCGGCGTAGACGCCCTTGTACTGTAGTAGGGGCCCCTATTCCCCCGGCGTAGACGCCCTTGTACTGTAGTAGGGGCCCCTATTCCCCCGGCGTAGACGCCCTTGTACTGTAGTAGGGGCCCCTATTCCCCCGGCGTAGACGCCCTTGTACTGTAGTAGGGGCCTCTATTCCCCCGGCGTAGACGCCCTTGTACTGTAGTAGGGGCCTCTATTCCCCCGGCGTAGACGCCCTTGTACTGTAGTAGGGGCCTCTATTCCCCCGGCGTAGACGCCCTTGTACTGTAGTAGGGGCCTCTATTCCCCCGGCGTAGACGCCCTTGTACTGTAGTAGGGGCCTCTATTCCCCCGGCGTAGACGCCCTTGTACTGTAGTAGGGGCCTCTATTCCCCCGGCGTAGACGCCCTTGTACTGTAGTAGGGGCCTCTATTCCCCCGGCGTAGACGCCCTTGTACTGTAGTAGGGGCCTCTATTCCCCCGGCGTAGACGCCCTTGTACTGTAGTAGGGGCCTCTATTCCCCCGGCGTAGACGCCCTTGTACTGTAGTAGGGGCCTCTATTCCCCCGGCGTAGACGCCCTTGTACTGTAGTAGGGGCCTCTATTCCCCCGGCGTAGACGCCCTTGTACTGTAGTAGTGGCCTCTATTCCCCCGGCGTAGACGCCCTTGTACTGTAGTAGGGGCCTCTATTCCCCCGGCGTAGACGCCCTTGTACTGTAGTAGGGGCCCCTATTCCCCCGGCGTAGACGCCCTTGTACTGTAGTAGGGGCCCCTATTCCCCCGGCGTAGACGCCCTTGTACTGTAGTAGGGGCCCCTATTCCCCCGGCGTAGACGCCCTTGTACTGTAGTAGGGGCCCCTATTCCCCCGGCGTAGACGCCCTTGTACTGTAGTAGGGGCCCCTATTCCCCCGGCGTAGACGCCCTTGTACTGTAGTAGGGGCCCCTATTCCCCCGGCGTAGACGCCCTTGTACTGTAGTAGGGGCCCCTATTCCCCCGGCGTAGACGCCCTTGTACTGTAGTAGGGGCCCCTATTCCCCCGGCGTAGACGCCCTTGTACTGTAGTAGGGGCCCCTATTCCCCCGGCGTAGACGCCCTTGTACTGTAGTAGGGGCCTCTATTCCCCCGGCGTAGACGCCCTTGTACTGTAGTAGGGGCCTCTATTCCCCCGGCGTAGACGCCCTTGTACTGTAGTAGGGGCCTCTATTCCCCCGGCGTAGACGCCCTTGTACTGTAGTAGGGGCCTCTATTCCCCCGGCGTAGACGCCCTTGTACTGTAGTAGGGGCCTCTATTCCCCCGGCGTAGACGCCCTTGTACTGTAGTAGGGGCCTCTATTCCCCCGGCGTAGACGCCCTTGTACTGTAGTAGGGGCCTCTATTCCCCCGGCGTAGACGCCCTTGTACTGTAGTAGGGGCCTCTATTCCCCCGGCGTAGACGCCCTTGTACTGTAGTAGGGGCCTCTATTCCCCCGGCGTAGACGCCCTTGTACTGTAGTAGGGGCCTCTATTCCCCCGGCGTAGACGCCCTTGTACTGTAGTAGGGGCCTCTATTCCCCCGGCGTAGACGCCCTTGTACTGTAGTAGGGGCCTCTATTCCCCCGGCGTAGACGCCCTTGTACTGTAGTAGGGGCCTCTATTCCCCCGGCGTAGACGCCCTTGTACTGTAGTAGGGGCCTCTATTCCCCCGGCGTAGACGCCCTTGTACTGTAGTAGGGGCCTCTATTCCCCCGGCGTAGACGCCCTTGTACTGTAGTAGGGGCCTCTATTCCCCCGGCGTAGACGCCCTTGTACTGTAGTAGGGGCCTCTATTCCCCCGGCGTAGACGCCCTTGTACTGTAGTAGGGGCCTCTATTCCCCCGGCGTAGACGCCCTTGTACTGTAGTAGGGGCCTCTATTCCCCCGGCGTAGACGCCCTTGTACTGTAGTAGGGGCCTCTATTCCCCCGGCGTAGACGCCCTTGTACTGTAGTAGGGGCCTCTATTCCCCCGGCGTAGACGCCCTTGTACTGTAGTAGGGGCCTCTATTCCCCCGGCGTAGACGCCCTTGTACTGTAGTAGGGGCCTCTATTCCCCCGGCGTAGACGCCCTTGTACTGTAGTAGGGGCCTCTATTCCCCCGGCGTAGACGCCCTTGTACTGTAGTAGGGGCCTCTATTCCCCCGGCGTAGACGCCCTTGTACTGTAGTAGGGGCCTCTATTCCCCCGGCGTAGACGCCCTTGTACTGTAGTAGGGGCCTCTATTCCCCCGGCGTAGACGCCCTTGTACTGTAGTAGGGGCCTCTATTCCCCCGGCGTAGACGCCCTTGTACTGTAGTAGGGGCCTCTATTCCCCCGGCGTAGACGCCCTTGTACTGTAGTAGGGGCCTCTATTCCCCCGGCGTAGACGCCCTTGTACTGTAGTAGGGGCCTCTATTCCCCCGGCGTAGACGCCCTTGTACTGTAGTAGGGGCCTCTATTCCCCCGGCGTAGACGCCCTTGTACTGTAGTAGGGGCCTCTATTCCCCCGGCGTAGACGCCCTTGTACTGTAGTAGGGGCCTCTATTCCCCCGGCGTAGACGCCCTTGTACTGTAGTAGGGGCCTCTATTCCCCCGGCGTAGACGCCCTTGTACTGTAGTAGGGGCCTCTATTCCCCCGGCGTAGACGCCCTTGTACTGTAGTAGGGGCCTCTATTCCCCCGGCGTAGACGCCCTTGTACTGTAGTAGGGGCCTCTATTCCCCCGGCGTAGACGCCCTTGTACTGTAGTAGGGGCCTCTATTCCCCCGGCGTAGACGCCCTTGTACTGTAGTAGGGGCCTCTATTCCCCCGGCGTAGACGCCCTTGTACTGTAGTAGGGGCCTCTATTCCCCCGGCGTAGACGCCCTTGTACTGTAGTAGGGGCCTCTATTCCCCCGGCGTAGACGCCCTTGTACTGTAGTAGGGGCCTCTATTCCCCCGGCGTAGACGCCCTTGTACTGTAGTAGGGGCCTCTATTCCCCCGGCGTAGACGCCCTTGTACTGTAGTAGGGGCCTCTATTCCCCCGGCGTAGACGCCCTTGTACTGTAGCCGTCCAATCTTCTCAAAGTTCTAAACGAAATTGAGGTGTGGGGTGGGGTGGGGGGAGGTTCCCTCATGACGCATCAAGTCATATTGCGATGTTTGAAAGTTTGGTTGTTAAGAAAAAAGTGTTGAGTGTAAAAAAGAGGAGGGGGGTGGGGTGGAATCTCACAAAGATTGGAGGTTTCAACGACGCAGATAAATCATAACATAGAGGATTTGTGTAACCGATAGACGCAGTATTTGGACTTAGGTACAAGATGACTGGCTGTTCGCGGTATTTAGGGACGGTAAGGCAGGTACAAGATGACAAGCTGGTAGGGGTATTTAGGGACTGTAAGGCAGGTACAAGATGACTGGCTGTTCAGGGTATTTAGGGACGTAGGGCAGGTACAAGATGACTGGCTGGTAGGGGTATTTAGGGACGGTAAGGCAGGTACAAGATGACATGCTGTTCAGGTTATTTAGGGACGGTAAGGCAGGTACAAGATGACCAGCTGGTAGGGGTATTTAGGGACGGTAAGGCAGGTACAAGATGACTAGGTTCTTAGTGGTGCACTAGGTTAGTAGTGGCGCAAGAGGACGCAGGCTATTAATGGTGTACCGGATTATTAGTGTCGCACTAGGTTATTAGTGTCGCACTAGGTTATTAGTGTCGAACTAGGTTATTAGTGTCGCACTAGGTTATTAGTGTCGCACTAGGTTATTAGTGATACAGGAGGATGTAGGTTATTAGTGTCGCACTAGGCTATTAATGTCGCCCTAGGTTATTAGTGTCGCCCTAGGTTATTAGTGGTGCAGGAAGACGTAGATTATTAGCGGTGCTCTAGGTTCCAAATGTAGCACAATATAAAATATTTCTGCCTGGAAGAAATGTAATTTGTTCTTTTTTTTTTTTGCTTACAGAGATGAAAAAATTTTGGGGGTTTCTTGAACTCTCGTGCATGCTTAATCCAGAGGGATATCTGTGTACATGCTTAATCCAGATGGATATACGTGTACATGTTTAATCCAGAAGGATATCTGTACAACTGAATCCTCTCCACGAATCCAAACAACTCAACGTCTTGTTCATGCGTGATTTGTTGGCGTGGGATGCGCATACTTGTATACGTTATCTTAAATGAAATAGATAGGCACTGCACTCACAGACTCACAGAATGATGCCATCAAAACATGCACGCTGACAGGTACTCAATTCCTTCCGTCTACTCTTTAAGTTTGTTTTTTTTCGTTGAGAGCTAACATGTCTGCTATTTGACAAGTGTTTGTTACTGGGTTACCTTTTGGCGTGTGACAGTGACTGTGCTACCTTTTGACGTGTGTTTGCTACCGTGCTACCTTTTGGCGTGTGACAGTGACTGTGCTACCTTTTGACGTGTGTTTGCTACCGTGCTACCTTTTGGCATGGGTTTGTTACTTTTCTCCCATTTACAAGTGTCAGTTATATGTGCTACTATTTGACGAGTGATTGCTACTGTGCTACCTTTTGGCGTGTGACAGTGACTGTGCTACCTTTGGCGTGTGACAGTGACTGTGCTACCTTTTGGCGTGTGACAGTGACTGTGCTACCTTTTGACGTGTGTTTGCTACTGTGCTACCTTTTGACGTGTGTTTGCTACTGTGCCACCTTTTGACGTGTGACAGTGACTGTGCTACCTTTTGACGTGTGTTTGCTACCGTGCTACCTTTTGGCGTGTGACAGTGACTGTGCTACCTTTTGACGTGTGTTTGCTACTGTGCTCCCATTCACAAGTGTTAATTATTTCCAACAGCACTAACTGAGGCGAGCTGATCTTTAGGGCTCTTTAAACAAATGTAGTGATCTATTGGTGGGTTTGAACAAATATGAAGATCTTTAAAGCGCTTTAAACACATGTGATAATCTATAAAGGTGCTTTAAACACCTGTGCTGATCTATAAGAGTGCTTGGAACACATGTGCCGCCTGTGAGAGATTTAGCGCTTAAATTCATGAAATCTATAATTGATCAAAAGATAAGTATCGATTTTTGAGCAACACATTTGACGGAATACTTCATAGTTCAATCATACTCAGAACTGTAATGTATCACGATTGATAATGCGAAGCCGTTGAGGGTAATGGACCTTAGCAAAGCCCTCCCCCACCTCTACAATGTCCAGAGTAACACATGTATTTGTATTGGGGAGGTGTATTCTAATGTGGTGGTCTGCGAAATGGCAATGGTCCTCCAGCACTACTTTGGCGGTCCACACAACATGAACCAAGGAACTGGGGGGTGGGTGGGGGGGGGGGGCAAAGTGTTTCCTCGTTTGAATATAGTTTCGAACCCGCTGGAAAAAAAAGATTGTCTTGTGCATGTGACATGATTTTCACCCTTTAAAATTTTAATGAAGTTTGACCAAACAGTTTAAAAAATTCCAATTTATAATTGAATTTTTAAATTTAAGATTGACGCCTAAAAACAGAATTATAGAGAAGTTAACGTTAAATTTTTATAGTTATAAATAGTTTTTATAGAACTATCGAATAGGCTTGTGAGGGATACAACTTATAAACTCTTCTGGCACCGGTCCCTGGTGTAAGAGGGATCGGGTCCACCGGTACATCGGGAAACAGGAAGTTGTCCACCGGTCTGCCGAATTCAAATTGTGGGAGATGAACAGCTCTGAATATTACAATCACTGTTTGGGATCGAGTGTTTGGGACCGAGTGTTTGTGACCCAGTGTTTGGGACCTAATGTTTGGGACCGAGTGTTTGGGACCGAGTGTTTGGGACCGAGTGTTTGGGACCTATTGTTTGTGACCGAGTGTTTGGGACCTAATGTTTGTGACCGAGTGTTTGTGACTGAGTGTTTGGGACCGATTGTTTGGGACCGAGCGTTTGGGACCGTGTGTTTGGGACCGAGTGTTTGGGACCTAATGTTTGTGACCGAGTGTTTGGGATCGAGTGTTTGGGACCGAGCGTTTGGGACCGAGTGTTTGGGACTGAGTGTTTGGGACCGAGCTATTGCTCTTTAATCTGCCCGGCAGACACGTTACAGGCCTGCCTCATAAACTAGGCTGTGCCGTAAATCAAACTCTCAACGTGGTTGGCCTGGAGCAACCCAGTCTCACCAACCGTTAGTGTGGGGCACTCGGCTAGTAAGTGCTCGACCGTCTCCGGCGCCTATCCAGAACTCCGGTCCCGCAGTGGATGCAACCTGTTCAGGCAGCTACGGGTTAGGGCAATGCTCTGTCCTCATCTGCGTGATGAGGTTCTGGTGGTGGCGTGATGAGGCTGTGGCGGCTAAGACACCACCATTGATTGCCCTTTCGGTTAGTGAAACTATCCTATGAAAGGAGAACCAATTGCACTCGCAGACTTGGAAAGTGTAATTGACAATCCAAAGGATTGCATGTCTACCTTTATAGTTTAAAATAAGATTACAGAAGCCACAACCATTATCTCAGAGTAACCGATTACCAAAATCATTAGATTACTCTACGAAACACATTTTTAATGCAGCCTGTCATAGAAAGCATAATAACGAAAAGTAATACAATGGCCCTATGCTTAATGGTTACCAAAAGTAATACAATGGCCCTATGCTTAATGGTTACCAAAAGTAATACAATGGCCCTATGTTTAATGGTTACCAAAAGTAATACAATGGCTCTATGCTTAAAGGTTACCAAAAGTAATACAATGGCCCTATGCTTAATGGTTACCAAAAGTAATACAATGGCCCTATGCTTAATGGTTACCAAAAGTAATACAATGACCCTATGCTTAATGGTTACCAAAGTAATACAATGGCCCTATGCTTAATGGTTACCAAAAGTAATACAATGGCCCTTTGCTTAATGGTTACCAAAAGTATTACAATGACCCTATGCTTAATGGTTACCAAAAGTATTACAATGACCCTATGCTTAATGGTTACCAAAAGTATTACAATGACCCTATGCTTAATGGTTACCAAAAGTAATACAATGACCCTATGCTTAATGGTTACTTTGAACATAAAACTGCGTCAGGTATTGCCATTTAAAAATGGATTTTAAATGCTGTTCTCAAATCACTCACAAACCCCCCCCCCCACCCCCAAAAAACCGAACTCAAATAAATTAAAAAAACACACCACCATCACCAACAACACCACCATCACCAACAACAACACCATCACCAACAACACCACTATCACCAACAACACCACCATCACCAACAGCACCACCATCACCAACAGCACCACCATCACCAACAGCACCAGAGTATAATAATGTGAGAGCACATGAGCCAAATATAAAAACGTAATGGGGTAATACAAGAATATAAATACTATATCATAACCCAAAGACAAATCGCTAAAAATCTGACACAATTCGAAATATGAGAGTTTGTTTTTAATCGATCAAATATCTTGAACAAGCCAATCATGGTGGAGGAGAAAAGGGGAGAGAGGTCAGCGGTTTGGTTGTCAGCAGTTTGGGGGTCAGCAGTTTGGGGTCAGCGGCCTTGGGGTCAGCAGTTTTCAAAAGGATGACATAGTTGTTAAGAATACAAGTTGAATGTATCAATTAGCTTAGTAAAAATGGTTACATTACACCGACAGCTTCACCTGCTCTAAATACAAATATTTGTTCTGCTTCCATGACTTCCAGCTCTCTCATTGACACATGTTTGGTCTGACACCATGACCTCAAGCTCTCTCACTGACACATATTTGGTCTGATACCATGACCTCCAACTCTCTCATTGACACATGTTTGGTCTGATACCATGGCCCCAGGTGAATTTTATTGTCCTTAAATGGATGTCTACTTTAAAGTTTTTAGGGCATCAACAGACAAATAAATGCATCTACAAGTTAATGGATTGTCTCTAATATTTACAATCACTTGTTTAAGGATCAGGTCAATAATTTTTATTTTTCACATGATATTTGAAAGACATAAAATTCTATCTACCAATTTTTTATAAGTCATTGAAATCTACAATTTGTTTATAAGTCATTGAAATCTACCATTTGTTTATAAGTCATTGAAATCTACCATTTGTTCATAAGTCATTGAAATCTACCATTTGTTTATAAGTCATTGAAATCTACCAATGGTTTATAAGGCAATTCAAATCTACCATTTGTTTATAAGTCATTGAAATCTACCATTTGTTCATAAGTCATTGAAATCTACCATTTGTTTCTAAGGCATTTGTAAGGTTTTGGGTCAAGTTACAGAGAGAGTTGATTTGAAGCTACTCAGGGGACTGAAAACATCGCAATTTCGTTTTGATATGATCAACGGAAATCTACAACATGATCATGTTTAATATTGAACAGTTTACTCGTTTGGTGTGAGGCTATCTCCCAGCTTTCCATGACGAAAGTTTGTTGTCATAGACACAAACAGAGATGATGTACAGAAGACAAAACTTCGTTTGGTGTGAGGCTATCTCCCAGCTTTCCATGACGAAAGTTTGTTGTCATAGACACAAACAGAGATGATGTACAGAAAACAAAACTTCGTTTGGTGTGAAGCTATCTCCCAGCATTCCGTGATGAAATGTTGATGTCATAGACATAAACAGAGATGATGTACAGAGGACAAGACTTGGTTAAAAAATCCCGTGACCATTATTCCCTTATGTTAAATTCCCGGCTAAGAAGGACATACTTCATTCCATAGAATGGAGTTGTTGTAATTAGTGGCGGTGAAACTTTAACAGGTTTAGAATCCCTGCCGCCAAAAATAACTTCACCCTCTAAGCCAGATTACATTATAATTACACAATTTTCAATAAATAAAAACAATGTAAAATCTATAAATAGATCAATAACTAACCCACGTGACGTCCCTTTGTGAGTCGATTACACAGTTGCCCGTCTCACACCAAGAGCCCTTAGCATTGTTCTGTTCATTCAACACCCACAATCCTCCGCGGCGAACACACCCTCCAGCATCCTTGTTTAGACTTCAGCCGATATATATATTTCTAATCACAATCATCTATGCTCTTTTTTTTCACGCTACACTGATTTGGACACGGTCGCTTGCGTCACGACTCACTGAGATAAATAACAGCTTTGGAAATCTTCACTTTAATGAATTAATAATTTTAAAATTTCACCCATCTAAATCCAAATAATACGCTCATAACGAAACCATAATGGTCTTAAAATGGTTTTATGCAAAGGTTATTGCCACCCCAGGCGGGCTGTTATTGCCACCCCAGGTGGGCTAAGTTATTGCCACCCCAGGTGGGCTAAGTTATTGCCGCCCCCCTTTTAGGCAGAAAAGCTCTCAGTGCCACCCAAAGCCAAAGCCCCGTAAGCGCCGCCCCCATTACGACGCCACTGAATTTTTATAGAAAGATGTAAAGTAGCTAATTAATAGTTAAGATCCCTAAATGGTAATTTTCATGTAATAAAGTACCAAGTGACCCCCTAACAATTGTAATACTCCGTTGCTTATCTAAGATAGCTTTACTTGTAATTGAATTCAACCACTGACTCTTTGCTTGTTTTTTATTTTAAAAGTATTAATTTGATTCAGTTTACGCTATCTGTCTTTCACCCATCACTGACTGACTCCATCTTTCTTTGACTCCATCTTTCTTTGACTCCATCTTTCTTTGACTCTATCTTTCTTTGACTCCATCTTTCTTTGACTCCATCTCTGACTGACTCCATCTTTCTTTGACTCCATCTCTGACTGACTCCATCTTTCTTTGACTCAATCTCTGACTGACTCCATCTTTCTTTGACTCCATCTCTGACAGATTCCATCTCTCTTTGACTCCATCACTGACTGTCTCCATCTTTCTTTGACTCCGTCTTTCTTTGACTCCATCTCTGACATACTCCATCTTTCTTAGACTCCATCTTTCTTTGACTCCATCTTTCTTTGACTCCATCTTTCTTTGACTCCATCTTTCTTTGACTCCATCTTTCTTTGACTCCATCTTTCTTTGACTCCATCTTTCTTTGACTCCATGTCTGACTGACTCCATCTTTCTTTGACTCCATCTCTGACTGACTCCATCTTTCTTTTACTCCATCTCTGACATATTCCATCTTTCTTTGACTCCATCTCTGACTGACTCCATCTTTCTTTGACTCCATCTCTGACTGACTCCATCTTTCTTTGACTCCATCTTTCTTTGACTCCATCTCTGACTGACTCCATCTTTCTTTGACTCCATCTAAGACTGACTCCATCTTTCTTTGACTCCATCTTTCTTTGACTCCATCTTTCTTTGACTCCATCTCTCTCTGACTCCATCTCTGACTGACTCCATCTTTCTTTGACTGCATCTCCCTTTGACCCCATCTCTCTTTGTCTCCGTCTCTTTTTGACTCCATCTCTCTAGACCAGCCGTCGAGTTGCGCCCTGGCTCTCAATAATCCCTTGATTCCCATGATACACTTGTGCGAACGAGACAGCTTCTAACAAGTTTTTCCCCAACATGCACTGCGCGAACCGTACAACATAAACTAAACGAAATAATAAAACAACATACGAACATTGAGCCGCGCCCTGGTTATGTTCGGGGCTGTCAAACATAATGATTGAACGAATGGCAAACATAGAAATTGAATATATAAATAAAGCACATCGTTTTTTTTATTATCCTCAGATTTAGGAAAGCTTGCGTTTTTTTGGGAGGTTACCCGTAAAAAATAAACATATCCCCACAAAATAAGTTTTATTACTTGAAATAATATTTTTATACAGAACTTTCTTTTTCGTTCGTTCTGTCCCTTTTGTTTTGTTTGTTTGTTTGTTTCTTTTTTTTCCTCTTTTTCTTTCCTTCTTTCTTTCTTTCTTTTCTATAAGTCTTTCTTTTTTCTTTCGTTCTTTCTTTCTTTTCTTTCTTTCTTTCTTTCTTTTCTTTCTTTTCATTCAATCATTTCTTTCTTTCTTTCTTTCCCTTTCTTTTTTTTTTTCCTGTTCTTTATCATGCTTTTCTTTATTTTTCCTTTCTATATTTTCTTACTTTTCTTTCTTTTTTCTTTTCCATTCTCATTCGTTATTTCTTTCGTTTCTTTCTTTAATTTTTAGTTTTTTTGCGTTCTTTTCTTTCTTCTTTGTTTCTTTTTTTCCCTTTATTTCCGTTCGTTCTTTCTTTATTTCGTTCTTTTCTTTTTTTCTTTCCTTTCTTCTTTCATTTTTTCCTTCTTTCTTTTCTTTAATTTCGTTCTTTCTTTCTTTCCTTTCTTTTATTTCCTATTTTTTCTTTCTTTTCTGTATTTCTTTTCTTTTTTTCTTTCTTTCTTTCCTTCTTTCGCTCTTTTTATTCTTTTTTCTTTTCTTTCTTTTTTTCTTTCTTTCTATTCTTTCTTTTCTTTCGTCTTTCTTTCTTTCTTTCTTTCTTTCTTTCTTTCTTTCTTTCACCCTTTTCCAAGATTTTAGCCTTGTTATTTTAAAACGACGACACAAAACAAAAGAAAGGTTGTTTTTTGGTTTAGAGATTAAAAGTTTCCAGGAAATAATCTATTAAAAAAAAAAACTTGCCAGAATTATTACCAATTTGGGAGGAGAGAGTTTTTTGACCTCACACATTCAATCAACGTTTGAAGACGTCACTGGCACAAGTTATTCAATATCTTGCTTGAAGACGTCATTAGTACAAGTTATCTAACGACTTGCTTGAAGACGTCATTAGCACAAGTTATCTAACGACTTGCTTGAAGACGTCATTAGCACAAGTTATCTAACGACTTGCTTGAAGACGTCATTAGCACAAGTTATCTAACGACTTGCTTGAAGGCGTCAGATAATAAAAGATAATAATTGATGGACTGCATTCAAGTTGTGTAAATGAAATATAAGAACAAGATATGTTAAACTTGAATTCATAGACAGGACAAAAGATTTTGACGTTTCGGCTTAGAGCCTTCATCAACAAACAATAGGTAACCATGGCTGCCAGTGGGTTTGTGGTAGGCAGATGTGATCAATCCGTTTTCTTTCAATGTTATCGTGATATCAAGAAAGTGGACAACATGTCCAGAGATTTAAGAAGTAAATTTTATGGATGGATGAATAGGTAAAATGCTGATAAGAATAAAGTGCTGACACTGACATGTTAATTACTGACTGACACGGATAATGTATTGACATGGGTAATGCATTGACACGGGTAATTTAAGGGCACTATTAAAATGCTGACATGGGTAATGTAATGACACTAGTAAAATGCTGTCATGGGTAAAGTATTGACATGGGTAATGTATTGACATAGGTAATGTATTAACACGGGTAATGTATTGACACGGGTAATGTATTGACACGGGTAATGTATTGACATGGGTAATGTACGGACACTAGTAAAATGCTGACATGGGTAATGTACGGACACTAGTAAAATGCTGTCCAGAGATTTAAGAAGTAAATTTTATGGATGGATGAATAGGTAAAATGCTGATAAGAATAAAGTGCTGACACTGACATGTTAATTACTGACTGACACGGATAATGTATTGACATGGGTAATGCATTGACACGGGTAATGTAAGGGCACTATTAAAAAAAAAAAAATGCTGACATGGGTAATGTAATGACACTAGTAAAATGCTGACATGGGTAAAGTATTGACATGGGTAATGTATTGACATAGGTAATGTATTAACACGGGTAATGTATTGACATGGGTAATGTAAGGACATGGGTAAAGTATTGCCATGGGTAATGTATTGACACGGGTAATGTATTGACATGGGTAATGTAAGGACATGGGTAAAGTATTGCCATGGGTAATGTATTGACACGGGTAATGTATTGACATGGGTAATGTACGGACACTAGTAAAATGCTGACATGGGTAATGTACGGACACTAGTAAAATGCTGACATGGGTAATGTACGGACACTAGTGAAATGCTGACATGGGTAATGTATGGACACTAGTAAAATGCTGACATGGGTAAGGTGCTGATGTTGTTTGAGCCTTTGCCTGAATTATTTTTTACAAAAAAAGATGCCAATTATGAAGACCTCAATTATGAAGAAGACAATTGCGAAGGACACACGGCGAAGGCCCTATATGATGAAGGCCACACATATGAATGTCGTACATGAATCCAACGATAACATTATATAAGTATGCATATATATCCAACAATAACATTATATACGTATGCATATATATCCAACGATAACATTATATAAGATGTACATGTATTCAAGTGCTTACTAAGTGACGTACCTTGACTTCATACAATTAATAGCCTATACCTAATTGTACTGCCTGTCTCTATTAGTACTGAAAGTCTCAATTAGTACTCATCATCATCATCAGCGGCGCTACTGCCCATGTAGGGCCCTGGCCTGCTCCAACCGATCCTTCCATTCGGAGCGATCCAAGGCTTTCTGCCACCATGCGCGAACCCCCAACTGGTGTAAATCCTTCTCTACATCGTTGATCCATCTCAGTCTTGGGCGACCGGTGAGTCGTCTGCCCCTAGGTTTCTGTCTGTATATCTTGGGCGACCGGTATTAGTACCACCTGTCTCTAATAGTACCGCCTGTCTCTAATAGTACAGGCCTGTATTCAACTGATATATTTTGTCATATGTAGGTGTTTGGAGTCGTACTCCGAGATCGGATTCTGAAATTATGTATAGACTCCGTACAATCATTTACCATTTGTTTTTCTATAGACTCCGTACCTTCATTTACTGATGTTATCAAGTTTATAACTTAAGTCAGGACACAGGTGCTCTAGGTCAGCCAGTGCTCTAGGTCAGCCAGTGCTCTAGGTCAGCCAATGCTCTAGGTCAGCCAGTGCTCTAGGTCAGCCAGTGCTCTAGGTCAGCCAGTGCTCTAGGTCAGCCAATGTTTAGTGACTTGATTGATTTCAAGGGAATCTCACGCGAAACTATGCATCACAAATGCTCGAAATCCCAATGAAGATATAATGACGAATGATACTTTATTAAAACATCACATTTCTCCTTGTCTCCGCACTTCATCAGCACCCTGTACATCTCCCCTTGACTCCACACTTAAGGAGCACCCATATCTTTTCCCCTTGTCTCCCGACTTAAGGACCCCCCTGTACATCTCCCCTTGTCTCCCGACTTAAGGACCCCCCTGTACATCTCCCCTTGTCTCCCGACTTAAGGACCCCCCCTGTACATCTCCCCTTGTCTCCCGACTTAAGGACCCCCCTGTACATCTCCCCTTGTCTCCCGACTTAAGGACTCCCTGTACATCTCCCCTTGTCTCCCGACTTAAGGACCCCCCTGTACATCTCCCCTTGTCTCCCGACTTAAGGACCCCCCTGTACATCTCCCCTTGTCTCCCGACTTAAGGACCCCCCTGTACATCTCCCCTTGTCTCCCGACTTAAGGACCCCCCTGTACATCTCCCCTTGTCTCCCGACTTAAGGACCCCCCTAGTATTTAGCTTTGTCACAGCAATAAATTAAAGATACAACCTCCTCCTTATATTGAATAAATGTAGAGCACGATGAACCCCACAGATACACGAACACATCCCAAATCACACCCTCTATCCCGCCACTAGCAACAGGCCGTCTCCAAATCTAGCCATACAAATATAAACATCCCATCACAATGATGTAGCTCCATATCTGGCCATACAAACACAATTACCATCACATCACAATAATGTAGCTCCATATCTGGCCATACAAACACACGAAACATCCCATCACAATGATGTAGCTCCATATCTGGCCATACAAACACACTTAACATCACATAACAATGATGTAGCTCCATATCTGGCCATACAAACACACTTAACATCACATCACAATGATGTAGCTCCATATCTGGCCATACAAACACACTAAACATCCCATCACAATGATGTAGCTCCATATCTGGCCATACAAATATAAACATCCCATCACAATGATGTAGCTCCATATCTGGCCATACAAATATAAACATCCCATCACAATGATGTAGCTCCATATCTGGCCATACAAACCTAATAAACGTCGCATCACAATGATGTAGCTCCATATCTGGCCATACAAACACACTAAGCATCTCATCACAATGATGTAGCTCCATATCTGGCCATACAAATATAAACATCCCATCACAATGATGTAGCTCCATATCTGGCCATACAAACACACTAAACATCTCATCACAATGATGTAGCTCCATATCTGGCCATACAAACCTAATAAACGTCGCATCACAATGCTGTGGCTAATAAAAAGATTGCGAGTCGCCAAGGTCATTTCCTCCACGGCCGCCGATAGGTTTGTGCAAATGTCTGCCATTCTGGATAAACGAACGCCGATAATGGGTGTCTTATTATACATGATTGAATTTGTTCTAATAAAGAATTGCAAATATAATATGCCATGAAATGTAGAGAGACACGACAACATGGGATATTGCGTCCGTTTCAATCGATCGAGTTGGTTAAGTGTTTTGTGCACGAGAGTTGATAATAGGAGGACGAAATATAATAAGTTGATATGTAAGAGCAAGGTCCTCTTATTAGTCTTATAACTTATTCGAAAGGGGAAAGTTTAAACTGCCACTTAGTTACAAGTGTTATCAGCTGGTCACAGGCGTAGCTAGAGAGTTTGGCGCCCGGGGACAAGATTCATTTTATAGCTCCTCCTATTCTTTTTTCAACTCTCAAACGCATTATTTTAATCAATAAAATAATATCAAAGCACATTTCTGCGCCCCTAACTAGTCTGGCGCCCACTTGAAATCTGCCCCATCTGCCCCCCCCCCCTGTTAACGCCTCTGAAGCTGGTACGATGCAAATTTTCTTCAGGTGAATGTTTCAGAAATGAAAGAATGGTTGTCGATTTCCGGAGGGTGAATCGCCGCATTGAAGATCTTAAATGACACCATTATAAAGAGAATAGAGAAATATTAATGCTTAGGTGTCACCATGGGCGCCGCACAAAACTTTCTAGGGCGGGGGGGCAAAATATTTTCTAGGGTCGTGGCAAAATATTTTTAGTAATGTTTTAATGTAGTTTTAAGTTACTGTAGCATATTTGTATGGTGAACGAACGGACAGGACACTGTAGTAATATAGGGCATACTGTAGCAACACATTTTTTATGAACACAATATAGGTATATAACAAAAAATATTACAACATAAATTTAAAATAAAATGTATTCTTTAAACAAGAACTGGAGTCGTTTGTTATCGCTACCAAACATATCTCCAATTGTGTCCATACACTCTTCTTTGTTGCAATTCACTTTGTCTCTGTGTACGCTTAACATGCACATCCCAGACAGACGTTCATCTGACATTGTAGATCTAAGCCATGTTTTTACACGACGTAATGTGCTGAACGATCGCTCCACCGTACATGTTGTTGCTGGTAATGTTAGCAAAACTAGTAAGACATACCTGACAGCCGGATAAAACTTTGTAAAACTAATTATTATAGAAAATATAAAAATAATTACCCAGTAAAACGAGATCAGCATCAGCTTAGTTACTTTCTCTTTATTTTCTCTTTATTTTAATACTTTTTTTTGGTCTATTTTTGTCTAAATATTTTTTAAAATCAATCAATCAGGGGGGGGGGCGCAAGTGCCCCACCTTGCCACTACCTGCGGGCGCCCATGGGTGACACTTAGCATGGCCATGGCCAAATTCTGTATACAAAAGTTAAAAGAAGACTGTTGTAGCTTTAAAACAACTGTACAACTTCGGCGTAAACAAACACGTTATTAGCTTAATCTACAGCGCAACAATTGAAAATCTACTTGATTTCAGTACTTCGATCTGGTGTGCGAATACATCATCTGACATCAAACACCGATTAAACATATTCAGAAAGCCATTTTTCACACTAACATCTGACATCAAACACCGATTAGACATATCCAGAAAGCCATTTTTCACACTAACGTCTGACATCAAACACCGATTAGACATATCCAGAAAGCCACTTTTCACACTAACATCTGACATCAAACACCGATTAGACATATCCAGAAAGCCATTTTTCACACTAACGTCTGACATCAAACACCGATTAGACATATCCAGAAAGCCATTTTTCACACTAACTAAACATCCTTGATTTGAAGAGCTTTTTCTAAAATGAAAATACTATTGTAAAACTAAAATAAATTGTATGATGGTGGGTTACATCCCACCTACTTAATCACAGATAAATGAGATTACATCCCACCCACTTCATCACAAATAATGAGATCACATCCCACCCACTCCGTCACAGATAAATGAGATCACATCCCACCCACTTCATCACAGATATCTAAGATCACATCCCGCCCACTTCATCACATACATCTAAGATCACATCCCACCCACTTCATCACAGATACCTTAGATCACATCCCACCCACTTCATCACAGATACCTAAGATCACATCCCACCCACATCATCACTGATAAATCAGATCACATCCCACCCATTTCATCACATACACCTAAGATCACATCCCACCCCCTTCATCACAGATACATGAGATCACATATACACCAGATCACAGATACACCAGATCACAGATACACCAGATCACAGATACACCAGATCACAGATACACCAGATCACAGATACACCAGATCACAGATACACAATATCACAGATACACCAGATCATGGATACACCAGATCACAGATACACCAGATCACAGATACACCAGATCACAGATACACCAGATCACAGATACACCATATCACAGATACACCAGATCACAGATACACCAGATCACAGATACATCAGATCACAGATACACCAGATCAGATCGATCAAGAAGAATACTTTCACTTAAAGTTAGGAGGGAAAAACATAAAAGTTCTTGTGTTCCCCAGCCTGGACGAATTTACCCCCCCCCCCACCCCAAAGCGGTTACCTAATGATCACTAATGAACGCATTGTTGTCACTAAAGAGTTCATTGATGGCTGTCATTTATATCTAGGTGCCATATTTACTACATGCCAATTATATCTGGATGTCATATCTATCTATCAATGTCAGCTGTCATATCTACTCTCTGTCAATTGTATTATATCTAGCTGTCATATCTACTATCTGTCAATTAAATCTAGCTGTCATTTCTACTATCTGTCAATTATTATATCAATGAGAAAGATGATGAGATAGATTGAGACAGATAATGAGATAGAATGAGACAGATGATGAGATAGAATGAGACAGATGATGTGCTATACAATTGGACAGGCCATTCGATAGAGACACGTAGAAAGGAAGGAGGACGGAAGCCAATGATATGTTTTGAGTGAGATGAAGATAGCGATATAATGGGAGTGACAGGAATTAAGACATTAATGGGAGTGAGAGATATATTGGGAGTGAGAGATATAATGGGAGTGACAGGAGTTAAGACATTAATGGGAGTGAGAGAAATAGTGGGAGTGAGAGATATAATGGGAGTGTGATATATAATGTGACAGAGACATATAACGCGAGTGAGAGATATAGTGGGAGTGAGAGATATAATGGGAGGAGATATATAACGGAAGAAAGAGATATAATGGGAGTGAGAGCGCAAATAAAAGAAAATAAAAAAGTTTGAAATAATAAATTAATACAAAGAGCGAGCGATAAAGCTCTGTAGGTTATTAGATTGTTCAGGTTATAAAGCACTGCATGTTATAAAGCTCGGCAGGCTATCAATCTCTGCAGAGCAGAACGTGTCTGAGTCGTTAGATCTTCACGATAAACTGTAATAAAATAATATGACCACCCCCTCGCCCAATTATTTATGTTAGATCGTTCAAATGATCAAATGCTTACAGCAGGCTGGACCCTAACAACCTGTCTGCTATATCATCTCGCTGAGAGAACCTCGTTTTTTGTAAGAGCACCTCACTGCATGTCAGGCTGACCTCACATCATCACACATTTTGAGTAAGTCTGTTATGGTGTCCATGATGTCAGCATGGGGGATCGGGAGGGGGTCAGCCTGACAGCCGCGATAAATGTCAGAAAGCAAACACTTCCCCAGCAACAGACGATCAAAGGCTAAGACACTGGATTTCTCTCAGCGACTTGATAGTGCATAATATTTTGATACACTTTGACCTAATTACACCACTCTCCCTAACTTACCCCTATTATCTACCACTATCCCAACCTGGCCCCCTTTTAACGAATACCACTATCCCACCCTGGCCCCCTTTTATTTAATACCACTGTATCACCCTGACCCCCGTTTCCCTAATACCCCTTATCCGCCCTGATCCCCATTTTGCCAAATACACACTGACCCACCCTGACCCCTCATTTACATAATACCACTCCACCACCATGACCATCCTTTATATAAATACCATAGTCCCCCCAAGCCCCCACTTTTACCTAATACCAGTGCCTCACCCTAAACCCCCTTTACCTACACCCCTGTCTCACATTGGACCCCTTTGCTTCCCTAATACAACTATTCCACCCTGACCCTACTTACACTTATCGCCCCCACGCCAGCACACTTTTTCAAAACACTCTCCCCCTTCCCCACTCTCCCCCTTCCCCACTCTCTTTCTTCACCGCTCTCTTTCTTCCCCACTCTCTTTCTTCCCCACTCTCTTTCTTCCCCACTCTCTTTCTTCCCCACTCTCTTTCTTCCCCACTCTCTTTCTTCACCACTCTCTTTCTTCACCACTCTCTTTCTTCCCCACTCTCTTTCTTCCCCACTCTCTTTCTTCCCCACTCTCTCTCTTCCCCACTCTTTTTCTTCCCCACTCTCTTTCTTCCCCACTCTCTTTCTTCCCCACTCTCTTTCTTCCCCACTCTCTTTCTTCACCACTCTCTTTTCTTCACCACTCTCTTTCTTCCCCACTCTCTTTCTTCACCACTCTCTTTCTTCACCACTCTCTTTCTTCCCCACTCTCTTTCTTCACCACTCTCTTTCTTCACCACTCTCTTTCTTCCCCACCCCAGCCCGGCACAGTTATTCCCTGTAAACCACAGTTCAATACGGGCAACGAATGACCAATCCGTTTGTCAATGAGGTTCAAATGAGTCGGAGCGTCATCGCCATCTCTGCCCAATGGTATCATCTCGAGTTTCAGAGGTTACAAAATCTTAAAACTAACCCCATTCTATTCCACGTGAAACTTCTTCATCACCCTCGGGAAATTCTGGAAATATTAATCATGGCTAAAGCTTCTCTGTACCACCCCCCCCCCCCCTTTTCTGTACCCCCCTCCCCCGAACCCTTGCCTTGGATCCTCCAAAATTTTGTTTTATAGTTACCATGTTTAGTGACGTGTACACATTTCGTAGTTGCTATGTTCAGTGACGTGTACACAATTTTGGATGTGGAAACTCAAGTAATGACAAGGTTGGCTGCTCAGAGGCGACAAGTCTTGCCAAGTCCAATCATTATAATGAACAGTGGGCAAGATAAGAGTGGTGTGGGGTTGAGAACAGAGGTGTGGGGTACAGGATAACGTTGTGGGGTAGAGGATAGGGTTGTGGGGTAGAGGATAGCTGTGTGGGGCAGAGGATAGTGGTGTGGGGTAGAGGAGACCGTTGTGGGGTAGAGGGTAGTGTAATGGGATGCAGGATAACATTGTGGCGTAGAGGATAGCGTTGTGGGGTAGAGAATTGCGTTGTGGGGTTGAGAAGAGCGGTGTGGGGTTGAGAAGAGCGGTGTGGGGTTGAGAAGAGCGGTGTGGGTCAGAGGATAGCGTTGTAACACAGCACTTTCATGCACTCATACGATGACATCAAAGAAACGGTGTAGTCTGCAATTATGTGTCATCTCTAATTAATGAAGTATTAAATTTAAAACATTTTGGGCTGAGGGAGATTGTAGTCATGGGAGAGATTGTAGTCATGGGAGAGATTACAGTCATGGGAGAGATTGTAGTCATGGGAGAGATTGCAGTCATGGGAGAGATTGTAGTCATGGGAGAGATTGTAGTCATGGGAGAGATTACAGTCATGGGAGAGATTGTAGTCATGGGAGAGATTGCAGTCATGGGAGAGATTGTAGTCATGGGAGAGATTACAATCATGGAAGAGACAAAGTCATGGGAGAGATTACAATCATGGAAGAGACAACAGTCATGGGAGAGACTACAGTCATGGGAGAGAATAGATTCATGGAAGAGACAACAGTCATGGGAGAGACTACAGTCATGGAAAGGATTACATTCATGGAAGAGACTACAGTCATGGGAGAGATTACAGTCATGGGAGAGACTACATTCATGGAAAAGACAACAGTCATGGGAGAGACTACAGTCATGGAAGAGATTACATGCATGGAAGAGACAAAAGTCATGGGAGAGACTACAGTCATGTGAGAGACTACAGTCATGGAAGAGATTACATTCATGGAAGAGACTACAGTCATGGGAGAGATTACAGTCATGGGAGAGACAACAGTCATGGGAGAGACTACAGTCATGGGAGAGACTAGATTCATGGAAGAGACAACAGTCATGGGAGAGACTACAGTCATGGAAGAGACTGCAGTCATGGAAGAGACAACAGTCATTGAAGAGATTACATTCATGTAAGAGATCAGTCAGAGACTACAGTCATGGGAGAGACTACAGTCATGGAAGAGACTACAGTCATGGGAGAGACTACAGTCATGGGAGAGACTACATTCATGGGATAGACTACAGTCATGGGAGAGACTACAGTCATGGAGAGATTACAGTCAGGGACTACAGTCATGGGAGAGACTACAGTCATGGAAGAGACTACAGTCATGGGAGAGACTTCAGTCATGGGAGTATGGGAGAGACTACAGTCATGGGAGAGACTAAAGTCATGGAAGAGATTACAGTCAGAGACTACAGTCATGGTAGAGACTACAGTCATGGGAGAGACTACAGTCATGGAAGAGACAACAGTCATGAGAGAGACTACAGTCATGGGAGAGACTACAGTCATGGGAGAGACTACAGTCATGGGAGAGACTACAGTCATGGGAGAGACTACAGTCATGGGAGAGACTACAGTCAGAGACTACAGTAATGGGAGAGACTACAGTCATGGGAGAGACTACAGTCATGGGAGAGACTACAGTCATGGGAGAGACTACAGTCAGAGACTACAGTCATGGGAGAGACTACAGTCATGAGAAAATCTGAATTCAACTGTATGTGTTGTTTAATACGTTGAATCATCTGCTGAAGAAGACATCTAGCCAAATCTTCCCCTTAATTGTATTATCTATTTGGTTCCATTTTGTTTTCACTTGACATGATTGGAACGCAATCCTTCATATAGTAGTCTTTTTTAGGGTACGGGTCAAGTGTGAAATCCAGACATTCTATATTTGCCCAGAGACATTTCATAGATTGTCTAGACATTCTATAGTTTTTCTAGACTTTCTATATTTGCATAGAGACATTTCATAGATTAGACATTTTATAGATTTCATAGACACTTTTGTTTTTAGATTACCTATACATTTAATAGATTTTCTAGAAATTAATAGATTTTATAGACATTGTTTATATTTCCTAGACATTCTATAGATTTCCTAGACAAGCCGTTGAAATGACTACAAGGTGCTGGGCCCGGGGTGGGGGGTGGGGTGGGGGCGAAATCTCTTGCCCCTCGAATAATCCCTTAGTTTGACGACACCTAATATTTTGTAACGCCTTTGACAACGAAAAAATATATTTTAATTAATATAGCTGCAATAAATCATCTTAAACTAGTATGATATACGTTTGGAAAAATCAAATACAAAATATCAATGTGTATGTGTGTGTGTTTGTGTTGGCTGAGGGATAATGGACCCTCTCTTGTAATGAATCCAGGTTTCTATGATCCGTATCATCGACTCCATGGATATTCAATCAGTTCTCTTCCTTTTGAAATACTTGAACATCCATTGAAACCATTCCTTTCTTTGAACATCCATTGAAACAATTCCTTTTTGTGAACATCCATTGAAACAATTCCTTTCTTTGAACATCCATTGAAGCAATTCCTTTCTTTGAACATCCATTGAAACAATTCCTTTCTTTGAACATCCATTGAAACGATTCCTTTCTTTGAACATCCATTGAAACAATTCCTTTCTTTGAACATCCATTGAAACAATTCCTTTCTTTGAACATCCATTGAAACAATTCCTTTCTTTGAACATCCATTGAAACAATTCCTTTCTTTGAACATCCATTGAAACAATTCCTTTCTTTGAACATCCATTGAAACAATTCCTTTCTTTGAACATCCATTGAAACAATTCCTTTCTTTGAACATCCATTGAAACAATTCCTTTCTTTGAACATCCATTGAAACAATTCCTTTCTTTGAACATCCATTGAAACGATTCCTTTCTTTGAACATCCATTGAAACGATTCCTTTCTTTGAACATCCATTGAAACAATTCCTTTCTTTGAACATCCATTGAAACGATTCCTTTCTTTGAACATCCATTGAAACGATTCCTTTCTTTGAACATTCATTGAAACAGTTCCTTTCTTTGAACATCCATTGAAACAATTCCTTTCTTTGAACATCCATTGAAACAATTCCTTTCTTTGAACATCCATTGAAACAATTCCTTTCTTTGAACATCCATTGAAACAATTCCTTTCTTTGAACATCCATTGAAACAATTCCTTTCTTTGAACATCCATTGAAACAATTCCTTTCTTTGAACATCCATTGAAACAATTCCTTTCTTTGAACATCCATTGAAACAATTCCTTTCTTTGAACATCCATTGAAACAATTCCTTTCTTTGAACATCCATTGAAACAATTCCTTTCTTTGAACATCCATTGAAACAATTCCTTTCTTTGAACATCCATTGAAACAATTCCTTTCTTTGAACATCCATTGAAACAATTCCTTTCTTTGAACATCCATTGAAACAATTCCTTTCTTTGAACATCCATTGAAACAATTCCTTTCTTATAGTTTTAATGCATGCTATTTGCAGTTCAGGTTAATTTGCCGCGCTGACAACTTTGTTTCCAGCGCGAATAATAATCGCGCACGGCATTTCTGAGAACAAGTCAACATTCGTAGATCAGTCAAGAACAATTCGCGATACTTATGTAGCATGACAATTTGCGACACTTATGTAGCATGACAATTTGCGACACTTATGTAGCATGACAATGTGCGACACTTATGTAGCATAACACTGTGCAACACTTATGTAGCATAACACTGTGCAACACTTATGTAGCATAACAATTTGCGACACTTATGAAGCAAGCCACTTTGCGACACTTATGAAGTATGACAATTTGCAAACACCCGCAGGGGTGATGTTGTCTACCATCTTTTCCAGCTATAGCTATTCTCTCCTAGATGTATATTGGCTGGTGTTGTTTATGGTTGCAAGGTGATGTAACACTTTGAATGGGTTTGATCGTATGCAGTTATGTAATGTTGCGTTTTGTATTTCAATGTGGTAAAATATAAATTGTTTCATTTCTCTTTTAATGTTGTTGACTTTGTACCACGCTTCGAGCCTTTGTGGATGAAGCGTAATTTTTCAAATAAACTTTATTATTATTATTTTGCGACACTTGTCAAGCAGGACAATATGCGACACTTATGAAGTGTGGCTTTATATTTAATGACCATCACCAGGTTGTGAGGACAAGGGAATTAAATGAGGATGGCTAGTTTTAAAATGTCCATTAACAAATCGATAGCAGTTCAAAGTGTGATATTTGGTTTGAGGAATTTTCTCGGATCGATACTATTACTAAAATAGTTCAATTCTCCATGAACCCCGACCCCTGCTTTGTCAAAGGTTTGGGACCACTGTACTTTCGTCTAAAGGCAGACGTCGAGATGCCACATATCGAAGAGTCAGAACAACAAAAAATTATGGAGACGATTTCTGACATAATCCTGTCCCGATAAAAGCAAAGTGTGATTGATAATGACCAGGTAGGAGAACGCTCAAATACCTGTTAGGCGCTATGATTGTAATGTGGCAAGGGTAATGTGACAAGGATAATGTGACAAGGATAATGTGACAGCCGTTGATGTTAAAACCAGGGGTTAGCTATGTCAGTGTGGGGGAGATTGCAGCATTATGTCACTTGACACAGAACGAAGATGAAGCTGTTCTATGAAGCTGTTCTATAAAGCTGTTCTATGAAGCTGTTCTATGAAGCTGTTCTTGGACCAATTCCTTGATTAAAACAAAGTTAAGTTGATTGTTTGATGTTACAACGTGACCGAGATATGCCACATGGTAGTGTGGTCAGATGTATCCTGTCTGATATAACAACGCCGTAGTGTGGTCAGACTGACACTTTCATTAGGTTGATACGGGTGTGCGTATTCAACCGACAAACATGAAGTGTGAAATATATTACGAACGTATTAAATGAAGGGATTCCTAACAAACTCGTTTTAATGTGTTGTACTTGGCATTCCTCGGCCTTGACATTTGCATAGCGAGACAGAACGGCTAGACAGCATGGCTAGACAGAACGGCTAGACAGAACGGCTAGACAGAAGGACTAGACAGGACGGCTAGACAGCTTGGCTAGACATAACGGCTAGACAACATGCCTAGACAGGATGGCTAGACAGCACGCCTAGATAGGACAGCTTGACAGCACGGCTCAACATGACGAAAAAACAGGACGGCTGGACAATACAGCTCAACTAGACGGCACAACAGGACGGCTGGACAGTACGGCTCAACAGGACGGCTGGACAGTATGGCTCCATGAACACAACCAAAACTTGCTTGGCACGATACTGAAAAATGACGTTATATTAATATACACATAAAGTTTTAAAAAAAGTCCATGTCACGTGATAATACTGTTAATGCTACCTCTATTGTGATCGTGTGACGTGTGTTACAAAGGCGAAAATAAGCCGCAGAAATTCTTTCGGTTCCTATTTCAATGTGGGAAGTATCACATAACAGATAAATCAACAAATATCTCGTCAAAAACCTGTTTGATGCGTGGGTCATAGGTTAACGTAGTGCCATTCAGAGTGACGCATGAACTGTTGCCTCATGGGTAAACAGGTTCATCACGAAGGTAATGGGAAACTTAACTAAGTCGTCCGAAGATATTTGATAAGAAAATTCGAAACGTCCCGCACCACTGCCCCCCTGCACCCCTGCACCACTGAACTAGAAGAATAACATGGTGTGAGGTAAAGTTAAGATTAGCCATATCCCATATAAAGAAAAAAAGTGCCTCCCTGAGTGGGTAACACCCACTCCCAATCTCCATTCCTATCTGTTAAAACCTGGGATCGGGTCAATCCGGGGATCGGGTCACACCGGGGATGTTGACGCACGTGGGATCCGGTCACGCCGGTGATGAGATCTTACCTGGGATTTGGTCACGCATGGGATGGGGTTACGCATGAGATGTGTCACGCTTAGGATGTGTTCACGCCTGGGATGTTGTCACACCGGGGATTTCTTCACACATTCGTATATAGGAATAATATAGGGATAATATAGGGATAATATAGGGATAATATAGGGATAATATAGGGATATTATAGGGATAATATAGGGATAATATAGGGATAATATAGGGATAATATAGGGATAATATAGGGATAATATAGGGATAATATAGGGATAATATAGGGATAATATAGGGATAATATAGGGATAATATATGGATAATATAAGGATATTTTGCATCTTTCATAGAGTGCTTAGCCGTTTTTTCAAGGGCGCAATGAGGAATGAAAAAGTCGATAGCAGCCCGGGGGGGGGGGGGGAGGGGGGAGGGGAGGGGCTGGTTTCTCGATGAATTTTATGCTTCACGGGTCAACAAACTTCTGACAATTGACTTGATTACCTGATTACCAGCACGGCCCTTGGTTACAAAATACTTTACATCTAAAAAATAAAATGGTTATGAAGGAAATCAACGTTATATAATACAGTATAGATAAGATTGCCATGCCTTGGAGCATGCAAAAATCATATGCCAAAATATAACACACCGCAATACAAGGAAAAAGGGCACCGCCCGGGGTGGACATCCATGTTTTGCCCCCTCTTTCGCACGGCACTGAATACAAGTAGACACATGGTCAATGTTCAACATCCGGCTGGTCAATGTTTAACCTCCGGCTGTCAATGTTTAACACATCTATCGCTAGATATGTCATCTGATGTCCGAGATAATACAGAACACATCACATGATATCTTTGTGATTATTTCAGTTTTTTAAATTATTAAATCCTATATCTGCCAGCGAAACAGTGACAGACCAATTAGTGTCTTATCTGCAAGAATCCTGAATGTTGTCCTGAACCATGTCTTGACCTTGCCCTGACCCCGTCCTGAAATCTGTCCTTGACCCTGTCCCGAATCATGTCGTGAAGCCAGTTCTGACCCGGTCCTAAGCTCGTTCTGACCACCTGAAAGAAATGTCCAAAAGATGTTGTCCGGTTTCTTAGGAATGGGGTTAGGGTTGAATGTTACCCACTCCGGGTGGCACTTTTTTATTTATATGGAAGGGCGGAAATTTCAGCCAACTTCAGACCTTTTTTCGTGGAAGGGGGTGGCAGTAGCCCTCGGCCTGCAAAGTCAATCATGAGTTTGAAGTCAGTTCATAATTGGCGTCTGTGCTTAGTATGCAGGAGGCAAGATGAAGAAATGAAATTGTCAAAAAAGTAGAAAAATCCAAAGTTCTTGGAAAATTGGCATGGACAAAAATAGAAGTGTGTCACAAAATAATATTGGAAAAACATGGCCGGGGAAGGGAAATGTTTAGCCGAACAAGGTTACAAGGGTTCTCAAATTGTTTGGTGTTCTAAGCCTGTGGATATTACCTTCAGCAATCAACAGACTTTGTACAGAAAATATATATCGATTTATCTTGTGTCAATGAACCTGCATTTTCAACTGTGAAATGTATCCGCTGAAAAGGTCTCAGTTATTGAATAGTCTCATTTATTGATTGGTCTCTTTATTGAGTAGTCTCATTTATTGAATGGTCTCATTTATTGATTGTCTCATTTATTGGATGGTCTCATTTATTGAATACGTTTTATCAAAATAATTGAAGTACCGTCGGCGGACCAGATGTGCTGACGTCGTGGGCCGGATGCGGCCCGCGGTCCGTAGCTTGGTGACCCCTGAAGTAGACTAATCAAGAAAGCTAGTAATAGCACAGAAACTAAGCATCCTTTACATGAAGAACTATTGGAAGAAAATGCTGTGGTCAAACTATTTTACTTCGATGATACATCTCACGTACTTCATCACAGATACCTAAGATCACATCCCACACACTTCATCACAGATACCTAAGATCACATCCCACACACTTCATCACAGATAGCTACGATCACATCCCACGCACTTCATCACAGATACCTACGATCACATCCCACGCACTTCATCACAGATACCTAGGATCACATCCCACACACTTCATCACAGATACCTAAGATCACATCCCACGCACTTCATCACAGATACCTACGATCACATCCCACGCACTTCATCACAGATACCTACGATCACATCCCACGCACTTCATCACAGATACCTAGGATCACATCCCACACACTTCATCACAGATACCTAGGATCACATCCCACACACTTCATCACAGATACCTAGGATCACATCCCACACACTTCATCACAGATACCTAGGATCACATCCCACACACTTCATCACAGATACCTAAGATCACATCCCACGCACTTCATCACATATACCTAGGATCACATCCCACACACTTCATCACAGATACCTAGGATCACATCCCACACACTTCATCACAGATACCTAGGATCACATCCCACACACATCATCACAGATACCTAGGATCACATCCCACACACTTCATCACAGATACCTAGGATCACATCCCACACACTTCATCACAGATACCTAGGATCACACCCCACACACTTCATCACAGATACCTACGATCACATCCCAGACACTTCATCACAGATACCTAGGATCACATCCCACACACTTCATCACAGATACCTAGGATCACATCCCACACACTTCATCACAGATACCTAGGATCACATCCCACACACTTCATCACAGATACCTAGGATCACATCCCACACACTTCATCACAGATACCTAGGATCACATCCCACACACTTCATCACAGATACCTACGATCACATCCCACACACTTCATCACAGATACCTACGATCACATCCCACGCATTTCATCACAGGTACCTAAGATCTCATCCCACGCATTTCATCACATATACCTAGGATCACATCCCACACACTTCATCACAGATACCTACGATCACATCCCACACACTTCATCACAGATACCTAAGATCACATCCCACGCATTTCATCACAGGTACCTAAGATCTCATCCCACGCATTTCATCACATATACCTAGGATCACATCCCACACACTTCATCACAGATACATAAGATCAAATCCCACGCACTTCATCACAGATACCTAAGATCACATCCCACACACTTCATCACATATACCTAAGATCACATCCCACACACTTCATCACATATACCTAAGATCAGCTCGATTAGGACAAACTCTTTCTCTTAAAGTTAGGACTGAAATATTATATACAAATTATTTTGTTCCCCAGTCTTTAATAATTGACCAGCGTGCTCCCCAGTGGTTATCAATTCTAAATGATCACTAAGTAAGTCATTATTGTCACTCAAGGAGTTTATTGATGGCTGACCTCTACGCTAGAGAAATACTTTTTGATGTCTTGTCTTTAAATTGTCTTATAATTGTCAAATGTTGTCTTGGTTAAAATATGTAATAAAAACATTTTCATTTATTGGAACCCATAAAGAATATCATTTTAGCTTATTTTATCTTATCTTGTCTTATCTTATCTTATCTTATTACATTAAGGACACTCGATCGTGTATCTCGGTTGATCGCATACGGCACACATGAGACAGGAGAGGACAGGCATCAGACGTCTGATGGCAGACGGCACACATTATACAGCAGACGGCGGACAGCAGACGTCAGATAGCAGACGGCACACATTATACAGCAGACGGCGGACAGCAGACGTCAGATAGCAGACGGCCCACATTATACAGCAGACGGTGGACAGCAGACGTCAGATAGCAGACGGCACACATCAGACAGAAGAGGGCAGACAACAGGGATACAATATGACAAAAGAGTCGCATGACAACCTTGTAGATTTTGCCCGACAGGAAGTAATCCTGACAGGAAGTGAAAGACATATAGCATATTTATTGATGCTACACAAGACAAGAGTCCACTGCCACGTGTAGCACACAATGATCTACGTGTAGCGCACAATGATCGATCACCCAAAACTGAATGATAAGTCGAAGTAATTCATGTGATCACGTCTCTCCCGAGAGTTGGCCCCTAGCTCAGACAATGTAACAAGGGCCGGTTCTGTTTTGTGGAGTGGGGTGGGTTCCGGGGTGGAGGGGGGCGAGTATAGGAAACTATATAAGGCGCTTTCTGAAATGATTTCTGAAATGATTTCTGAAACAATGTCTGGAACAAAGTCTGGAACAATGTCTGGAACACTGTCTGGAGCGCTGGCAGTACAAAGGTTCTCATCATGTTTTTGCAGTCCAAAGGTTCTAGCATTGTGTTGCAGTAACGTGCTTTATGCCAGGGGCAAACGTTAGGTCAACATTTGAAAGAGAAACAATTAGACGACGGCTTATCAAAACTAACACTTCACAATATTGCCCTCAGCAACAGTTGAACTATGTGAAGCATGCCTTCAAAAACAGTTCAACTATGTGAAGCATGCCCTCAACGGCAGTTGAACTATGTGAAGCATGCGTTTTACAAAAGTACAACTATATTTAGAATATTGAAATGCAATTTACAACTCAAAGAAATTATAGTTTGTACAAAAAACGTTTATGGACAAGTTAAATTTTTATATGAAAATAGAGCAGCCCTCACCCCAGTCACTCCGTCCCTGGACATAATATACGTCAGGGTTTTGCCACCTTTTAAAATCAATGTCCTAACAGGACATTTAAGAAAGTCAATTTGCCATTACAGACACCGGTGTTCGATCTCAAGGAGTTTAAACCAAAGAACTGGACGAGCTGGGTCATTAAGTCTGATAGTTTATGTGTCTGCCTGGTCTGTTACTCCACGCCCCACCTTCCCTGCACAGTGTTACTGGAGCTGCAGTAAATAAGACTGTGCACCTAACTCTAGTGCTAAACGGAATTTAAAGATATAAACAATACCATTTAAAAGTTTAACATAGCTTGACATTACCCCGGGGAGCAGTTCAATGAAGCTGAGAAGGTGCGGTTATAAAGAATGGTTATGGCTCCTGATAGACTGGCACCCGACCTGGTCTTTTATGTGACACGCCCACTGGCTGCCAACCATATGCTTTATGAGACACGCCCACTGGTAGCTCACCAAATCCTTAATGTGACACGCCCACTGACAAAGCATCACATTCTCAGACACGCCCATTGACAAACCACGAAATTCTTTATGTGACACGCCCACTGGCAGCCCACCAAATCCTTTACGTGACACGCCCACTGGGGGACGGAAGATTTTTCAGATACTGTTCAGATGGTCCCGTTATTGTTTAAAATACACCCTCCACATTTTTAAAATTATTTAAATATTTTGAAAAATCAATAGAGATTCCATGTACAATGATCTCAATGCTTATTATTAAAATGATCTTTCGAAAGCAGACCATCTCAGTTTAGGTTTAAGTATTAACACTTTTAAAAGACTCATCGTGGACACAAATTAGTAATTATACAACATATCTTTTTATGTACAAAGTTGTAAATGTACAACATTCATTATGTTGTACACATTAGTAGCTATACAGTATTCATTTTGTGGTACTAATTCTGCAACTTTTGCTTATATGATTAAATCCCTAGTAAGTGACCTGTATTGTAATACAAGACCAGGGATCTTCAAAATATGACCAGGGGTCCTCAAAATACGTCCCTGAGTCGAAATTCAGGCCCAAACGTAGCAATGAAAAAGCAGAAATTTTCTCTTGATTGAAAATTCACTTCAGTTTAAATATTGGATTTTTTTGCACCACAAATAATATATGATAAGATAAGACAAGAAAAGATATGTGCAGTGTGCAGTCATATTTTTTGTTCATCTCTAGTACGGCCCCCGACTGTGTCTGAACTCGATCAATGATTATTAACTTTGAGGACCGCTGCGCTCTAGGCGATCAACTTGACCGGGTTTCAATTATGAGAATGTATTTCGTTTTACTTGACAGCCTTTATTTTATTCAGGTTTATTTTTCATTTCAATATATATTTTATGATGAGATTTTTCAACATTCACAAGCGTATTTATCAATTTTCACAAGTGTATTTATCAATTTTTACAAGTGTAGTTATCAATTTTTACAAGTGTATTTATCAATTTTTACAAGTGTATTTATCAATTTTTACAAGTGTATTTATCAATTTTTACAAGTGTATTTATCAATTTTTACAAGTGTATTTATCAATTTTTACAAGTGTATTTATCAATTTTTACAAGTGTATTTATCAATTTTTAAAAGTTATTCATAAAGCAGAAAAAGGCACTCATCTATTATTTGTGAAGTTTATAAAAATACTAATGAGTGTTTTAAACTTTACTTTACAACTAAAGCCGGCCTTTAAACACTACAACATATTCAATTACTTAATGTATGTTAATTTTTAAGTTCCTGATTATGTTTGTTAAATTGTATGTACAGCGTGGTGAGCCCAGTCCTATGATGGGGTACCGCGCTATATAAACCTACTACTAATAGTACTAATAATATGCCAGCCTTTAAACAACACACCATTTTGCCGGCCTTTAAAACCCATGGCCGGTCTTTCAACATTACAACATAGACCAGTATTCAAAGTATACAACGTATGCCGGCCTTTGAACAATATACCATATTTACACTGTATTCACATCATATTAACGCCGTAGTTACGGGTCATGTAAAGTTTTAACTCATTTCAATCGCCCAATAACTTGATCTGTGATATAACTTATTATTACAATGGAGCTCCCACTATAGCTGGACATTAAAATACACAAATATTAGTGTAATGCAAAGCACCCCAAAAATTACCGTCAGAAGCTGCCCAGGCGACCCTAATGCTATAATATTCAGCACAATCGTTAAATCCACAATTATCCAGCACCATTGTCAAATCCACAAGCATCCTGCACGACTATCAAATCCACAAGTCTCCAGCTCGATCACAAATCCAAAAGTATCCAGCACGACCATCAAATCCCCAAGTCTCCAGAACCATCATAAATCCACAAGCATCCAGCAAATCAACAAGTATGCAGTAACTTTATCAAACCTACAAGTGTGCAGCACCATAATCAAACCCAGAAGTATCCAGCACTATCATAAATCCACAAGTATCCAGCACCATCATCAAATCTACTTTTGTTTGGTACTAGTGTTTTTTTCTAATAATCGCTTTGTGCATTAACTTACGAGAAATTATTTGCTCAGTTCTGTCCCCTTCCTCTCCCCCACACACATACACACTCGCACACAGAAATGTGCAGCGTTTAGTTACCCAAACACATCACTAAACACAACAATTGTGTGTTTTTTTCCAGGATAATTACAACTCAATTATTTTTTTTTAATCCACTATTAGAGGCGTCTCTACAGTGTTGCTTCCAGCTTTCCCAGCAATATCCGTGCAGTTGTCAGAACAAAGAAATTCATGTAATCGATACCACAAATATACGTGCAGTTTTTAGAAACAAATTCATGTAATCGAACCCACAAATATCCATGCAGTTTTGAGAAGTAAAAAAAACTCATGTAATCAGAGCCACAAATATCCATGCAGTTTTGAGACGTAAAAAATTCACGTGTTCAATACCACAAAAGGCAGTGCAGTGGACAAAACAAAGAAATTCATGTAATCGATACCACGAAAGGCAGTGCAGTGGACAAAACAAAAAAAATCATGTAGTCGATACCTCAAATGGCCCTGCAGTTATCGGAACAAATAAATAGGTGCAATAAATTTGATGATCACAGCATCGAGTGGTTTCAGCTGCCACGTTACGTCATGTACTTTAAGCAAAGTACACACCGGAGAAATGTCAAATGAAAAAAAAAATGAATACTGCATCCCCTCCCCTCCTTCTACTCACACCCTCCCCCTCCTTCTACTCACCCCCACCCCCCGCACTTGATGGACACACCTGCATTAGTTGTAAAACTGAACAACCACAAGTCGTTAAGTAATAATAGATTTTATTGCTTATTGCTTTAAACACAGACAGTAGGTCCGCATATCAAAGCACATCAGGTCCTTTGGCGGTTACGCCTCCCTCCCACACCCCCACCCCCGACTGTGGCTTTATGCATATGAAACATGTATGTGAGGTCAGGTCGAACTACTTTACATATGTAGGTTTCCCCACCCCCACATGCACCGTGTCCTTGACCTTTAGCAGCCTTGAGTGAATGATTCTATAGGGGACGTAGTGGTGGAATCTAACCAATAAATGCACATGTTATTGAGGAACAACTTTCAATTCCAGCGCAATTAACCCAGTTCAAGAAGAAAGAGCACATGTCGTTCTAACGGACAGGAAATATAGTCAGATAGGATGAACGCATTGATATCCTTGAGTTTTTAGGAAATTTCATAAAGATGGTCTAACAGGAAACATAATAAGGATGATCTAGAGGTAGGAAATATGATAAGGATGATCTAGAGGTAGGAAATATGATAAGGATGATCTAGAGGTAGGAAATATGATAAGGATGATCTAGAGGTAGGAAATATGATGATGATCTAGAGGTAGGAAATATGATAAGGATGATCTATAGGTAGGAAATATGATAAGGATGATCTAGAGGTAGGAAATATCATAAAGATGGTCTAACAGTTAGTTACAAGCAGATGAACATTCTCTGATTGCAGGCTCTTACGCCTTTCTCTAATCATTAAAATAGTTCACCAAAAATGAACAGTGTTAGTGACACATCGTTTTGTAGGAGCTTTATACAACGATCCTCAAATTAATGATTCTTACCCCGAGCCATACGGTTCAAGAAAATAGTTTCAAAAATAATGTTTTTTAAATCATTGTCGATGGCATTGTTCTAGCGGGAGACTTGTGTCTTTTGCCGGAGACAAAATGTCATGACATCGGTGAATGAAAACTTTTTGAAAGAAACCCTTCCCCAATCTTGCAGACGACAGTTAACCGTAGCAGAGTCGAACTATTGTTAGGGAAGCACACGTTAAAGTCAGCTAGTATTCAATGTATAATACTGTTCCGCATTTGAGACACCAGTGGATGGTGAGTGAATAGTGTGTGGATGGTGTGTGGATGGTGTGTGGATAGTGTATGGATGGTGTGTGGATTGTGTGTGGATGGTGTGTGGATAGTGTGTGGATTGTGTGTGGATGGTGTGTGGATGGTGTGCCGGTAGTGTTCCTTGTTGCAGGTTGAATAACGGGGCTTCGGAAGCAAAGACCAAATTGTTAAATCTTATTCCACTACTTTCTACTGAGTACAACAAGTGAGCTTGGCCATGGGTGACTCGGATTACAAACGTGACCTTGACCTTAGGTGTCACCGAGAAAAATAGTGATCTTGACCATGGTCGATACCGAGTATAAAAGTGACATTGACCATGGGTGACACCGTGTATAAAAGTGACATTGACTATGGGTGACACCGAGTATAAAAGTGAAATTGACCATGGGTGACACCGAGTATAAAAGTGAAAATGACCATGGGTGACACCGAGTAGAAAAGTGACATTGACCATGGGTGACACCGAGTAGAAAAGTGACATTGACCATGGGTGACACCGAGTAGAAAAGGGAAATTGACCATGGGTGACACCGAGTAGAAAAGTGACATTGACCATGGGTGATACCGAGTATAAAAGTGACATTGTCCATGAGTGACACCGAGTATAAAAGTGAAATTGACCATGGGTGACACCGAGTATAAAAGTGAAATTGACCATGGGTGACACCGAGTAGAAAAGTGAAATTGACCATGGGTGACACCGAGTATAAAAGTGACATTGACCATGGGTGACACCGAGTAGAAAAGTGACATTGACCATGAGTGACACCGAGCAGAAAAGTGACATTGACCATGAGTGACACCGAGTATAAAAGTGAAATTGACCATGGGTGACACCGAGTAGAAAAGTGACATTTACCATGGGTGACACCGAGTAGAAAAGTGACATTGACCATGAGTGACACCGAGTATAAAAGTGAAATTGACCATGGGTGACACCGAGTATAAAAGTGACATTGACCATGGGTGACACCGAGTATAAAAGTGACATTGACCATGGGTGACACCGAGTATAAAAGTGACATTGACTATGGGTGACACCGAGTAGAAAAGTGACATTGACCATGAGTGACACCGAGTATAAAAGTGAAATTGACCATGGGTGACACCGAGTATAAAAATGACATTGACCATGGGTGACACCGAGTAGAAAAGTGACATTGACCATGAGTGACACCGAGTATAAAAGTGAAATTGACCATGGGTGACACCGAGTATAAAAGTGACATTGACCATGAGTGACACCGAGTAGAAAAGTGACATTGACCATGAGTGACACCGATTATAAAAGTGACTCCTACCTGGGGTTTTCTAGACGAGGAACATATCATGTAATAAGGAAGAATGGAAAGGCTGCAGGACCGGATGGCATCCTAGCAGAGGCACTGAAGACTGACGTGAACACCAATGTAGAGATGCTACACCCTTTGTTCATGAAGATCTGGGAGGAGGAATAGGTACCTTCTGAGTTGAAGGAGGGATACCTCATGAAAATCCAAAAGAAGGGGGACTTAAGCTCCTACTCCAACTATAGAGGGATCACCTTACTGTCCATCCCAGGCAAGGTTTTCAACCGTGTACTACTCAACAGAATGAAAGACGCTGTTGACCCCCTGATGCGAGACCAGCAAGCTGGCTTCCGCACCAACAGATCCTTTACAGACCAAATTGCAACACTGCGCATTATCCAAGAGCAATCCCTGAAATGGAACTCGCTCCTCTACATCAACTTCGTTGAAGACGAGAAAGCCTTTGACAGTGTGGATAGGCAAACCCTCTGGAGACTTTTGAGACAGCATGGGGTGCCGCGGAAAATAACGGACTTAATCAGGAACTCATATGAAGGGATGACCTGCTGAGTGGTCAACGGACAACAGGTGACAGATGCTTTCCAGGTGAAGACCGGTGTGAGGCAAGGATGTTTGCTTTCACCTTTCCTGTTTCTATTGGCCATTGACTGGATGATGAAAACTTCCACACAGCAGAAGCGGAATGGTATTCAATGGACCTTGTGGGACAAGCTTGACGACCTCGATTTTGCTGGTGATCTTGCCCTTCTCTCCCATACCCAAAAACAGATGCAGGAGAAAACGGAACTATTGCAGCCACTTCTGCACGTATTGGTCTTAATATAACCAAAGGGAAGAGCAAGGTTCTCAAGGTCAATACCACCAATACAGCACCCATCAGGCTCGAAGAGGAAGCGCTCGAAGAGGTGGAGAGCTTTGTCTACCTTGACAGCATCGTGGACAAGCAAAGGGCGTGGCTAAGTCAAGTGCTACTCGGAGCATCGGGACATATCATGACGTTAATGTCACTCTGACATCGGGACACATCATGTCGTTAATTTCCATCTTACATCGGGATAAACCATGTCGTAAATGTCCTTCTGACATCGGGACACCCCATGTCGTTAATGTCCCTCTTACATCGGCATATATCATGCCATCAGTGTCTCCCCAGACATCTGGACAAATCATGTCTCAATGTCTCCCTTGACTAGAGACCTGCCAGTACTGACTTTCTTGTTTCGGCTGAAACCAAAACCAAATCGAAAGTTAAAAATGACTTTCGGCCGACACCGAAATCGGCAGATAAGAAAAAAAGATTAAAATAATTATAGGCATATTACCCTTTTCCTATATAGATATTTTTGCACAAATTTATTTACCTCTGCCTAAAACTAATAGTAATTTTTGTGAGTGGATGCATTGGAAAAATAGCTCATTATTCATCAGTGAGATGTGTTAGCTTAATCTAAACTTTAAATTAATTCCAGACCTGCCTAATCCAAACTTACATTTAACTCCAATCTTGCTAATTTCAAACTTACAATTAATTCCAGTCCTACCTAAACCACACTTACATTTAACTTCTATCTTGCTAAATCTAAAATTACAATTAATTCCAGTCCAGCCAAATTTAAAGTTAGAATTAATGTTTAAGAGATGTTTCATTACGGAGGTTTGAATAAAATGTTTTACTGATCTATCCGGTCTATCAAGTCTATCACGTCTATCCAGTCTATCAATGTGGCAAATTAAACCTATGTTGACGATTCATCAAGCTTAGATATCTATCAGGCCTTCGATTCTGCAGATCACTAGCAAAATTTCCTCATTATCAAACCAACTCAAGGGGCAGCTCTAAATCATACCACAATTTTTTACAGCATGTTGATATTTTAACCTTTAATTACAATCCCGCCTGGTTATCAGCGTTCTCTTCCCCCTCCCCTACGGGGATTCACTGGATATGAACGAGGCGTGAGCCGTCTGCATATCCTTTAAACAGATATAATAGTTCCGTCTAGCTCGCGGAGCGATATAAGATCACATTCCGGTGTAAGGATTGTTTTACACGGCCAATATCTTTGTTTATTTCCGGTGTTTCATTTCGAAAGCACGTACGGCCGGTTCTTGAACTTTTTCCTGCTCACTGCCTTAAAATGTTGATGCCTAAGAATGTTAGGGTGAGAACCTCATGATGAGAAACACAAAATGAGACCTGAGCTCAATTGCAGCAAATGTTTTGATAACACAACGCATTTAAAACCAATCAAAAATACGGAAAAAAATAGAAAACGTAACGTGTTTTATCGTTTTAGGAGTGCTACATCTTCACAACGTAACGTGTTTTATCGTTTTAGGAGTGCTACATCTTCACAACGTAACGTGTTTTATCGTTTTAGGAGTGCTACATCTTCACAACGTAACGTGTTTTATCGTTTTAGGAGTGCTACATCTTCACAACGTAACGTGTTAAATAGTTTTAGGAGTGCTACATCTTCACAACGTAACGTGTTTTATCGTTTTAGGAGTGCTACATCTTCACAACGTAACGTGTTTTATCGTTTTAGGAGTGCTACATCTTCACAACGTGACGTCATACTATAAGAATGTATACACTGACTAGGATGTGCATACCTCGAGTTACATTCGATGACCTGGAGTTGGATTATTATAATGGGAGTCAAGAATCGTATGCTCGATTTAGGAGTCGAAAACCTGTGTCGTGTTAGATTCAGAGATCGAATAATATTGATACCGTTATTATGAAAGGAATTACATGAAGGAGTGGGAAGGTGGTCGTTAAATAACAGAATAATGGAGCTGTGGATATTAAAGGGTCATCTGAGGTTAAATACGATCACTTGATTTGGGGGGGGGGGTTAAGAAGGGAAGAGAGGTAGTGAAATAAATGACAGTTGAGAGAGATTTTTATGGGGACAGAATAAATGAAACTTTAAAAGTTGTAAGTCGGCTTTAGGAATTTGGGGTGAGGAAGCTTTCGGTAGGAGGTTGGGAGTAGGGAGGGGTAGGGTGGGAGTAAGGTGGGAGTAGGGAGGGAGTTGAGTGGGAGTTGGCAGGGAGTAGGGAGGGTGTAGGGTGGGAGTAGGGAGAGTGTAGGGTGGGAGTAGGGTGGAGTAGGGAGGGAGTAGGGTGGGAGTAGCGTGGGAGTAGGGTGGGCGTAGGGTGGGAGTAGGGTGGGAGTAGGGTGGGAGTAGGGAGGGAGTAGGGTGGGAGTAGCGTGGGAGTAGGGTGGGCGTAGGGTGGGAGTAGGGTGGGAGTAAGGTGGGAGTAGGGAGGGAGTAGGGAGGGAGTAGGGATAGAGTAGGGAGGGAGTGGGAGAGAGTAGCAAGGGCGTAGGGTGGTAGTAGGGAGGGAAAAGTATTGGGGTGTAGGGAGGACGACTAATTAAAGGGTAAGTCAATAAAAGAAAAAAAAGGTAAAAATGAAACAAAATGAGGTCATCTTATAGGTGAACATTGAAAGTAGAAGGAAATGTAATGATCTTATAGGTGAGCATTGAAAGTAGAAGGAAATGTAATGATCTTATTGATGGGCTTTGAAAGTAGAAGGAAATGTAATGATCTTATAGGTGAACATTGAAAGTAGAAGGAAATGTAATGATCTTATAGGTGAGCATTGAAAGTAGAAGGAAATGTAATGATCTTATTGATGGGCTTTGAAAGTAGAAGGAAATGTAATGATCTTATAGGTGAACATTGAAAGTAGAAGGAAATGTAATGATCTTATAGGTGAACATTGAAAGTAGAGGGAAATGTAATGATCTTATAGGTGAGCATTGAAAGTAGAAGGAAATGTAATGATCTTATAGGTGAGCATTGAAAGTAGAAGGAAATGTAATGATCTTATTGATGGGCTTTGAAAGTAGAAGGAAATGTAATGATCTTATTGGTGGGCATTGAAAGTAGAAGTTGGGAAATGTAATGATCTTATGGGTGAGCATTGAAAGTAGAAGTTGGGAAATGTAGTGATCTTATAGGTGAGCATTGAAAGTAGAAGTTGGGAAATGTAGTGATCTTATGGGTGAGCATTGAAAGTAGAAGTTGGGAAATGTAGTGATCTTATAGGTGAGCATTGAAAGTAGAAGTTGGGAAATGTAGTGATCTTATAGGTGAGCGTTAAAAGTAGAAGTTGGGAATTGTAGTGATCTTATGGGTGAGCGTTTTAAAAAAAGAAGGTGGGAAATTCGGGATAGAGCAGATGGCGCCTGCTGCAGTTAGTAATCTCGTTAAAGTGTCGTGCATTTTATTGCCGGGATGTTGACGGGATGTGGGAGTAACTCTGTTGACAAGTTGATCTCTTTAAACTCACCTGGTGTCTCGGAGATTGAAATATGGTTTAATCCGTTGTATGACGTCATATGTATTTGCATTGTGATGTGTTTCTCCACAGACTGTCTAAGATGGCCATAGACTTCTACGATGGCGGTAGAATGTCAAAGATGACAATAGAATGTCTAAGATGGCCAAAGACTGTTTAAGATGGCAATAGATTGTCTAAGATTGGACTATTCTGTCTAAGATGATCAAAAATGTCTAAGATGGCCATAGAATGTCAAAGATGGCCAAAGAATGTCTAAGATGGCCATATAATGTCTAAGATGGCCATAAAATGTCTAAGATGGCCATAGAATGTCTAAGATGGTAGACCCAGGAACTTTTCTGAGCATTAACTGCCCCTGATTATGGTTAAATAAAAAGACTTATTGTTTCATAGAAAGCGCGTGGATTTCTGTCCCCTCGATAGGAGATTGCTCCAGATTCACACAATACGTTTCTTGTATTCTTGTATCCGTTGGAGCCATTTAAACCTCCTACAGTGTTGAGTCATAATGTAAATTTAAACTGAGGCGATATTCCGTTCATGTGTTTAAAGACATTCAACTGCTCAAGGCAGGAGCGTCAACACTGGGGTTGTGGGGACATAGGGGATATAGTTCCAAAGTTATATGTCATATTGATAAAACTAAATTGTATGCCAACAACACTTAAGAAACAAGTCAAAACAGAAAGGAAAATTCCGTAACAATAAGATTACTCGCAATAACAGTACACTAGATACACCAAGAAAAATCCAAATAAGGAACAATAACAAAAAGGCTGTTAGAAAGCCTGACAAATCTTTCTTTCTAGAAAATCTTACATAAAACTTACTTTCAGTGAGACATTCCAAACTCAGCTATGCTTGTAATCCAATGGAGTCCAATTTTGAAGCGAACAAAGAAAGATTAGAACAAGTTAATTTTTAACCTTAATTCTATTAAATTAGAGATTAGCAGAAGAACTGTTACTAGCACACACTTTTCTCTTTTTAAATTGAACGAAATTAAAAGGAAAAAAACTTTGTATAAAAATGCACTGATTTTGGCTAGACAAGCGCGGAAATCTATTTATTATGAAAGAAAAGTTGGTCAGGTTTTGACTAAAGTTTACACTTTGATCAACTGTTCAATATCCAATCGTCGCCAAGAACGGTAATTGAATGGCGTGCAATAGACGGCAAGGGCTGTGTGAACGGTACCGCCAGCCAGCGACGCGGGATACAGAAACAAGGCGGGCAATGTTGGTGGTTGGCTTACATGTAACTTAGAGTGAAATGTGGCGGGACAGCGCCAATAGAGGTGGGAGAAGTGGGGTAGCAGTAACGTATGGGAGATATCCGGTACGCAAGGCAGATAAGTGTAATTGAAAGATATCTGAGTATTTTTACAATACGCGTGTAATACATGCTCCTTTAATTTTAGGAAATGGTCGAATAGGATGATTGTTTAGATGTGAAACAACAAGATAAGATTGTTTAGGTTTGAAAACAAGAGTAAACCAGAGTAAACGAGAGTAAACAAGAGTAAACGAGAGTAAACTAGAGTAAAAGAGAAACAATATTAAAGTGGAAATTAAAGATAAAAAATGAGTGATGGCAGATCTCAATGTAATTCTCCCAGTCTCTGTTATCAAACGATAACCATTATTATCAAAAACATGTAATGATTTCCTCTCTTTTCGCATTGTTTGGATTTCAAATTATTTCAAACCACAAAACAATTGTACTATTATCTTGTTCAAAAACTGAATATGACAAATTGTATTCCTTTATGGGATAAAACAAGAGTTAGACCATATCGATGGTTGCGTTGGAACCAATGGCAAATGGAAACTATAAGAAATAAGACAAGTCTTAGCTTGATTCAACAAAGGGTATCTATTTGATGTGCGTGTCTTATATCTATTTGATGTGCATGTCTTATATCTATTTGATGTGCATGTCTTATATCTATTTGATGTGCATGTCTTATATCTATTTGATGTGCATGTCTTATATCTATTTGATGTGCATGTCTTATATCTAGTTCATGTGCGTGTCTTGTATCTATTTGATGTGCATGTCTTATATCTATTTGAGGTGCATGTCTTATATCTATTTGATGTGCATGTCTTATATATATTTGATGTGCATGTCTTATATCTATTTGATGTGCATGTCTTATATCTATTTGATGTGCGTGTCTTGTATCTATTTGATGTGCGTGTCTTGATTCTATTTGATGTGCATGTCTTGTATCTATTTGATGTGCATGTCTTATATCTAGTTCATGTGCGTGTCTTGTATCTATTTGATGTGCGTGTCTTGTATCTATTTGATGTGCGTGTCTTGATTCTATTTGATGTGCATGTCTTATATCTAGTTTATGTGCGTGTCTTGTATCTATTTGATGTGCATGTCTTATATCTAATTGATGTGCGTGTCTTGTATCTATTTGATGTGCATGTCTTATATCTATTTGATGTGCATGTCTTGTATCTATTTGATGTGCATGTCTTGTATCTATTTGATGTGCATGTCTTATATCTATTTGATGTGCGTGTCTTGTATCTATTTGATGTGCATGTCTTATATCTATTTGATGTGCATGTCTTGTATCTATTTGATGTGCATGTCTTGTATCTATTTGATGTGCATGTCTTATATCTAGTTCATGTGCATGTCTTGTATCTATTTGATGTGCGTGTCTTGTATCTATTTGATGTGCATGTCTTATATCTAGTTCATGTGCATGTCTTGTATCTATTTGATGTGCATGTCTTATATCTATTTGATGTGCGTGTCTTGTATCTATTTGATGTACATGTCTTATATCTAGTTCATGTGCATGTCTTGTATCTATTTGATGTGCATGTCTTATATCTATTTGATGTGCATGTCTTATATCTAGTTCATGTGCGTGTCTTGTATCTATTTGATGTGCATGTCTTGTATCTATTTGATGTGCATGTCTTATATCTAGTTCATGTGCGTGTCTTGTATCTATTTGATGTGCGTGTCTTGTATCTAGTTGATGTGCGTGCCTTGTATCTATTTGTTGAGGGTTTCTTGTATCTAATTGATGTGCATGTCTTGTATCTATTTGATGTGCGTGTGTTGTATCTATTTGATGTGCGTGTCTTGTATCTATTTGATGTGCGTGTCTTGATTCTATTTGATGTGCATGTCTTATATCTATTTGATGTGCATGTCTTGTATCTAGTTCATGTGAGTGTATTCTATATTGTTGGTGTGCATGTCTTGTATCTATTTGATGTGCGTGTCTTGTATCTAGTTGATGTGCGTGTCTTGTATCTAGTTCATGTGCGTGTCTTCTATATTGTTGGTGTGCATGTCTTGTATCTAGTTAATGTGCGTGTCTTGTATCTAGTTCATGTGCGTGTCTTCTATATTGTTGGTGTGCATGTCTTGTATCTATTTGATGTGCGTGTCTTGATTCTATTTGATGTGCATGTCTTATATCTATTTGATGTGCATGTCTTATATCTATTTGATGTGCGTGTCTTGTATCTAGTTAATGTGCGTGTCTTGTATCTAGTTGATGTGCGTGCCTTGTATCTATTTGTTGAGTGTTTCTTGTATCTAATTGATGTACATGTCTTGTATCTATTTGATGTGCGTGTGTTGTATCTATTTGATGTGGGTTTGTTGTATCTAGTTGATGTGCATGTCTTGTATCTAGTTGATGTGCATGTCTCGTATCTAGTTGATGAGCTTGTCTTGTATCTAGTTGATGTGCACTTCTTGTATCTAGTTGATGTGCATGTCTTGTATCTAGTTGATGTGCATGTCTTGTATGTAGTTGATGTGCGTGTGTTGTATCTAGTTGATCTGCATGTCTTGTATCTAGTTGATGTGGGTGTCTTGTATCTAGTTGATGTGCATGTCTTGTATCTAGTTGATGTGCGTTTCTTGTATCTAGTTGATGTGCATGTCTTGTATCTATTTGATGTGCGTGTCTTGTATCTAATTGATGTGCGTGTCTTGTATCTACTTGATGTGGGTGTGTTGTATCTATTTGATGTGGGTGTCTTGTATCTAGTTGATCTGCATGTCTTGTATCTAGTTGATGTGCGTTTCTTGTATCTAGTTGATGTGCATGTCTTGTATCTACTTGATGTGCATGTCTTATATCTAGTTCATGTGCATGTCTTGTATCTAGTTGATGTGCATGTCTTGTATCTAGTTGATGAGCATGTCTTGTATCTAGTTGATGAGCGTGTCTTGTATCTAGTTTATGTGCATGTCTTGTATCTAGTTGATGTGCGTGTCTTGTATCTAGTTGATGTGCGTTCTTGTATCTAGTTGATGTGCGTGTCTTGTATCTAGTTGATGCGATAGACAACATTGTTAGTGTCTAGTTGATAAGATAGACATGAATTCTGGTGTCTGGATGATGCGACAGACAAAATGGCTTATGATTAGTACTGTCTAGTTGATGCGATGGAAAAAAATTGTTGGTATCTAGTTGATGCAATAGACATGATTGTTGGTGTCTAGTTGATGCGATAGACATGATTTCTGGTGTCTAGTTGATGCAATAGACATGATTTCTGGTGTCTAGTTGATGCGATAGACATGATTTCTGGTGTCTAGTTGATGCAATAGACATGATTTCTGGTGTCTAGTTGATGCAATAGACATGATTTCTGGTGTCTAGTTGATGCAATAGACATGACTTCTGGTGTCTAGTTGATGCAATAGACATGATTTCTGGTGTCTAGTTGATGCGATAGACATGATTTCTGGTGTCTAGTTGATGCAATAGACATGATTTCTGGTGTCTAGTTGATGCAATAGACATGATTTCTGGTGATAGTTGATGCAATAGACATGATTTCTGGTGTCTAGTTGATGCAATAGACATGATTTCTGGTGTCTAGTTGATGCAATAGACATGATTTTTGGTGTCTAGTTGATGCGATAGTCATGATTTCTGGTGTCTAGTTGATGCAATAGACATGATTTCTGGTGTCTAGTTGATGCAATAGACATGATTTCTGGTGTCTAGTTGATGCAATAGACATGATTTCTGGTGTCTAGTTGATGCGATAGACATGATTTCTGGTGTCTAGTTGATGCAATAGACATGATTTCTGGTGTCTAGTTGATGCAATAGACATGATTTCTGGTGATAGTTGATGCAATAGACATGATTTCTGGTGTCTAGTTGATGCAATAGACATGATTTCTGGTGTCTAGTTGATGCAATAGACATGATTTCTGGTGTCTAGTTGATGCAATAGACATGATTTTTGGTGTCTAGTTGATGCGATAGTCATGATTACTGGTGTCTAGTTGATGCAATAGACATGATTTCTGGTGTCTAGTTGATGCAATAGACATGATTTTTGGTGTCTAGTTGATGCGATAGTCATGATTTCTGGTGTCTAGTTGATGCAATAGACATGATTTTTGGTGTCTAGTTGATGCGATAGTCATGATTTCTGGTGTCTAGTTGATGCAATAGACATGATTTCTGGTGTCTAGTTGATGCAATAGACATGATTTTTGGTGTCTAGTTGATGCAATAGACATGATTTCTGGTGTCTAGTTGATGCAATAGACATGATTTTTGGTGTCTAGTTGATGCGATAGTCATGATTTCTGGTGTCTAGTTGATGCAATAGACATGATTTCTGGTGTCTAGTTGATGCAATAGACATGATTGTTGGTGTCTAGTTGATGCGATAGACATGATTTTTGGTGTCTAGTTGATGCGATAGTCATGATTTCTGGTGTCTAGTTGATGCAATAGACATGATTTCTGGTGATAGTTGATGCAATAGACATGATTTCTGGTGATAGTTGATGCAATAGACATGATTTCTGGTGTCTAGTTGATGCAATAGACATGATTGTTGGTGTCTAGTTGATGCAATAGACATGATTTCTGGTGTTTAGTTGATGCGATAGACATGATTTCTGGTGTCTAGTTGATGCAATAGACATGATTTCTGGTGATAGTTGATGCAATAGACATGATTTCTGGTGTCTAGTTGATGCAATAGACATGATTGTTGGTGTCTAGTTGATGCGATAGACATGATTTTTGGTGTCTAGTTGATGCGATAGTCATGATTTCTGGTGTCTAGTTGATGCGATAGACAAAACCAGCCTCACGGAATAAATATGTTACGGTAATTATCAGAGGTAATTTGTGCTGTAGTTCGAAAAACTGGCTATGTTGACATTTAAAAAAAACCACTTTCGCTTAAAGAGCTAATTGTGCGTTTAAACGTAAACACTTGGAGCTTTAAATAATTAACTGAGTAAATCAAAGAATGCAACATTCCCACCATCATGCAACATTCCCACCATCATGACTTACCAACAAACGTGGCTCACACGTGTTCATTGCGTTGTTTTGTTGTTGCCATTCCCTGTGGTCGTAGTGGAACATTTGGACACTAGATTACCTAGTCCCACTGAGCTTTGAGTGGGATGCGAGTTGTCAACCAATTACAGGACTAATCCCGCGACAGCAGACGCTGTTTTGTGTGTGTGTCACAGCTCCACACGTCCGACGGCACTACGGCAATTTTTTGACGCGTTGATCATGGACGGTTGGCTGAAAAACCCTTCCGCAGCGGCCATTCGCAGTTGCCGTACGATGACGTCATTCGTTCTTTTCAAGGCCTCGGTCCGTTATAGATTGGTATGGCTAATGAGTATGTCAAAATGACCGATTTTAGTCAGTTAAAAACACACACGTGCATTAATACACTACTACGCGTACACACAAACAACACACTCATACCCACACATATAACTTCGTTTAGGGACATTCTTGTGGCTGATGTAAATCAACACATTTCTTATAGTCTCGGTTCAGTGTTGTTAGTAAACATTGAATACCCAAAGTATGTGTAAACCTGCAAAGGAATGCAACAAAAAAGCAACGTGTCGGCAGGAAGCCTCCGTTAGCGAACAAACAACAGAGAAAACAGCATTAACTTTAAACAATAGCACTTAGCTGGAAAGTAGAATCCGAGAGGTGTGGAACGAACTGCATACCAGTCTGTGAAAACAGGAACTCCATAAAGTCGAACTTTATTTTTACCGCAGTGAATGCTAACTGTTAGCCTTAAGTTACACCAATCGTGAGACCACTGCTCAAATGTTACACTTTAGTTAAAGCATCAGTGAGACCAGTGTTCGCATTTAGTTACAGCAATAGTGAGGCCACTGCTCGCATTTTGTTACAGCAATAGTGAAACCACTGCTCGCATTTAGCTACAGCAATAGTGAAACCACTGCTCGCATTTAGTTACAGCAATAGTGAGACCACTGCTCGCATTTAGTTACAGCAATAGTGAGACCACTGCTCGCATTTAGTTACAGCAATAGTGAGACCACTGCTCGCATTTAGCTACAGCAATAGTGAAACCACTGCTCGCATTTAGCTACAGCAACAGTGAAACCACTGCTCGCATTTAGTTACAGCAATAGTGAGACCACTGCTCGCATTTAGTTACAGCAATAGTGAGACCACTGCTAAATCAGTTTGTTTTCTAGGTTCAGTACGATTCAGTGCATACAATAGAGACTACGCTATTTCAAGGTTCTTCAAAAAGCACTATATTATATGTATGTGTAATGTTTTTGGAATGAAGGGGGGGGGGGCTCGTGGTGTAAATTAAAAGTACACCATGGGTGGCATAATGTCTCCCAACGTTACTGACGCCTATGTTTCTAAAAAGGAGACACAAACCCATTTCAAGGACGCCAGTGACAGAACTAAACAATATGTCATCGAGTTATGTAAACACATCGATTTTCGGTCAAACATAATTCGATACAATTAAACTTGACGACATGATTAAATGCGAAGATTGAAATTGTACATAGTTAACAAAGTTCAAAGGCCAAGTCATTGTTAATGCCAAACTAATGCAACTCTTAACATCACGTTGTGGTTTTTAGATCATTAATGACGAAGGGCTGAAAATCCATTCTTACTTAACGAAAAATAGAGCAAATTTGATAATTTATTCACCGATTTATTCGCATGGTTTAAAAATAAGTATTTTTAGTTTTTGATCCATTGTTTCAGCCGGAGACAGTACAGAAAACACTTGGCCACCTATTTTTCGGGTCGCAGCCCATGGGCTGGGAACCTGTGAACTAACAGATTTAAAAGAAATTATGTCATAAATGTTTGTCATAAAATAGTGGTCGTTTGTATGAAGTTAAAATTGAATAATAAATATTGTTCAAGTGGGACCTGAAGCGTTTTTGAAAAAAAACATAAGTCCTACTGGTGGCAACAAATGACCTACTGGTGGATACAGAGGACGTACTGGTGGCAACAAATGACCTACTAGTGTTACAGAGGGCTTACTGCATGGCGGCAAAAAATGACCTACTGGTGAATACAGAGGACATACTGTTGGCAAAATCGAAACAGAGGACCTACTGGTGGCAACCCGAAATAAAGGACCAACTGGTGGCAACAGCAAAGCAGAGGACTTTCTGGTGACAAAAATGACCTACAGGTGGATACAGAGGACTTACTTGTGGCAACAAATGACCTACTGGTGGATACAGAGGGCTAACTGGTGGCAACAGCGAAAAAGAGGATGTACTGATGGCAACAGGGAAGTAGAGGACCTACTGGTAGCACCATCGAAACAGAGTACCTACTGGTGGCAACAGCGAAACAGAGGATCTTCTAGTGGCAACAGTGAAACAGAGAACCTACATGAGATCTGAAGGAACCTCACATTTGATCTAAAAAAAGCTTAGATTTGATCTGAAGGAACCTTACATTTTATCAAAAGGGACCTAACATTTGATCTGAAGAAACTTACATTTGGCATGAAGGAACCTTACATTTGACCCGAAGGAACCTTACATTTGACCTAAAAAGGACCTTACATTTGACCTAAGGGAACCTTACATTTGACCCAAAAGAAACTAACATTTACCGGAGTTAGTCACCTAGTTTTGGACATGACTTTTGAAAGAAACTTAAATGGGCGGATAATTCAGCCCCAACTCCGGAAAGCAGCGTCATCAACGAATATGCTTTTCGTCATGGGATTATATTGACATAAAATCGAAGTCGAATATGTTTGTTATGACCCCCATGAAGGATACCCTTACTACAGGGTTTGAGAATCAAGTTTAAAAAAAAAAAGATTGAAGTTTTCCGAAGAACTAATCGATATCCACCGATAAATTATGGTCTCCTACATTCAGCATATCACGTGACCAAGGCTTGAAAAAGGATCTCGGCTAACGAGAAAACTATCTGCCGATAAAATGGTTCTGCCAATGCCTGCCGCCATCTTGTCAGCTTGTTTGTCGTCTGCCGGAAACAATTCTGTGGCCTACTAAGGGGCCAGCAACGTCTCGTCTCATCTAATGAGGTTGGGCGTGACTTGACTCGGGTGTGGGATAGGACGAAATATAAATTTGGCAGCATGATGTATGAAACATATCGTGCTGGGTCGAAACATCAAGGTCAAGGTCTTGGTTAAGCTTCAGTTTAATAACTTCTTTAGCCAGACGTAAGAGGGTTTTGTTCAATAACGATCCCACTTTTTCCAACTCCACTCAATCTAAAAGAGATTATGATAACAGCAAATATCACGTCTTCCAGCCCGGCTCCATCTGAAAGAGATTATGGTTAACAGCAAATATCACTTCTTACAATCCCACAATCCTACTGAAATGAAAAGTAGTATAATGAAAAGTAAAATAATTAAAAGTAGTTCAATGAACAGTAGTACAATAGCCTTTAATCCACAAGATACATGCTGAGCAATTATTATCTTGTTAGATACCATTTTCAGATTTGTAAATAATTTTTTTTCAGACCCACATGAAGTTGTTGTACGGTTTAAGTGTCGGAAAAATCTCTAAATTTGTAGAAGCTCTTGTCTGCATGTGAATATTTAATTTGACCAGTCAAGTGTGATCTACAGGGCGACATAGCCACGTTTTGGTGGGTAAGGGGACTGGGGGGGGGGGGGGAGTACTGGCGGAAAAAGGGGAAAAATGACATAGAGACTGGTAAGTTATTTTTTAAATACGTTTCCTGTGAATAGGTGTTTGCAGGTGTTTGCACAAACAATATATGACACCTATCACCATATTAAATGAAGACTATAAATATTATTAAGAATAAAATTATGATTCCAAAAAATAAATAAAAGCCATTGACACCATTGCTTTGTTATTGGATAAGATCAATTGTGATTGATGCCGGATAAATTGTGATTGATGCCGGATAAATTATGATTGATGCCGGATAAGTTATGATTGATGCCGGATAAATTATGATTGATGCCGGATACATTATGATTGATGCCGGATAAATAATGATTGATGCCGGATAAATTAAGATTGATGCTGGATAAATAATGATTGATGCCGGATAAATTATGAATGATGCTGGATAACATTTGATGGATACTGGATATTAAAAGTCTCATACCGGTATATAGTTCTCAAATTGAGAATTTACGCAGTAGATTGAAGCTGCTCAATGTACCCGATTTAAAAATTCGAGTTAGACAAAATGCCTCCGCCCGGTCCAGGAAGAAATATAAAGTTACAAAGTTAGATTTAAGTTTCAGTTACGTATGAGATCGAAGACAGACAGAAATGAAGTTTTAAAAAAATGGTGTCAAGAGGCAACATGACCAAAATCTTCCCTCCCCTTTGCTCCTGGTTTCAGACTGTGGTCAACATGTGTCAAAGTTCTCATGCTGGACGAGTTGGATCACGTCGAAGAGGAGGGCACAAATCAATAGGACTCAATAGTTTCATCATTTTTCAAACATTGGTAGTCACAGATGTTCAGTGACTGTAGGCGGAAACATTCACGTGTCGAGATTGCTTTCTTTGTGGCAAGTACCTAAACAAAGTCATTATGAAAGTTATTGTATGGCAAATAGTTTGTCCCCATTAAAACATATACAATTAAATTGTTTATCAAACTTTTCAACATATTTTGACCACAATATCTATAACAGGATATTTAGATTTCCATAAGACACCAGATTTTACAGTGTATACGGACTTCATGAAATGTACTGGGGGGGGGAGGGGTTGATATAATCAATTAATAATATAAAATGGATGGGATACTGCTGTCAATATACGCTGCTTGTTGATCAGTATAAATGCACCGAGTGGTATAAACTGAGCAAATATCAAGTTAATGGTCTTGAGTTCAATTCCCACCAAAGCCCAGTCAAGCAAAAACATTACCAGCACCTCGGATGGATGGGACTCGCTAACCTTGGACGGCAACTCATCTAACACCTCCATCCCGGGTGGATGGGACTCGTTAACCTTGGACGGCAACTCATCTAAGAGAAGGAAACTCTGAAGTTAAACCCGGCGACGGAGTCCCGTAGGCGGATAGCACTGACTTAATGAAACATTCCGACAACTACTGCGACGCCACATGATGTTCCCTTGGGTTATCCAGCGGCATGGAGAGGGGCCATGTGCTGTTGGGAACCAGATTATCACCCTAGAAGATTAATCCCAGGCCTTGTGGATTTCGTCATGCGAAGTCTACCCCGTCGTCAAAAAATAAAAAATAAAATAAAAAATAAATGCGCACCAAATATACGACCTGTTTTTTATCTGCATGAATGCGCATCAAATATATGCGCTGTTTGTGGATCTGTGTAAATCCGCGCAGAAATCACGACGGATAGGATGCTGTTATTGGTACTCAACTATTGGAACCAGAGGCGTCGGCGTGAGTCCTGCAAACCCCGGCGATTGCAGGGGTCCTCACATGTTTAAAGGTCTGAAATCTTCGATGTGGAACGAACTAAGTGATTAAATTTAAATGTAGGGTATACAAAACTTGAAAGTGGCAGTGGGGCCTCAGAAAGTCAAGTGACTGTCCTGTTTGGAATATTAATTGAATAGATAAAATGAAGCACAAAGATTTAGGGGCGTGTACCCTAGCTGGAAAACGCCACTGAAAAAACCTCACACCACTAGAAGAACAAAACATCCTCAATGCCTTCTTGTCAAACCGGAAACCAAAATGGCCGCCCTCCTTTTCCCAGTGTCACGAAATTTTGATTTCACGTCAGCTTCTGGTAAAAAAAACAAATAACAACATGATTTTATGCAAGCCTAAAACTCGCTCACAATTATCTTGGATGCGTGAAGTGAATACACATTCACATAGTTCTTTAATACACATATTTCTTTATTTTATGGATATATTTATTTTTTTTTTTTTATGGACAATTTTTCACACACACATTCAACACTTCTACATAAAATGCTCATTGAGTTCACTATGAAAGAAATGTTCAAAAAGTCGTTTTGGGAGATTTATACTTTTTAAACACAAATAATTCTTATATTTTCTAAATGCATAAATGTTGTTCACATTGTGTTAAAAGGTGTTTAAAAGGTGTTCACATATGTACCACTTTAGCTTATCACCAACAAGGCTAAGGTATCACTTTAGCTTATCACCTGTCCTGTCACTAGACCCCCCCCCCTTTCCCCCCACAAATCTAAGTAGCATAGCTATTTACGTTTAAATTAATTCATTATTTGTTTATATCTTTCTATGAATCCAATATTTTATGCATCGATCAATAAACGCATTTATTTTGGTAAAGGTTTTGACAACTTTACACTTGTATCAACGCAAGGATAACTATATTTGTGACAATAAATAAAAGTACAAAAACTCCTAGACAATATATTTCATAACCGCAGATCCAAACACATAGAAATAAACCATGACTTCAACATATCACACACCACATCTCTTTGAAAGGCAAAGTACAAATCCAGAATGGCCTGCCACTGTTGCTCGTAATCGCAGAATACCTTTATCGATAGACATCTCGGAAGACGTGAATTAATTCTACCATCGCATGTACAATGCCAACAGTAGGTGGCCTGGCAATAAATGTTCCCGATGAATTGATTGATCAGAAGCAAGTCTATTTGTGGGGACTCAAGACGGGACTGATGGAGGGGCAATTAGTTTCTTTGCATATATCTTGGTTGGGATGGATGATTTAAGCAATCAATTCTTCTCGAAGCGTCTTTTATGTGGATCAAAGGGATTGGTAATGGGATGTAGGTCTTTGAAAGTAGTTTGTGGTTTGGTAATAGGCTGTAGGTCTTTGACAGTAGTTTGGGAAAATTTATAATATAAATTGTGTTCCTATAGAAAAATCTGTTATAGGTGTGAATTGAGACGTAGATTAAGTGAGTTAAATATTGATTTACTATAGATTAAGTGAGTTAAATATTGATTTACTGTAGATTAATTGACGTTTCTTAGTGAAGATTTCATGGATAGTTAGGCAAAGGACCATCTACTGCTGTCAACTGATCATTTACTGCTGTCAACTGACCATCCACTGCTGTCAACTGACCATCTACTGCTGTCAACTGACCATCTACTGCTGTCAACTGACCATCTACTGCTGGCAACTGACCATCTACTGCTGTCAACTGACCATCTACTGCTGGCAATTGACCATCTACTGCTGTCAACTGACCATCTACTGCTGTCAACTGACCATCTACTGCTGTCAACTGACCATCTACTGCTGACAACTGACCATCTACTGCTGTCAACTGACCATCTACTGCTGGCAACTGAACATCTACTGCTGTCAACTGACCATCTACTTCTGTCAACTGACCATTTACTTCTGTCAACTGACCATCTACTGCTGTCAACTGGCTATCTAATGCTGTCAACTGACCATCTACTGCTGTCAACTGACCATCTACTGCTGGCAACTGGCCATCTAATGCTGTCAACTGGCCATCTACTGCTGTCAACTGACCATCTACTGCTGGCAACTCAACTTCTTTAGCTGGTCGAATAGACACTGGTCCCAGTAGTTACGGGTACGTCAAATAAGTAGAAATATTTAAACCGAAGGATTAGGTTCTCATCATATGCACCAGTCTTGTGGCCACCCATATTGTCATCAAACATAAGAACATTCGTGTACATTATAGCTGTTCCGCAATGATTCACCATCATTCAATACAAAAGTTACAATGTTTCACTATCACATTAAAACAAATGTTACAAATATTCACCATCATAAATAAAACAAATGTTACAAATATTCACCATGATATATAAATCAAATGTTACAAATATTCACCATCATAAATAAAACAACTGTTACAAATATTCACCATCATAAATAAAACAAATGTTACAAATATTCACCACCATTAATAAAACACAAGTTACAAATACAGTCCATGACATGTGGACTCTGTCCGCTTGACTTCAGATTAGCCATGACGTGTCCAGGACACAGCTTTGACACTCTGTCAAACTCAGTGCGACAAGAGAGTGCCGTCCCACTGTGAACTCGTACTTCATAATTGACCTGTTAACCTTTGATACGTCCAGTGCGTACGTCACGCACCATGTCTTTCTAGCACTGCAACAGCACTCAACTGATCTCTCAACTTGTAACACCACTTTCACTTGCGAAATGTGTGACAGAGATCACACAATGACGTTTAAACACGACAATTAGACTGTGAGAGGTACATCCTTTGATCAAATGAGATTGACCCGGTCAGCTAATCACGTGGAGGACATTCTTTGATGACAAAAGTCTATTATTATATGCCTTTTTTAAAATGTCTGCTATTACATGTCTGTTATAATATGACTGTATTTAAATGTCTGTTATAATATGTCTGATATTACATGTCTGTTTTAATATGTCTGATTTTACATGTCTTTTATAATATGTCTGTATTTATATTTCTGTTATAATATGTCTGATATTACATGTCTGTTATAATATGTCTGATTTTACATGTCTGTTATAATATGTCTGATATTACATGTCTGTTTTAATATGTCTGATTTTACACGTCTGTTATAATAAATGGCATCCTTCCGTCTTCGCGAGACGATGGAGGAGCTATGTACACTTCACTGAATGGCTCACTAGGTCAATTCTGAAATGGCCATCTCGGCAGCATTTCTCACCGGAGAATCTTGACTCCTGGTTAGTTTTGGACTTCCGTGTTGTTCTTTTTGTTGCAATGCTTTGTTTCGCGCATCGTCTGCCTTTTTGACTCCTTCATATTGTTCGCCAGCTGGAACGTTGTTAAGAAATTATCTCCCAATCGTTGATTTCTCTCATGCTCCTTTTGCAAAAGTCCACAAATCTCAGGCGTGGCCGACCAATAAGTCTAGTCCCTTCTTCCAACTCTCCATACTGAAGCTTCTTTGGATTACGGCATCCCTCTATTGTCCTTACATGTCCTAACCAGCGAAGGCGCCTCTTGCTAAGAGCGGAGAATATGCTACACATTTTGGAACGTTCCAAGACCTCTGGGACTCTGGATAGATGTGGTTAGCCACACTGGGACTCTGGGTAGATGTGGTTAGCCACACTGGGACTCTGGGTAGATGTGGTTAGCCACACTGGGACTCTGGGTAAATGCGATTAGCTAGACTATGCAAGCGTTTAAGGTCAACACGGGCAATCTGTTATAATATGTCTGTTATAATATGTCTGTTATAATATGTCTGTTATAATATGTCTGTTATAATATGTGTGTTTTAATATGTCTGCTATTATATGTCTGGTTTAATATGTCTGCTATTATATCTCTATTATTATAAGTATGTTATTATATTTCTTTTATTATATGTCTGTTATAGTATGTCTGTTATTATATGTCAGCTATTATATGTCTGTTACAATATGTCTGTTGTGATATGTCTGTTATGATATGTCTGTTATAATATTTTTGTTATAATATGCCTTTTATAATATGTCTGTTATTATATGTGTGTTATAATACGTCTGTTATAATTTGTCTTTTATAATGTCAGTTATAATATGTCTGTTTAAATGTCTGTTATAATATGTATGTTACAAAGGGTCTGTTAAAATATATCTGCTATATTTATGTTATATTATGTCTAATATGTATGTATTAATATTTCCGTTATATGTTATAATATTTATGGTATAATATATTTTTCGCCTTATGAAGAGAAAAATCTTTGCTTTTCTGTGTTAATTTTTATTTTTATTTTTAATAACCTGGAAATAAATGGGTTTACTTTCTGGCATCAAAGAAATCCGCAGTCTTTCAATTTTTGGGGGGAAAAGTAGAAAATGATGTTATTAAAGGGAAAATATGGTTTTAATTGCGTTATTACCGGTGAGCAATTAAACTTGCTGGACTTGTTTAATTTACAACTTTAATGGTTCGAAAACATACACGCTTTTAATTTAATGGTTCATCCACAAACAGCAGCTCTTAGTTTGGCCTTTGAAAAAGAATTTGTCTGTGTTGTGTACAACATACAAATCGAATTCTTCATTTTACAACTAGTGGTATTGGCAAATAATTATGTTGAATGTCAGAACTATTTTATGGACATTCTACAATATAATGCTGAGTCGATGTTATATTGAATGTTTTTAAAATTATAATATTGAGTGGGTGTAAAATTATAATATTGATTGGGTGCAAAATTTCTTAGAAAATGAAATGTAAACAAAGAGAAATTATAAAATTGTGATGGATTTATAAAAAAAATATTTATACAAACCAAATACATAATTCACATTTTAATGGCACGGTCTGAACCGTCAAGTTGTATGGATCTTTACTTTGATGGCATGAACTCATCCATGAAATTGTATGGATCCTTTACTTTGATGGCACGAACGCATCCATGAAATAGTATGGATCTTTACTTTGATGGCACGGACTCATCCATGAAATTGTATGGATCTTCAGTTTGATGGCACGGACGTATCCATGAAATTATATTGATATTTACTTTGATGGCATGGACTTATCTATGAAATTATATGGATCTTTACTTTGATGGCACGAACTCATCCATGAAATTGTTCTGGATCCTTTACTTTTATGGCACGGACTCATCCATGAAATTGTATGGATCTTTAGTTTGATGGCACGGACTTATCCATCAAATTATATGGATCTTTACTTTGATGGCACGGACGTATCCATGAAATTATATTGATCTTTACTTTGATGGCATGGACTTATCCATGAAATTATATTGATCTTTACTTTGATGGCATGGACTTATCCATGAAATTATATTGATCTTTACTTTGATGACACACACTCATCCATGAAATTGAATGTATCTTTACTTTCTCTCGACAGTTCTATTTCAAATGCACCCTGGGATGTGTTAGACAACATTTCATTCATTGGCTGCTTGATGTTTCTGGCGCCCCATTTCGTGAAATGTGTGTAAGTACTTTCCTATTTCTGGCGCCCCATTTCAAAAAATGTGCTGCCTAGCTGGCAATTTACAAAATTAAGATTTTATAGAGGACTTATGGATTATATATAAGGAAAAGTGATATTTGTATATCGGGAATAGTGTCTTTATATGAATTAGCGCTATATCAACGGGTCAAAATCGAAGTATCTACGTTTGAAAATTACTGGAAATTATCTCAAAATTGTAACCAAATACTGACTGAAAGATTACCAGAAAAATTGAAAGAGAGTAAGAAAGAAAAAGTACGAAATGAAATAAAAAGATCAGATATCAGGTCATCCTTTAGATAAATAACCTCTCAGCTCCCTCATATAGATCCCAGCATCTAATAGGAAAAGTCCACGGCTTAGTAAAACAGGGCATTGATCGGCAAAGAGTTAATCTACCAGATGTCTTTGTGTGCTTGAATAAATGACATCTCTTGTCCCTGAAAGTCATGTTTACACAGCACTCGGCCTGTGCCCAGAATGAGAACATGAAAGTCTGTTGCAGCGAGTTAGCTGGGCATAAATTGGTCAAGGCCTTGTTATTCGGTAATACAATCAAGAGAGCGAGAAAGAGTCTTTGAAGATGTTTTGAAATCTTAGAAGAAAATCGATTTCAGGGCCTCAGACATTCGCGTATTTAAATTTAAAACATTGAAATAAATCAATATATGTAGATCTAATATTAGCTTCGTCCCTTGTGGATTAACAAGCCCTACATGACGTAGTACACAAGCTTCACATGACGCCATACACAAGCCCTACATGACGCCATACACAAGCCCCATTAAGCTCCACATGACGTAAAACACAAGCCGTACATGACGCCACACACAAGCTCTACATGACGCCATACACAAGCCCTACATGACGTAGTACACAAGCTCTACATGACGTAGTACACAAGCGCTACATGACACCATACACAAGCCCTACATGACGTAGTACACAAGCTCTACATGACGTAGTACACAGGTGCTACATGACGTAGTACACAGGTGCTACATGACGTAGTACACAGGTGCTACATGACGTAGTACACAAGTGGTACATGTCGCAATGCACAAGTCCTACATGACGTAGTACACAAGCCCTACATGACGCCATACACAAGTCCTACATGACGTAGTACACAGGTGCTACATGACGTAGTACACAAGTGGTACATGTCGCAATGCACAAGCCCTACATGACGTAGTACACAAGCCCTACATGACGTAGTACACAGGTGCTACATGACGTAGCACACAAGTGGTACATGTCGCACTGCACAAGCCCTACATGACGTAGTACACAAGCCCTACATGACGTAGTACACAAGCCCTACATGACGTAGTACACAAGTGGTACATGTCGCAATGCACAAGCCCTACATGACGTAGTACACAAGCGCTACATGACGTAGTACACAGGCGCTACATGACGTAGTACACAAGCCCTACATGACGTAGTACACAAGCCCTACATGACGTAGTACACAGGTGCAACATGACGTAGTACACAAGTGGTACATGTCGCAATGCACAAGCCCTACATGACGTAGTACACAAGCTCTACATGACGTAGTACACAAGCCCTACATGACGTAGTACACAAGCCCTACATGACGTAGTACACAAGCCCTACATGACGTAGTACACAAGCGCTACATAACGCCATACACAAGTCCTACACGACGTAGTACACAAGTGGTACATGTCGCAATGCACAAGCCCTACATGACGTAGTACACAAGCCCTAGATGTTTTAAAACACAAGCACTAGATCAGCGGTTCTCAACCTTGTGGGTAGCCTAAGACAATCTGATAACACATATACTCAAAGTAGAAACAAAAATTATTTTTTTTGGACTGGGTTTTTCCACAACATGAGGAACTGTATTAAAGGGCCGTGGCATTGGGACGGTTGAGAACCACTGGCCTAGATGAAATCAAGTACAAGCCCTAACTGACGTAAAAACGAGCCCTAGATGACGTCAAACATCTTCTGAGTTATTCTAAAACATGTTTCCGTCACAAGCTATAGAAATGAACGAGCCATGAAGTTCACTGGTCTGTTCAGAATTTAAACAATAGATATTGTAAAAGAAGTTCGGAGGGAACAGTTTAAAGTGTAAAATTTAGATCCACTATCTTTGACCTTTGATCTTTTTTTTATTTTTACATGTTCGTTTAAATACATGAGTTTAAGTTATGGGCCTCAAATATTAACAAAGACATGCTGAGACCCGACTCATAAAATATTGTGTTGATACAAATTACATTTAAAGTAATAGCTTTTACTCTCTTTCTCTCTCTCTCTCTCTCGCCCTCTCTGTCACTGTCTCTGTCTGTCTCTCTGTCTGTCTCTCTGTCTGTCTCTCTTTGTCGATCTCTCTGTCTCTTCCTCTGTCTGTCTCTCTCTCTGTCTCTCTCTGTCTGTCTCTCTGTCTATCCGTCTCTCTTTATCTGTCTCTCACTGTCTCTCTCTGTCTGTCTCTCTGTCTGTCTCTCTGTCTTTTTCTCTCTATCTCTCTCTCCCTTTATCCCTTGTCTCTCACTGTCTCTGTCTCTCTCTCTGTCTCTCTCTGTCGGTCTGTCTGTCTCTCTGTCTCTCTGTCTGTCTCTCTGTCTGTCTCTCTGTCTGCCTCTCTGTCTGTCTCTCTTTGTCTGTTTCTCCCTCTGTCTCTCTCTCTCCATGTCTGTCTGTCTGTCTCTCTCTCTCTCTCAATATCTATCTGTCTCTCTCTATCTCTCTCTCCCGTTCTCTCCCGTTCTCCCCCTTCCTCTCTCTTTGTCTTTCTCTCTGTCTCACTCTTTCTCTGTCTCCCTGTCTCTGTCTCTCTGTCTCTCCCTCTGTCTCTCCCTCTCTCTGTCTCTCCCTCTGTCTCTCTCCCTCTGTCTGTCTCTCTCTCTATGTCTTTCTCTCTCGCTGCCTGTCTCTCTATGTCTGTCTGTCTTCTTTCTCTGTCTCTCTGTCTGTCTCTCTCTGTCTTTCTCTCTCTGTCTATCTCTCTCTGTCTGTCTCTCTATGTCTGTCTCTCTCTATCTGTCTCTCTCTGTCTCTCTCTGTCTCTCTGTCTCTCTGTGTTTCTGTCTCTCTGTCTCTCTGTATGTCTCTCTGTCTGTCTCTCTCTGTCTGTCTCTCTGTCTGTTTCTCTGTCTGTCTGTCTCTATCTCTCTCTCTCTCTCCATCCCTCCCGTTCTCCCCTGTCTCTCTCTCTCTGTCTCGTCCGCTGTCTCTCTCTCTCTTTGTCTCTCTCTCTCTCTGTCTCTGCGGCTCAATCTGTCTCTCTGTCGTGCCCTCTGTCTCTCTCTCCCTGTCTCTCTCTCTCACTGTCTCTCTCTATCTCTCTCTATGTCTCTCTATATCTGTCTCTCTGTCTGTCTCTTTGTCTCTCTCTCTCTCTGTCTCTCTGTCTGTCTCTCTGTCTCCCCTCTGTCTCTCTCTCTCTCTGTCGTCTATCTCTCTCCCCCGTTCTCCCCTGTCTTTATATAAATATATAAATAAGAAGTGGTAAAATCTTGTCAACAAATGGTGGGTATTCCACCAAACACAGCTCCGTCGTTCCCATGCGTTCTTGTAGTACAGCTCCTTCGTTCCCATGCGTTCCTGTAGTACAACTCAGTCGTTCCCATGCGTTCCTGTAGTACTAGAGACCTTTTTATAAACGAAAGAAAATTTGTACAAGGTTTCAATAAGTGAAGTTTAATGTTTTGTGATGTCCATCTTTCTGTGTCCCCATTATTTTGTGATGGTTATCTTTCTGTGTCCCCATTATTTTGTGATGTCCATCTTTCTGTGTCCCCATTATTTTGTGATATCCATCTTTCTGTGTCCCCATTTTTTTGTGATGTCCATATTTCTGTGTCCCCATTATTTTGCGATGTCCATCTTTCTGTGTCCCCATTTTTTTGCGATGTCCATCTTTCTGTGTCCCCATTATTTTGCGATATCCATCTTTCTGTGTCCCCATTATTTTGTGATGTCCATCTTTCTTTGTCCCCATTATTTTGTGATATCCATCTTTCTGTGTCCCCATTATTTTGTGATGTCCATCTTTCTGTGTCCCCATTTTTTTGTGATGTCCATCTTTCTGTGTCCCCATTATTTTGTGATATCCATCTTTCTGTGTCCCCATTATTTTGTGATATCCATATTTCTGTGTCCCCATTTTTTTGTGATGTCCATCTTTCTGTGTCCCCATTATTTTGTGATATCCATCTTTCTGTGTCCCCATTATTTTGTGATATCCATCTTTCTGTGTCCCCATTATTTTGTGATGTCCATCTTTCTGTGTCCCCATTATTTTGTGATATCCATCTTTCTGTGTCCCCATTATTTTGTGATATCCATCTTTCTGTGTCCCCATTATTTTGTGATGTCCATCTTTCTGTGTCCCCATTATTTTGTGATATCCATCTTTCTGTGTCCCCATTATTTTGTGATGTCCATCTTTCTGTGTCCCCATTTTTTTGTGATGTCCATCTTTCTGTGTCCCCATTATTTTGTGATATCCATCTTTCTGTGTCCCCATTATTTTGTGATGTCCATCTTTCTGTGTCCCCATGTTTTTGTGATGTCCATCTTTCTGTGTCCCCATTATTTTGCGATGTCCATCTTTCTGTGTCCCCATTTTTTTGCGATGTCCATCTTTCTGTGTCCCCATTATTTTGCGATGTCCATCTTTCTGTGTCCCCATTATTTTGTGATGTCCATCTTTCTATGTCCCCATTATTTTGTGATATCCATATTTCTGTGTCCCCATTATTTCCTGTTTTCTTATTTCAAATATAAATGCATATTGATCTGTCCAGAGTCGGAAGTGCTTTTTCCCTTTGGCTTCATAAAGAAACGCATATGCATTTTTGTAGTTATAAATACGACTGGCCTGTGAGGTTAGTATATGACTTATCTATTAATTGCAATCTGCCGCGAACCGGTCTGATGGTCAGAGAAAAGGTGCAATGTGCTGCGAACAGGTCTGATGGTCAGAGAACAGATGCAATCTGCCGCGAACCTGTCCGATGGTCAGAGAAAAGGTGCAATGTGCCGCGGACAGGTCTGATGGTCAGAGAACAGGTGCAATGTGCCACCAACAGGTCTGATAATCAGAGAACAGGTGCAATGTGCCGCCAAAAAGTCTCAGGCCCCTTGTTAAAAAAAGTCCATGAGGACCCATGATTTGTACGTCCAAACTTGAATCTTTTGCCCATGATTTGTACGGCCAAACTTGAATCTTGTGTTATCCTGATTGATCTGTGCTGGAGGCTACAGAAGACTCCATCTCCCTCCCCTTCTTTAACCCATCCCTTCCCTTTAGCCATACGTATAGTCCAAGACACCAAATACAATTACAATATAGGCAAGAAGATTATTCATCACCCGTAGCTGGACCACATCGTCTCAATAATGTACTTTTGGCTCGGACACTGACCCCAAGAAGACATTAAGTTGGACATAAGTCGGACGTTAGTTCGGCAGCAGATTTATTGACACAAATCGGCTTGATTAATCTGACAGCAACTCAATCCGTTGGGGGGTGGGAGGTGGGGTGGTGTGGTGTAACACACGGGTAGAAACATGGCTAAGGGCAGTGAACTCTCAGAGATAAACAAAACACAAGGTTTACAATTCCATAAGGTAAGAACTTTTCTTTGCAGTTTTAATTATGTAATTCTTGCAATGCCATCTAAGCAAGGCTACTTATGGCTGCAATGCCATCTAAGCATGACTAATTATGGCTGCTATGCCATCAAAGCATGGATACTTATGGCATCGATGTCATCTAAGCATGTTTACTTATGGCTGCAATGCCATTAAGCATGGCTACTTATGGCTGCAATATCATCTAAGCATGGCTACTTATGGCTGCTATTTTAACTAAGCATGGTTACTTATGGCATCGATATTATCTAAGCATGGCAACAATGTCATCTAAGCATAGCTTTAATATTATCTAAGCATGGCTGCTTATGGCTACAATGTCATCTAATAATGGCTACAATGTAATCTAAGCATGGCTAAAATGTCATCTAAACATGGCTACAATGTCATCTAAGCATGGCTACAATGACATCTAAGCATGGCTACAATGACATCTAAGCATGGCTACAATATCATCTAAGCATGGCTACAATGACATCTAAGCATGGCTACAATGACATCTAAGCATGGCTACAATGACATCTAAGCATGGCTACAATGACATCTAAGCATGGCTACAATGACATCTAAGCATGGCTACAATGACATCTAAGCATGGCTACAATGACATCTAAGCATGGCTACAATGATATCTAAGCATGGCTACAATGACATCTAAGCATGGCTACAATGACATCTAAGCATGGCTACAATGACATCTAAGCATGGCTACAATGACATCTAAGCATGGCTACAATGACATCTAAGCATGGCTACAATGACATCTAAGCATGGCTACTAATTCATCACTCTAATAATAACAAATATTCCGCTTATTAAGGCTATTAGCCGAACCCATTTTGGTGGAGGTGGTGTTGATGGGGGTGGAGGTGGTGTTGATGGAAGTGGAGGTGGTGTTGATGAAGGTGGAGTTGATGTTGATGGGGGTGGAGGTGGTGTTGATGGGGGTGGAGGTGATGTTGATGAAGGTGGAGTTGGTGTTGATGGGGGTGGAGGTTGTGTTGATGAAGGTGGAGGTGATGTTGATGAAGGTGGAGGTGGTGTTGATGAAGGTGGAGGTGGTGTTGATGAAGGTGGAGGTGGTGTTGATGAAGGTGGAGGTGGTGTTGATGGGGGTGGAGGTGGTGTTGATGGGGGTGGAGGTGGTGTTGATGGGGGTGGAGGTGGTGTTGATGGGGGTGGAGGTGATGTTGATGAAGGTGGAGTTGATGTTGATGGGGGTGGAGGTGGTGTTAATGGGGGTGGAGGTAATGTTGATGGGGACGGAGGTAATGTTGATGGGGACGGAGGTGATGTTGATGGGAGTGGAGTTGGTGTTAATGGTGTGGAGGTTGTGTTGATGGGGTGGAGGTTATTTTGATGGGGTGGAGATGGTGTTGATGGAAGTGGAGGTTATTTTGATGGGTGTGGAGATGGTGTTGATGGAGGTGGAGGTGATGTTGATGAAGGTGCAGGTGATGTTGATAGGGTGTAGGTGGTTTTGATGGGGATGGAGGTGGTGTTGATGGGGTGGAGGTGATGTTGATGGAAGTGGAGGTTATTTTGATGGGGGTGGAGATGGTGCTGATGGAAGTGGAGGTGATGTTGATGAAGGTGGAGGTGATGTTGATGAGGGTGGAATTGGTGTCGATGGGGGTGGATGTGATATTGATGAGGGTGGAGGTGATGTTGATGGGTGTGGAGGTGATGTTGATGGGGTGGAGGTGAAGCTGATGGAAGTGGAGGTTATTTTGATGGGTGTGGAGACGGTGTTGATGGAAGTGGAGGTGATGTTGATGAAGGTGGAGGTGATGTTGATGGGGTGGAAGTGGTGTTGATGGGGTGGAGGTGATGTTGATGGAAGTGGAGGTGATGTTGATGAGGGTGGAATTGGTGTCGATGGGGGTGGATGTGATATTGATGAGGGTGGAGGTGATGTTGATGGGTGTGGAGGTGATGTTGATGGGGGTGGAGGTGATGTTGATGGGTGTGGATGTGATGTTGATGGGGTGGAGGTGATGTTGATGGGTGTGGAGGTTATGTTGATGGGGTGGAGGTGATGTTGATGGAGGTGGAGTTGGTGTTAAGGGTGTGGAGGTTGTTTTGATGGGGTGGAGGTGATGTTGATGGGGGTGGAGGTGATGTTGATGGGGGTGGAGGTGATGTTGATGGGGTGGAGGGGATGTTGATGGAAGTGGAGGTTATTTTGATGGGGGTGGAGATGGTGTTGATGGGATTGGAGGTGATGTTGATGAAGGTGGAGGTGATGTTGATATGATGTAGGTGGTTTTGATGGGGATGGAGGTGGTGTTGATGGGGTGGAGGTGATGTTGATTGAAGTGGAGGTGATGTTGATGAGGGTGGAATTGGTTTCGATGGGGGTGGATGTGATATTGATGAGGGTTGAGGTGATGTTGATGGAGGTGGAGGTTATTTTGATGTGGGTGGACGTTGTGTTGATGGGGTGGATGTTATTTTGATGGGGGTGGAGGTGATGTTGATGGGGTGGAGGTGAGGTTGATGGAAGTGGAGGTTATTTTGATGGGGGTGGAGATGGTTCTGATGGAAGTGGAGGTGATGTTGATGAAGGTGGAGGTGATGTTGATGGGGTGGAGGTGGTGTTGATGGGGTGGAGGTGATGTTGATGGAAGTGGAGGTGATGTTGATGGTGGTGGAGGTGATCGTGATGGGGTGGAGGTGAGGTTGATGGGTGTGGAGGTTATGTTGATGGGTGTGGAGGTGATGTTGATGGGGGTGGAGGTGATGTTGATGGGATGGAGGTTGTTGTGGTGGGTGGAGGTGATTTTGATGGGGTTGGAGGTGGTGTTCATGGGGGTGGAGGTGTTGCTGTTGGGGGTGGAGGTAATGTTGATGGAGGTGGAGTTCATGTTGATGGGGTGGAGGTGATGTTGATGGGGTGGAGGTGGTGTTGATGGAGTGGGGGTTATTTTGATGGGGTGGATGTGATTTTGATGGGGTGGACATGATGTTGATGGGGGTGAATGTAATGTTGATGGGGGTGGAGGTGATTTTAAGGGTGTGGAGGTTGTGTTGATGGGGTGGAGGTTATTTTGATGGGGGTGGAGATGGTGTTGATGGAAGTGGAGGTTATTTTGATGGGGTGGAGATGGTGTTGATGGAAGTGGAGGTGATGTTGATGAAGGTGCAGGTGATGTTGATGGGGTGTAGGTGGTTTTGATGGGGATGGAGGTGGTGTTGATGGGGTAGAGGTGATGTTGATGGAAGTGGAGATTATTTTGATGGGGGTGGAGATGGTGTTGATAGAAGTGGAGGTGATGTTGATGAAGGTGGAGGTGATGTTGATGAGGGTGGAATTGGTGTCGATGGGGGTGGATGTGATATTGATGAGGGTGGATGTGATGTTGATGGGTGTGGAGGTGATGTTGATGGGAGTTGAGGTTGTGTTGATGGGGTGAGGTGGTGTTGATGGGTGGAGGTGATGTTGATGGGGGTGTAGGTGGTTTTTATGGGGGGAGGTTATGTTGATGGGGGTTGAGGTGATGTTTGAGAGGGTTTAAGGGATGTTGATTGGGGTGGAGGTGATGTTGATAGGTATGGAGGTGATTTTGATGGGAGTGGAGGTGATGTTGATTGGGGTAAAGTGTATGTTGATGGGGGTGAAGGTGATATTGATGGGAAAGGAGGTGATTTTGATGGGGGTGAAGGTGATGTTGATGGGAGTTAGGTGATGTTGATGGGGGTGGATATTGTCTCGTTGATTTTGAATTTATAAAAAAAAACTTTCCTACCTCCCCACATCCCTTCCATTTTTTCTTTCGGTAGCCATCGGTCACTTCACTTTCTTCCCGATTACCCCAGTCAAAATGTAAAGTGGTGGCAAGTACAACAAAAAACTACATTCGTGGATGGGTGATGAGATAATTTTGGTTACAAATATACGAATGTTTTCCTTTCATTTTGTATATAGAGTTGGGTCATGTTGATTCCAGGCGTGAAACTCCAAATGAACACTCCCAACTTAAAGGAAACGAGTGTATATTTGGATGGATTGGTAACTGACCATTTGAGCTGCCCACCCGGTGTGGGTCCTTTGAGTTGTCAACTTAGGGTGTAGTCATTTGAGTTGTCAACTTAAAGTGTAGTCATTTGAGTTGTCAACTTAGGGTGTAGTCATTTGAGTTGTCCACCCATGTTTTAAGAAAAGTGTGACAACCAGTTCCTTCTTTTGGAATTACATTTGGAATCCCCTCAACTCCAAAAAATGAAAAAAAGGGAACAAAGACTGACTTAAAGACCGGCAACTTGACAGTGGTTCTCATACAGTTTGTAGAAACCACTGTGAGCAGGTCCAGCAGTGATTTACTCAGATGAAAATAAGTTTAAAAGAGACGTAATGAACAAACTAAAGACCTTTGACCTTTAACTTCTAACCTTTACCCTAACTCCGTATGATAATTAAGACAAGAAATATACAACAAAAATTTGAAAACGAAATATAACCACGAAAATTAACTAGTCAATAATCCAGACAATAATCCAGAGCATAATCCCGTCAATAATCCAGACAATGATCCAGTCCATAAGCCAGACAATGATCCAGACAATAATCCATTCCATAATCCAGACACTAATCCAGACAAAATCCAGTCCATAATCCAGATAAAAATCCCGTCCATAATCCAGACAATAATCCTGCCATAATCAAGACAATAATCCCGTCAATAATCCAGACAATAATTAATTCCATAATCCAGACAACAAAAATAAATCAGAAGAAACACGTAAGAGAAGGAATAAAAAAAATTATTAATATCTATGACCTTCTCCAATTATAATACGTTTAATCAGACATTTGATAGGCCGAAAGATTCAATCAGACATTTGATCGGCCGAAAGATTCAATCAGAAATTTGATTGGCTGAAAGATTCAATCAGACATTTGGTCAGCCGAAAGATTCAATCAGATATTTGATCGGTCGAAAGATTCAATCAGATATTTGTTCGGCCGAAAGATTACCGTAAAAATGATTTCGTTTTTACCTTGTAAGAAGAAAGTAATTGATGAAGCCTTGATACCCCCACCCCTCTCTCAAGATGGCGTTTGTGGGCCAGAAATTAGATCACTTGCGATTGCAGCTGACAGGGTCGGATTAAGGTGGGTGGCAGTGATGTTGCAGCATTAGGCCCATTACTGAAATATGCCCATTCCTAACATAAGCCCATTCCTGAAATAGGCTCAGATGATAACAGACGAGAATTTCTGAGAGATGAACACTCTTCTTTGCTTTATTAATGTCGATTAAATCCTTAGGATGAACAATTGGAGTCTAACTTTCGGCCACCTAGACACAGCGTAGATTCTAACTTTCGGCCACCTAGACACAGCGTGGAGTCTAACTTTCGGCCACATTGTCACAGCGTGGAGTCCAACTTTCGGCCACCTAGACACAGCGTGGAGTCTAACTTTCGGCCAGCTAGACACAGCGTGGAGTCTAACTTTCGGCCAGCTAGACACAGCGTGGAGTCTAACTTTCGGCCAGCTAGACACATCGTTACTCATTATTCTGTTACTATTGTTCTTTTCGCCGGGGCGAAATTATAACGTCTTTTGCTGGCCTTAGGTTTAGGCGGAGTAGGGCGGTATAGTAATAGGCGGAATAGGGCGGTTTGGTAATAGGATGTGCCAATAATGTTACAATTTGAGCTATGCCAAAAATGTTACAATTTGGCTATGCCAAAAATGTTACAATTTGGCTATGCCAATAATGTTACAATTTGGCTATGCCAATAATGTTACAATTTGAGCTATGCCAAAAATGTTACAATTTGGCTATGCCAATAATGTTACAATTTGGCTATGCCAATAATGTTACAATTTGAGCTATGCCAAAAATGTTACAATTTGAGCTATGCCAAAAATGTTACAATTTGGCTATGCCAATAATGTTACAATTTGAGCCATGCCAAAAATATTACAATTTGAGCTATGCCAATAATGTTACAATTTTAGCTATGCCAAAAATGTTAAAATTTGAGCTATGCCAAAAATGTTACAATTTGAGCTATGCCAAAAATGTTACAATTTGAGCTATGCCAATAATGTTACAATTTGAGCTATGCCAATAATGTTACAATTTAAGCTATGCCAAAAATGTTACAATTTGAGCTATGCCAAAAATGTGACAATTATGCTATGCCAAAAAATGTTACAATTTGAGCTATGCCAAAAATGTTACAATTTGAGCTATGCCAAAAATGTTACAATTTGAGCTATGCCAAAAATGTTACAATTTGAGCTATGCCGCCAGAGGAGAATTAAAACTTCCACCTAAAATTGAAATCTAGTCCCTTGAAAGCAGTAATAAATCCAAGGGAGGTAAAGTAAGTTATTGACGAGTTCAGTGCGCCCACACACACTCAACCCAAACACACTCAACCCAAACATACTCACCCCACACATGCTTTACACATGCCACTCACAAACACGCATCCCAAAACACCTACACCCCACACACACTCACCCCACATCCCCTCACATACTCACCCCACACTCACTTCACACTCACCCCACACTCCTCCACACTCACTTCACACTCACCCCACACTCCCCCACACTCACTTCACACTCACTCCACACTCACCTCACAAACACGCATCCCAAAACCCCACACACACTCACCCCAAAACCACACACACTCACCCCACACTCACCCCACACTCACCCCATACACCCTCACACTTACACATACACCCCCACCAAAACATCAGAAACTATGTAATGAATAAACATATCGATGAACATCCTCCAATGACATCGCTGACATTATTCAAATCAGCCACAATGCAGATTCATAAAATATATTACTTCCGGCGTCTTTTGGTTAATGCTGTTTGGCCTATCAGAGCATAACAGCCCACCAGAGCAGTGCAGCCCACCAGAGCGGTGCAGCCCAACTGAGCGGTGAAGACTATCAGCATGGTTCAGCCAACCAGAGCAGTGCAGCCCACCAGAGCGGTGCAGCCCATCAGAGCGGTGCAGCCCATCAGAGCGGTGCAGCCCATCAGAGCGGTGCAGCCTATCAGGGCAGTGCATCACACCAGAGGAGAACAGCCCGCCAGAGCGATGCAGCCCATCAGAGGAGAGTAGCACGCCAGAGGAGAACAGCCCGCCAGAGCGATGCAGCCCATCAGAGGAGAGTAGCACGCCAGAGGAGAACAGCCCACCAGAGCGATGCAGCCCATCAGAGGAGAGTAGCACGCCAGTGGTACAGCCCGCCACCCAGCATATTATTTACTCTCTAACTAGCTCCCTCCAAATCTCATTCTCTCTCTCCCTAACTTCCATTCTCTCCCACTCCCTTCCTCTCTTTCTCACTCTCTCTCTCCCTATATCTTTCACTTACTCCTATTCTATCTCCCTCCCACTTTCTCTCCCTCCCACTTTCTCTCCCTCCCACTTTCTCTCCCTCCCACTTTCTCTCCCCCACTCTTTCTCTCCCCTTCCTCCCTCCCTTCCTCCTCCCTCCCTCCCCTCTCTCTCTCTCTGTTGGCCTTACCACTCTCTCTATATCCTTGTTGAACATTTCTCTCTCTAATTTGAACTTCTCCCCCACCTCTTTCTCTGTCCCTCTAACTCTCCCTCTCTATCAATCTGTCTATGGGACTGCTCTATCTCTCTCTGTCTTTTGGACTGTCTCTCGTTAAATCCTTCTCCCCATCTCTTTCCAACTCTCTTTATCACACCCAACCTGATACCAACCCAAAAAAGAGAGGCAAGCTGGGATGGGTAAATTTGTGATAGTTTACGGTCAGGTCAAACCACATGATGACCACAGCTGACCAGTTGGGGCTTCTACACGTCACAGGGGCGTGACTGGTCACATAGAGACGGGGCTAAGTTGGGCACGGGTGTAGGAAAGATGGCTTCAGGGCCGTCTGAAACTTAAGGCAATCAGTGGGCCCTCACGCACCAGGTCTTCTGCTTTTTTGTCAGCTACTTTAAAAGATGAACTAAAAGAACAAGCAACATTGGTGGAGAGAACCTAGAAGAACAAGCAACATTGATGGAGAGAACCTAGAAGAACAAACAACATTGGTGGAGAGAACCGAGAAGAACAAGCAACATTGGTGGAGAGAACCTAGAAGAAAGGCAACATTGGCGGAGAGAACCTAGAAGAACAAGCAACATTGGTGGAGAGAACCTAGAAGAAAGGCAACATTGGTGGAGAGAACCTAGAAGAACAAGCAAAATTGGTGGAGAGAACCTAGAAGAACAAACAACATTGGTGGAGAGAACCTAGAAGAACAAGCAACATTGGTGGAGAGAACCTAGAAGAACAAGCAGCATTGGTGGAGAGAAACTAGAAGAACAAGCAACATTGGTGGAGAGAACCTAGAAGATATGCAGCGAATTGTCTATCAAAAACTATGTCTGTTCTACCCCAACACTATGTCTGGTCTACCCCATCACTATGTCTGGTCTACCCCATCACTATGTCTGCTCTACCCCAACACTATGTCTGGTCTATCCATCACTATGTCTTGTCTATCCAACACTATGTCTGGTCTACCCCAACACTATGTCTGGTCTATCCAACACTATGTCTGGTCTATCCAACACTATGTCTGGTTTATCCAACACTATGTCTGGTCTATCCAACACTATGTCTGGTCTATCCAACACTATGTGTGGTCTATCCAACACTATGTCTGATCTACCCCAGCACTATGTCTGTTCTACCCCAACACTGTGTCTGTTCTACCCCAACACTATGTCTGTTCTACCCCAACAGTATGTCTGTTCTACCCCAACACTATGTCTGTTCTACCTCAACACTATGTCTGGTTTACCCAACATTATGTGTGGTCTACCCCAACACTACGTCTGATCTACACAACACTATGTCTGGTCTATCCAACACTATGTCTGGTCTACCCAACACTATGTCTGGTCTATCCAACACTATGTCTGGTCTATCCAACACTATGTCTGGTCTATCCAACACTATGTGTGGTCTATCCAACAATATGTCTGATCTACCCCAGCACTATGTCTGTTCTACCCCAACACTATGTCTGGTCTACCCCAACACTATGTCTGGTCTATCCCAACACTATGTCTGGTCTACACAACACTATGTCTGGTCTATCCAACACTATGTCTGGTCTACCCAACACTATGTCTGGTCTACACAACACTATGTCTGGTCTATCCAACACTATGTCTGGTCTACCCAACACTATGTCTGGTCTACACAACACTATGTATGGTCTATCCAACACTATGTATGGTCTACACAACAGTATGTATGGTCTATCCAACACTATGTATGGTCTACACAACAGTATGTATGGTCTACCGAAACATTATATTATCTGGTCGACCCCAACACTTATATCAATTTGAAATCTGTTTGTAACACCATCTTGCTTTCTTGCACGCAAGGCATCTCGATGAACTGAAATAATTGAACAATTAAAACAATTTTCTTTAATAACTAAGTGGTCAGATTTGTAAAGACTTTTCACTAAATCTTGCATTTACTGACGATTTGTATTAAATATATAAGCATCTTGAATCCTTAACATTGTATGGCAAATTAATTATTTTTATGACCACAATAGAATAGAGATCCACATTTATAAATTAATTTTTTGTGGAAATTATCATTGTGCAGGCATCAAGTTTGTAAAAACAAAATAATTAAATTAATTCGATGTCTTTAAAATAACAACAGCAGACCGGAAACTGATCTTTTAATTTTTAAAAATCCAATGACAACTTGACAGAATGTCACATTCTAAATGATAAGGAAAGAAAAATATAAAAAAAAAAAAAAATTGGCTACATCGGAATTCAATACCAGAACATCCAATGTCATCCAATGTCATCCAATTTCATTTAATGTCAGTCTTACCAGTGGCGTAGTGAGGGGGGGCAAGGGGGGCATTATGACCCGGGCGCTAATCACAAAGGGGCACCAAATGGTATATTTTACTATATTATTGTATGGTTTTCACCTTTGGTGGGGGGCGCACCAAAGGTATTGGTGGGCGCTAAAAAGGTATTGTGCCCCGGGCGCGAGTTAAGCTCGCTACGCCACTGAGTCTGTCCAACAAGGTGAATTCATATCGTCATTCCACACATGAATTAATCTGTTATTTAAAAAAAAAATATCTATAAGTACAATCCCAATCATTGTATTAATCTATCATTACAATCCCAAACAATATATAAAGATGTGTTTTTATAATCCCTATCTATAAATTAATTGTCATTACAATCCCAATCATTATGTTACTATGGCATTACAATCCCAATCATTCTACGGAATGGCATTACAACCCATGTCATTCTATTGACCTGGCGTTACAACCTATGTCATTCTATTGACCTGGCGTTACAACCTATGTCATTCTATTGACCTGGCGTTACAACCTATGTCATTCTATTGACCTGGCGTTACAACCTATGTCATTCTATTAACCTGGCGTTACAACCTATGTCATTCTATTGACCTGGCGTTACAACCTATGTCATTCTATTGACCTGGCGTTACAACCTATGTCATTCTATTGACCTGGCGTTACAACCTATGTCATTCTATTGACCTGGCGTTACAACCTATGTCATTCTATTGACCTGGCGTTACAACCTATGTCATTCTATTGACCTGCGTTACAACCTATGTCATTCTATTGACCTGGCGTTACAACCTATGTCATTCTATTGGCCTGGCGTTACAACCTATGTCATTCTATTGGCCTGGCGTTACAACCCATGTCATTCTATTGACCTGGCGTTACAACCTATGTCATTCTATTGACCTGGCGTTACAACCTATGTCATTCTATTGACATGGCGTTACAACCTATGTCATTCTATTGACCTGACGTTACAACCTATGTCATTCTATTGACCAGGCGTTAAATAGAACGAGGTGTATTAAGGAAAACAAATCGAGTTATGCATGCTACACACCATATTTAGTTCAACAATATTTTATTTAGTGCAATTTCGTTTTATCCCAAGCTATTCTCCAAGGTTCAATGCTGTAATTTCGTTCTATCCCAAGCTATTCTCTAAGATTCAATGTTGTAATTTAGTTTTATCCCAAGCTATTCTCTGAGGATCAATGCTGTAATTTTGTCCTATCCCAAGCTATTCTCTAAGATTCAATGCTGTAATTTTGTTCTATCCCAAGTTATTCTCTGAGGTTCAATGCTGTAATTGTGTTCTATCCCAAGCTATTCTCTGAGGTTCAGTGCTGTAATTTCGTTTTATCCCAAGCTATTCTCTGAGGTTCAATGCTGTAATTACGTTCTATCCCAAGCTATTCTCTGAGGTTCAATGCTGTAATTTCGTTTTATCCCAAGCTATTCTCTGAGGTTCAATGCTGTAATTTCGTTCTATCTCAAGCTATTATCTGAGGCTCTATCCCAAGATATTCTCTGAGGCTCTATCCTAAGCTATTCTCTGAGGCTCTATCCCAAGCTATTCTCTGAGGCTCTATCCCAAGCTATTCTCTGATGCTAAATGCTGTAGTTTTAGTTGCGTGTATTGCGATATTATTCTTAATTTGTTTACCACTACTTCTTCCTGACAAATCTCTCTTACACTGAAGTCCATGTACGGTCGGTGATCCTAAAGCTTAACATTTCATTATTCCGTCAGAATGAGGCTTAAAATTGAAACGATTAAAGAGGTCAAGTTAACATAGTTCTAATTATAATCTCAGAGTCTGCATGAACTTTTCAAACAGTGTCGTGTACTTGATCCCATAAGCCTGGGCAAACAGCCTGTGGCAAACAGCCTGTGGCAAAACAGCCTGTGGCAAACATCCTGTGGCAAACATCTTGTGGCAAACAGCCTGTGGCAAACAGCCTGCTGCAGCCTAGGAGAATTCGCGTAACATTTCTAGGATGTTTAGTGGTACTACGCCCAAGTTTTCAGTGCATGGATTTTTCTCCACATGAAAATTCCCCCAAAACAGATTGCATATAAGGATAATTCGAAATATTCCGCACAGTAAAATTTCCCACATAGATGATTCAGTCCACGTATCCACCAGCATAGATGATTTGACCCACGTATCTCCCAGCATAAGCTGCTCCTAGGCAACCGTTTCGTCCCAGCTACTTCGCGAATTAGTTGCGAGGTGGAAACCCACTGTAGAATCCCTCTTAGAGGGTGTCCGATGCTTCCCCGGGACGGGTGGGGGAGATATTAGGACGTTAATTTACCGTCCCGGCCCCTAGGAAAGTGGACTGCGGACGCTTTTAACGCAGCGTCTTCGGTCGACCAGATGTCTCCGGGCGGGGAGGGCCACCATCGGCAAACCTGATCGAGCGGTTGCTGGTGGGGACGGTTCACGCCCGGGGAGGTCTCTGGCGTTCCCCCACACGGCCCGACGGCTGACAAGTGTGGGTGGGCGCCAGGGAGGGCATAAGGAGCGCAAGCTCGACGGCCCGCTGACGCCATTTCCTAATGAGATATCTCCCAGCATAGATGATTTGACCCACGTATCCCCCAGCATAGATGATTTGACCCACGAATCTCCCAGTATAGATGATTTGACCCACGTATCCCCCAGCATAGATGATTTGACCCACGTATCCCCCAGCATAGATGATTTGACCCACGAATCTCCCAGTATAGATGATTTGACCCACGAATCTCCCAGTATAGATGATTTGACCCATGAATCTCCCAGTATAGATGATTTGACCCAAGAATCTCCCAGCATAAATGATTTGACCCACGAATCTCCCAGTATAGATGATTTGACCCACGAATCTCCAAGCATAGAAGATTTGACCCACATATCTCCCAGCATAGATGATTTGACCCACGAATCTCCCAGTATAAATGATTTGACCCACGAATCTCCCTCACCACAGGGTGATATTTTGGGGGGCGCAAGCTCCAAATGCATCAGAAATGTAAAACTGAAAGGGATTTTTACTGGCCGGCCAGACCTCAATGAAATAATCCTGAAATTTCATGATTAAAAAGAGTAATTATTGATGGTTTGCCCTGTGGTAGGCCAGTAGCTTTAACTTCATTGGTGTCATCTTGGAATACGTCAGGAACATACATTGGTGTCACCTTGGAATACATCAGGAACACATATTGGTGTCACCTTGGAATACGTCAGGAACACATATTGGTGTCACATTGGAATACGTCAGAAACACACATTGGTGTCACATTGAAATACGTCAGGAACACACATTGGTGTCACCTTGGAATACGTCAGGAACACACATTGATGTCACCTTGGAATACCTCAGGAACAAACATTTTTAACACAAAACGAAATATTCCAGAAAACCCAGAAGTCCATTATCTATATTATCAATCAAGAAGCGGCTGGTTGATGCCGAGCAGACATCTTGGAAATACAGTAAGAGCTTACTTTGAAAATGATGGTAAAAACTGGATTAGATATGTCATCTCGGAGCTTCATTTTATTAGTCGTAGCACACAAAGTCAATTAGTCCTGGATTACCCCACATTGCTGTTTTAATTTGTATCACTTTTTCTAATTTGACGTGGCGCATTGAAGAGGATTCGGCTGATTTAATTTGACAAGCTTATGGGTGAGCCAGGTGCACATTATGGACAGGGTACCGGGTCCGGGTCATTTGAGATACGCGGAGATTACGAGTCCAGGTATTATACTTCAGGTATTATCTATATAGAAAAATGAGTATGGACGTTATGAGATGGAGAAGATGAGAGGCAACTATAAAACATATTCAATATATCTGACAATTAAGGTGAGACAAAATATAGTGTATACAGGATTGCCATCTGCATTGGCACTGGATTATGGATACCATAAAAGACGGATTATCATCTACAGTGACACTGGATTATGGATACCACAAAAGGCGGATTGTGTTCTATGGCGACGTTGGAGTATGGATAACACAAGAGACGGATTCTAAACTACAGTGACACTGGATTATGGATACCACAAAAGACGGATGGGGTTGGTATCAGCTTCTTAGAATAACAATTTACGAAAAAAATTGTTTTCTTATTCATGAACAAGTGGACTGACTGACTGACTGACTGACTGGCTGACTGACTGACTGACTGACAGGCTGACTGACTGACTGACTGGCTTACTGACTGACTGACTGGCTTACTGACTGACTGACTGACTGGCTGACTGGCTGACTGACTGACTGGCTGACGGACTGACTGACTGACTGGCTGACTGATTGACTGACTGGCTGACTGACTGGCTGACTGACTGACTGACTGACTGACTGGCTTACGTACCAATGGATATCAATTTGAAAGACACCACTTCCACACCTCTGGCATCCAGAGGTCACCGTTTGAGTGAAACGTTTTCTTGAGCCCATACAATTATTTGTTTGTAGATCATGCAAAGAAGGGCCCCCGTTAGAAAGGCAATATTTCCATGAGGTTTCCTTGTGAAAGATGACATGTTGGGGACATTCAGTATACACTCATCATTTTCGCTATGAAATGGAATTCCAGAGTTTGCCCAGAGGGGGTTCTCGGGTACACATAACTCCGAAATAATTTCTCAGTTTGAGAAGTTAAAAATAAATAGCATTTCTCTCCCCAAGTGATTCACACTGGCCACTAGATGGCGCTGCTTGTCATCGAGGTCTGACCTTTGAAGGGAAAATGATCTCTTAAGTCACGTGTACCGGCTGAACGTTGACCCTTGGATGCCAATATTTGGAACCTGGTTCATTCTCGTAATGTGTCTCTGATAACATAATTACATTTCAAATAACCAGACCACCTCTAGACGTGGAAGCGTTGTGTTTCGAAAGAATCAGTTTCAGGCATTTTTCTTATTAATGAGCTCGTTGTCATGATAGTGGTCAGCTAATGACCTCGGTGCTATGATTGTGGTCAGTTAGTGACCTTATGGCTATGCTTGTGGTCAGTTAGTGTCATCAGGGAGATGATTGTGGTGAGTTAGTGACCTCGTTGCTATGATTGTGATGTTAGTAACTACAGGGCTATGATTGTGGTCAGTTAGTGAACCCTGAGCTATGATTGTGAATAGTTAGTAGCATAAGTGCTATGATTGTGGTTAGTTAGTAACATGAGTGCTATGATTGTGGTTAGTTAGTAGCATAAAACCTATGACTGGTCAGTTAGTGACCTCAGTGCTATGATTGTGGTGAGTTAGTGAAATCAGGGCTGTTTCTGTGGTCAGTTAGTGACCTCAGTGCTATGATTGTGGTAAGTTAGTGAAATCAGGGCTGTTACTGTGGTCAGTTAGTGACCTCAGTGCTATGATTGTCGTGAGTTAGGGACCTTTGTGCTATGTTTGTGGTTAGTTAGCGATCTAAGTGCTATGAATGTGATCAGTTAGTGACCTCAGGCTATGACTGTGATCAGTTAGTGACCTCAGTGATATGATTGTGGTCAGTCAGTGACCCTAGGATTATGATTGTGGTCAGTTAACTAAGTGATATGATTGTGGTCAGTTAGTTACCTCAGTGCTATTATTGTGGTAACTTACTAAAGGAGCTGTTTTCATTTATATTTATTCATTGTATCGATACAAAGAAAATTGTTCCGTTCTTTAAGTTTTAATATTTTTTTTAAATGCCTGAATTTATTTTATGCATCCCCAGATTTACTATGAACATCACGTTTTTAAAGTTGATTGGATAAAACGCTAACTGAAACGTAGTTCTAACCGTAACCCTAAACATAATCCAACCCTAACACATAACTTATCAACGAAATCAAACGACTGCAGGGAAATATCCATGGATAACTGTAATCCCAAAAGCACTGGGCCAAGTTTTAAATTTGTTGAAGTTGTTGGCACCTGGGTCTTCTTCATTTATAAATTTTAGTATTTGGACTCTGGAAAAAAGTAAAGAGGTATAATCTTCTTCTTCTTCTATATGTTGAGGGCCCACGATCTAATGTGGGGACTAAAGAAATCAGCATATAGGCTATAATCTATGCACAAAGCTATACAAATGGTTATATATACGCTAGTCTTATTTTCAACTGTCAGTCAAAAACTTCATTGACATAACTTATTTTCCGTCTCTCGTGACATTCACAAGTTTTCCAGCGTACCCAATGACTCGACGGCTCAATATAAGAGCGAACTTTTCCATTTCCTTGCACCCGCTTGAAGAGTATTTGACACTCACAATGGCGGCATAATTAGATCATCGACAGATATTGAGCTAATTACGTTATGGTTGCGACGCACAACTAGAAAACGGCCCGTAATATCGACTGAGATTATTTCCGGCCCCTGCAAGATTTCTAAATTTAGGTTTCTAAATATAGATTTTTTTGTAGTAGTTTTCTTGGCTCGTGTAGCAGGAGTTAAGCAATTGAAGCGACATATTGTTGTTATTTGATGAATGTAAAATGTGTTTGAGGGTATTCCTAATTAAATCATAAAATTACAGAATGTGCAACTTACATTGTAGTGGGTCTATCAAACAAAATGTGCGCTCCTGACACAGACTATCAAATAAGGTGTCACCATAATACAGACTATCAAATAGACACTTTAGTACCAAGCGTGGACAGCACTATCACTCACTAACTCTGTCATTACCAGGCGCGGACAGCACTATCACTCACTAACTCTGTCATTACCAGGCGCGGACACCACTATCACTCACTAACTCTGTCATTACCAGGCGCGGACACCACTATCACTCACTAACTCTGTCATTACCAGGCGCGGACACCACTATCACTCACAAACTCTGTCATTACCAGGCGCGGACACCACTATCACTCACTAACTCTCAAGAACGTTCACGCTGTCACCCTTTCTATTCACATATTTTATATAATACTTTCTTTGTCATCTAATGATTATTTAGTCCCAATAATGTGACGATTGAACACTTGTATAGCGCTTCTGTCAATGCTATTTTAATATGTTCACAGCGCTGTGATGTCCTTACATCTATTGAAAGAAAAATGTCTTTTAAAGTCTCTTAAATCATTGTTTATCATTTATAATTTCCCTCAAAGATTGAGGCAAAATGTTTTCATAATTTAGGCGCAATAGGTTCAAAAGAGCGCACTCCGTATGAATTTTTTCTGTGTCCATTCACACTGGGAAGCCTCTGTAAGGACTTTGTTGAAGAGCGCAGGTTCTGTAAGAATATATGTTTTGCAATCAGTGTTTGAACAGAATTGTGTGGTCACAACTTATGCCAGAAACTTTAAATGAACTAGCTTTCCAGTTTGTGTATAAAGCAAATATAAATATCAAATGTAACGCTTTATATCTAGGTTGAAAAGGACACAAAAGTTGTAAGCCTTAAAAGAACACAATATCATTTTGTCTTTTAAAAAATTGTAATCAGACAGAAATAACCGCAATATCATTTAGTAGGTTGAAACTGACTTCTGGAGAAAAATGTCAGACTTCTGGAGCAAATGTCAGACTTCTGGAGAAAAGTGTCAGTAGAGGAAGAAGAAATAGCTTTAGGCGACTTAATCGGGCTCTTTGTTATTTTTCTTTGCTGCAGAATCGTTTAATAGGGACGAACAGAACACCTTACATCCGGGAGCCTGACGTCAACGGAGTTCTGTTACGTGCGTCCGTCAGACGCTCTGAACGTTGAGCCATTTACTCTCCACCCCACAGCTTTCCCATCTCTAATTTCGGGGACATTCAGGCGTTGTTATTGTGGTGTTTTTGTAAAGGAAATAATTGATTGGGGGGATGGCGCCAAAAAGGAGCTTTTAAAAGAGTGGGGTACAAGCATATGTATAAAAAAAGTTTGCCAGCAATATGTGTGGTGAATCAGCTATATGTGTGGTGCGTCAGTTATATGTGGGATGAGTCAGCGATTAGTGTGGTGAGCAAGCTATACGTGTAGTGAGGCTTAACAAACATATACTTTTTTTAATAGGTATTGATTCATTCTAAAAAAAAAATTCTAAGGAATTGTTTCATTCTTATTGTCTGAAACATTCTTGAATTGCATCTGTCGAAGAGGGTTTTGGGTTTTAGCTGTCTGAAAGAATGTTGCATTCTAGCTGTCTGAAAGAATGTTGCATTCTAGCTGTCTGAAAGATTGTTGCATTCTAGCTGTCTGAAAGAATGTTGCATTCTAGCTGTCTGAAAGAATGTTGCCTTCTAGCTATCTGAAAGAATGTTGCGTTCTAGCTGTCTGAAAGAATGTTGCATTCTAGCTGTCTGAAAGAATGTTGCATTCTAGCTGTCTGAAAGAATGTTGCATTCTAGCTGTCTGAAAGAATGTTGCATTCCAGCTGTCTGAAAGAATGTTGCATTTAGGTGTCTGGAAGAATGTTGCATTCTAGCTGTCTGAAAGAATGTTGCATTCCAGCTGTCTGAAAGAATGTTGCATTCCAGCTGTCTGAAAGAATGTTGCATTTAGGTGTCTGGAAGACGGTTGGTGTCGAGTATGGGAGTTCATTAATTGTTGCGACTGAATATTATGTTTGATTACGCGCGGTGTGTGTTTGAGAGTTTTATTAGTGAACGCTCTTCCCGCGCTTGACTTGGTGACGTATTTTTATGCTCCTTGTGACGTATTGTCTAGTCAGTATTGTGACAGACATTTTATTCGTCTGGCAGTCTTGAAAGGAACTTTGTGGAAGTATGACGTGTTTTACATCTGTCTGATATATGCATTAGTTTATGGAAATTAAAGTCTGTGTATATAATCAAGGACTTGAGTTCATTCAATGCTAGTACGACGTAATACAACATGTGAAAGAGCTTAAAGAATTAACCAATCTGGTTAGAAACGTGGAGTTGACAGTTGACTTCCCTCTGTCGAAGAGAATGTTGTATTCTAGCTGTCTGACATAATGTTGTATTTTAGCTGTCTGATAGAATGTTGTATCTTCTATTTCTATCAAGTTCATTGTCAGCATAGCAGCAATCCAATTTTATAAAAAAAAGAAGAAAAAAAAAGAAGCAGAGATCTATTAATTGACAGCCCCCCTGAGGCCAGAGTACTTTCTGCTTCAAATTATCCTGTAGGACCCAAGAACGCAGCTTAATGTTACGTCAATAAAAAAAAACCGTTTTCTCAAAAGTGCGGAACAAATTTATTCGGAAGCGATTTTAGGAGAAAATGGCCCCTGGTCTCATTCGCTTTGATGACAGAAGTCCCTGGTCTCATTCGCTTTGATGACAGAAGTCCCTGGTCTCATTCGCTTTCATGACAAAAGTCCCAGGTCTCATTCGCTTTCATGACAGAAGTCTTTGGTATCATTCTTTTTCATGACAAAAGTCCCTAGTCTCATTCGCTTTCATGACAGAAGTCCTTTATCTCATTAGCTTTGATGACAGAAGTCCTTGGTCTCATTCGCTTTGATGACAGAAGTCATTGGTCTCATTCACTTTCATGACAAAAGTCCCTGGTCTTATTAACCTTCATGACAAAAGTCCCTGGTCTCATTCGCTTTCATGACAGAAGTCCCTGGTCTTATTAACCTTCATGACAAAAGTCCCTGGTCTCATTCGCTTTCATGACAGAAGTCCCTGGTCTTATTAACCGTTATGACAGAAGTCCCTGGTCTCATTCGCTTTCACGACAGATGCCCCTGGTCTCATTTGCTTTCATGACAGAAGTCCCTGGTCTCATTTGCTTTGATGACAGAAGTCCTTCGTCTCATTCGTTTTCATGACAGAAGTCCCTGGTCTCATTCGCTTTCATTATGGAAGTCCCTGGTCTCAATCGTTTTCATGACAGAATTCCCTGGTCTCATTCGTTTTCATGACAGAAGTCCCTGGTCTCATTTGCTTTCATGACAGAAGTCCCTGGTCTCATTCGTTTTCATGACAGAAGTCCCTGGTCTCATTCGCTTTCACGATGGAAGTCGCTGGTTTCATTCGTTTTCATGACAAAAGTCCCTGGTCTTATTAACCTTTATGACAGAAGTCCCTGGTCTCATTCGCTTTCACGACAGATGCCCCTGGTCTCATTCGCTTTCATGACAAAAGTCCCTGGTATCATTCGCTATCATGACAGAAGTCCCTGATCTCATTCGCTTCATGACAGAAGATGTAAAATTGTAAAATTTATTAGATGATGTTGTTTGTGTGTGCGTGCGTGTGTGAGTTTTCATAAATATGTGTGTTAGAGAACAACCTAATGTAATTTTCTGATATTGACCGAAACCAATTCGAAAGTTAAAAATGACGTTTGGCTGAAACCGAAGCCGAAACAAAAAGCTTAACGAGACTTTCGGCCGAGACCAAAACAGAAAGATATACAACTTTGCACTAAACTATACAGCACTATCGTATAAACAATGATGAAATAAAATGTTCAAGATTGTTCACAATACTTTAGTTATTAGTTAGTTATCCATATGTGTTGTCTATGACAACTTTTATGAGAAGGATAAATCATAATAAATGTCAAGATTGAATAAATTAAATAAAGCCAGGATTCCCAAAAATTTGTTCAATATAAATTAAATAAATGAATAAAATCCATATATTTTTTTCCCCACAAAACTATTTAACTTTGTCTAAGCCTAATTGCAATTATTGTGTTGAAATATTGGACAAATAGGTCAATATGCAGCTATGAGCGGTGGAGACAACCGAAAGCCTAAATCATTTTCGTCCGAAAACGAAAATCAACCGAATTGTTTTGTTTCGGCCTAAACCTAAACTATGCCGAGATGCGATCGTCATCAAGAGTGCGTGCAACCCCCTTTAAGTTGTGACCCACTTTAAGTGTTGCCAAACAACAGCAGAAGGCCTGAAGCTCTTATGACACGCTGGATTGTCATTGAAGATAAGAACCAGCTGAGGGACTTGCCTGGCATCGCCCATTGACAACTGGCGCTTCAGATTAACTGGTGTCATAATGAATGACAGGAAACCTTAACGAATTTCACAGTTCTCGTCTGCTCAGTCCAACCAAAAACACAACTGGGTCAACACGGATTTTTTCTACAAAATGTGTTGCACTTATTTGTTTCCCTGGTGCGTGGGGAGGATGGCTTTGTATTCATCACAGCTGTGGACAATTAAACAACAATTTGGCTGAACCGAATGTCTACAAGATATCATCAATTGTTTTCCATGTTATATTGAGAAAAAAGCCTAGTTTACGTTTTTTTTATTCCCCTTAGGATCCAACTGAGCGAGAAGAATCCTTTTATTCCATCACATTAACAACAGGATCATAACAAATTCTAAATGTTTTGTAAATTATCAAAAAACCCACTCCATCGAGATGGCGTAATCTAATGGACGAGCGTGGCCAGGAAACAAGGGCAACTGGCCTCAAGTCAAAGTTTTTAATGTGGTTCGGCGTGACATCTTGTAAAAATCAGCCAACTCTTGTCAAAAATTAAAAGCTGAATTTCTCCGTTAAAAACACAGGACGACTGGCATCGGAGCGCTTCTAGACAAAGGACGGTTGGTCTCGGAGCGCTTCTAGACATGGGACGGCTGGTCTCGGAGCGCTTCTAGACATAGGACGGTTGGCCTCGGAGCGCTTCTAGACATAGGACGGTTGGTCTCGGAGCGCTTCTAGACATAGGACGACTGGCATCGGAGCGCTTCTAGACATAGGACGGTTGGTCTCGGAGCGCTTCTAGACATAGGAAGGCTGGTCTCGGAGCGCTTCTAGACAAAGGACTGTTGGTCTCGGAGCGCTTCTAGACATAGGACGGTTGGCCTCGGAGCGCTTCTAGGCAAAGGACGATTGGTCTCGGAGCGCTTCTAGACAAAGGACGGTTGGCATCGGAGCGCTTCTAGACATAGGACGGCTGGCCTCTGAGCGCTTCTAGACATAGGACGGTTGGTCTCGGAGCGCTTCTAGACATTGGACGGTTGGCATCGGAGCGCTTCTAGACATAGGACGGCTGGCATCGGAGCGCTTCTAGACATAGGACGGCTGGCATCAGAGCGCTTCTAGACATAGGACGGTTGGTCTCGGAGCGCTTCTAGACATAGGACGGTTGGCCTCGGAGCGCTTCTAGACAAAGGACGGTTGGTCTCGGAGCGCTTTTAGACATAGGACAGCTGGCATCGGAGCGCTTCTAGACATAGGACGGTTGGTCTCGGAGCGCTTCTAGACATAGGACAGCTTGCATCGGAGGGCTTCTAGACATAGGACGGCTGGCATCGGAGCGCTTCTAGACATAGGACGGTTGGTCTCGGAGCGCTTCTAGACATAGGACGGTTGGCCTCGGAGCGCTTCTAGGCAAAGGACGATTGGTCTCGGAGCGCTTCTAGACAAAGGACGGTTGGCATCGGAGCGCTTCTAGACATAGGACGGCTGGCCTCTGAGCGCTTCTAGACATAGGACGGTTGGTCTCGGAGCGCTTCTAGACATTGGACGGTTGGCATCGGAGCGCTTCTAGACATAGGACGGCTGGCATCGGAGCGCTTCTAGACATAGGACGGCTGGCATCAGAGCGCTTCTAGACATAGGACGGTTGGTCTCGGAGCGCTTCTAGACATAGGACGGTTGGCCTCGGAGCGCTTCTAGACAAAGGACGGTTGGTCTCGGAGCGCTTTTAGACATAGGACAGCTGGCATCGGAGCGCTTCTAGACATAGGACGGTTGGTCTCGGAGCGCTTCTAGACATAGGACAGCTTGCATCGGAGGGCTTCTAGACATAGGACGGCTGGCATCGGAGCGCTTCTAGACATAGGACGGTTGGTCTCGGAGCGCTTCTAGACATAGGACAGCTGGCCTCGGAGCGCTTCTAGACATAGGACGACTGGCATCGGAGCGCTTTTAGACATATGACGGCTGGCATCGGAGCGCTTCTAGACATCAAATAATTGCCTTGTTAGCGTTCAAGCAGTTCTTGAAATTCAAAATGATATCGCGGTTAAAAAAATTCTTTTACAAATAGTTTAATACATTCTTTTGTCAATTTTCTCTTTAAATACAACTGTATATAAAGAAATGTACTACAGTCTACAATGTCCAGAATGTCTTGGAACATACTACGGAGTACAATGTCCAGAATGATTTGGATCATACCACGGAGCACAATGTCCAGAATGTCTTGGATCATACGATATAGTACAATGTCCATAATGTTTTTGATCACATTACAGTTTACAATGTCCAGAATGTCTTGGATCATACGATATAGTACAATGTCCATAATGTTTTTGATCACATTACAGTTTACAATGTCCAGAATGTCTTGGATCATACGATATAGTACAATGTCCATAATGTTTTTGATCACATTACAGTTTACAATGTCCAGAATGTCTTGGATCATACGATATAGTACAATGTCCATAATGTTTTTGATCACATTACAGTTTACAATGTCCAGAATGTCTTGGATCATACCACAGTGTGCACTATAATCAGAGGAATGGTGTTTATCTCAAAGTAACCATGGATATTGGATGGCTATTAAAGTGCAGTAAAATGTGGATTATTTAATTAAAAGCAGGTGGACTGCGATAAAGCCATTAGTCCATTTCTCATTCTTTTCTTTCATTTTAGGGAGAGGTAGTATATACATAAACATATGATGTACATTTAATTTATAAGCATATGAATGTTTTTAGTTGTACTGATGAAAGCATATGCCTAACAATTTCCATTTGTATTATCATATTGAAAGCTCACTATATATACTATTTAAGCTACACAAAGTGTGTGTGTCTCCATATAGTAGTGTATAAAGTGGAGCATTGAGATGAGTATAGTAGTGTATAAAGTGGAGCATTGAGATGAGTATAGTAGTGTATAAAGTGGAGCATTGAGATGAGTATAGTAGTGCATAAAGTGGAGCATTGAGATGAGTATAGTAGTGCATAAAGTGGAGCATTGAGATGAGTATAGTAGTGCATAAAGTGGAGCATTGAGATGAGTATAGTAGTGTATAAAGTGGAGCATTGAGATGAGTATAGTAGTGCATAAAGTGGAGCATTGAGATGAGTATAGTAGTGCATAAAGTGGAGCATTGGGATGAGTATAGTAGTGCATAAAGTGGAGCATAGAGGTTAGTACAGTATTGTTTAAAGTGGAGTATAACTTGGTTTATAAAGGTGGATTTACTCCATGAGTTTTCTGTATTCATTTCTGTGTGATTCATAGGCTGATAGGTTGATGGGCTCACAGGTTCACAGGTTCACAGGTTGATGGGTTCACAGGTTCACAGGTTGATGGGTTCACAGGTTCCCATGTTCATAGGTTGATGGGTTCACAGGTTCACATGTTCATAGGTTGATGGGCTCACAGGTTCACATGTTCATAGATTGATAGGTTCACAGGTTCATATGTTCATATTTTGATGCGCTCACAGGTTGACATGTTCATAGGTTGATGGGTTCACAGGTTCACATGTTCATAGGTTAATGGGTCCACAGGTTAACATGTTCATAGGTTGATGGGTTCACAGGTTCACATGTTCATCGGATCTTGTTGACAGCCTGAAAACCCGTATATTGCAAACCCTAATTTAACGTCATCGTATTATAAAGAGTGAAAGTGATGATCTGAGCTCTATAGTAAGACAAGCAATATTGCTATTCCGCTTTCAGAAGACGCTATTGTAACACATGTAAAAGAGAAACTAATAAAGAAAAGTATTTACAAGAGAAAATAAACAAGTTATGAAACTCAATAGAAAATACCTTCTTAATCATGATAAAAACATGACAATTACATTGTCGATTTCATGATAATTAAATGACGATTTCATCATAATTACACGAGGATTTCATGATAATAACATGACGATATCATGATAAGTAAATGACGTTTCATGACAATTACATGACGATTTCATGATAATTACATTTCCATTAAATGATTGTGCGTTATAACGCATAAAAGCAATTAAGCGATTTTGGAGTCTGATGAATTCATTTTGATTTTTCTGTTCTTTATTGGCATTATAATAATAATAATAATAATATATTTAAAAAAAATGCAGACTGTCTAGAAAGTGTTGTGTGATAAAAATAATAATACCCGGTCAATAGGTTCATTAGGTCATAATAACAGGTCAATAGGTTCATTAGGTCATATTACAAGGTCAATAGGTTCATAGGTCATAAAATCGGGTCAATAGGTTCATTAGGTCATAATACCGGTTCAATAGGTTCATTAGTTTATAATGCCAGTTCATTAGGTTCATTAGTTTATAATACCAAGTCAATAGGTTCATTAGGTTATAAAATCAGGTCAATAGGTTCATTAGGTCATAATTCCAGGTCAGTAGGTTCATTAGGTCATAATAACAGGTCATTAGGTTCATTAGGTCATAATAACAGGTCATTAGGTTCATTATGTCATAAAATCGGGTCATTAGGTTCATTATGTCATAAAATCAGGTCAATATGTTTATTAGTTTATAATATCAGGTCAATAGGCACATTAGATTATTATACCAGGACAAGAGGTTCATTATGTCATTAGATCGTATAAGATCAGAAAAGACACCATTAATAAGTTGAATTGTCCTTTTAATCAATCAAGACACAAACAAGTTGGCTTTTAATCAATCAAGACACAAAAAGGATGGCTTTTAATCAATCAAGACACAAGCAAGTTGGCTTTTAATCAATCAAGACACAAACAAGATGGCTTTTAATAAAACAAGTCACAAACAAGTTGGCTTTTAATCAAACAAGACACAAACAAGATGGCTTTTAATCAAACAAGACACAAACAAGTTGGCTTTTAATCAATCAAGACACAAACAAGTTGGCTTTTAATCAATCAAGACACACACAAGATGACTTTAAATCAAACAAGACACAAACAATTTGGCTTTTAATCAAACAAGACACAAACAAGTTGGCTTTTAATCAAACAAGACACAATCAAGTTGCCTTTTAATCAATCAAGGCACAAACAAGTTGACTTTTAATCAAACAAGACACAAACAAGTTGGCTTTTAATCAAACAAGACACAAACAAGTTGACTTTTAATCAAACAAGACACAAACAAGTTGACTTTTAATCAAACAAGACACCAACAAGTTGACTTTTAATGAAACAAGAATCTATTGAAAGAGGGTTTGGGGTCGTTCGTAAATTACGTCACGCAAAAAATTTCCTTTTTAGCCCCCCCCCCCCGGGGTCACAAGTTCTGGACGTAATTTGCGAACGACCCCTTTGATCAAACGAGACCTCATTAAGAGTTCACTGATACTGTTACTTGAGTTCTGCCACCAAGGCCAATGATGCCCAAGTTATGGCACTAACGTCATTAATGCCCGAGTTCTGGCACCAAGGCCACCACTGATGCCCAAGTTATGCACCGAGGTCATTGATGCACGAGTTCTGCCACCAAGGCCACCACTGATGTCGAAGTTATGGCACCAAAGTCATTGATGCCCGAATTCTGTTACCAAGGCCACTGATGTCCACGTTATGGCACCATGGTCACTGAATCCCGAGTTCTGCCACCAATGCCACCACTGATGCACAAGTTTTGGCACCAAGGTCATTGATGCCCGAGGTCATAAAATAGTCCCTTGACCAAAACGTACATTATTCTAATTGTACTATGGATGTTACGTACATCGACCAGTATGCAAGTGTTTTGTGGTCGAGGGGTGTACATTTAGTCAATCTCAAGTCAGTGTACTAGAGTACATTCGGATGTCATTTGTAGTAGTTTATTTTAGATAAAATGAAAAATTAAGTTTACAAACGTATAGTACATTCAATTATCTTTCATTTGATACCTCATTTTGTCTTACAAACCCAGCAATAATATTTTTAATCGTTTTTTAATCCCAACCTCTCAATTTTGGTACCCGTGTACCAATAGGTGCAGCTTAAAAGTAATGGACTACAAGGTCTTTCCAACATATACATTGTGAAAGTGTGACGAGTCTTAAATTTTTTTAAAATCTCATTTGTGTACGAAGGGTGGTTACAGCGAGCGAGACTAAACCACCCCCCTATGCTCATCTGTCACTGCCCAGATGGCTTAGTCGCAGCTGTCGTACACATATAAAAACCTATGGAATTAGGGTGACATTAATTCCGACTTCCACAACCTTGCAGTGACGTCAACCAGGAGCCTATTTGGTTATGGGGAAAAAAGTGCAAGGAATCGGAGAAGCCATCATTACAATGACCGCCTCGCCCTGGACTCCCACAGAAGACCTGTCACGGGAGATTACAGCTAGCCGCATCACGCCATTCGTAAGCCAGGGCGACAATTATTTTTTGTGTCGTCTGGCAAGTGTCTCCACGAAAAAGAGTTTTATGTTATAAAGATTGCATCAGCATCGAATTTACCCAGCAATGTGTTATAAGGATAGTATCATGACTGAATTACCCAGCAATATTTTATACATTTTGTATCAGGACCGAATATACAAAGATATGTGTTATATCAGCCCCGAATATACCCTAAGCCCTAGAGATATGTTGTATCAACCTCGAATATACCCAGAAATATGTTATATCAGCCCCGAATTTATGGTAGGCCCTAGAGATATGTTGTATCAGCCTCGAATATACCCAGAAATATGTTATATCAGCCCCGAATTTACCCTAGGCCCTAGAGATATGTTGTATCAGCCTCGAATATACCCAGAAATATGTTATATCAGCCCCGAATTTACCCTAGGCCCTAGAGGTATGTTGTATCAGCCTCGAATATACCCAGAAATATGTTATATCAGCCCCGAATTTACCCTAGGCCCTAGAGATATGTTGTATCAGCCTCGAATATACCCCAGAAATATGTTATATCAGCCCCGAATATACCATAGGCCCTAGATATATGTTGTATCAGCCTCGAATATACCACATATGTAGCACTTATGGACGAAAACAACGTTTTATTACAAAAATAATATAAAGCACTTTGTAGCGGATTGCTTGATCTAATATAAGCCAACTGTTAAACATTACTAATAGTGGAATAACCTCTTATGCAAGGAAAAGGGGGAGGGAGGGGGTCGAGTTTTTAGGAAGTATATTATATTCTACAAAGCGTGTCTGGAATACGTTGAAATACTTACAGGCTGTATGGCAATTTTTAGCATCAGCTGTTATGGGGTATTTGAAAATAACGTGGTCTCTATTTATTTACAGAAAGTAACTTCTTAAGTCTTAAGGCATGGGCCCACGGTCTGTGTCCAGGGCCTCCAATGTTGTTAAGAATGTCTGTGCCCAGGGCCTCCAATGCTGTTAAAACGGTCTGAGCCCAGGGCCTCCAATGTTGTTAAGACGGTCTGTGCCCAGGGCCTCCAATGTTGTTAAGACGGTCTGTGCCCAGGGCCTCCAATGTTGTTAAGACGGTCTGTGCCCAGGGCCTCCAATGTTGTTAAAACGGTCTGTGCCCAGGGTCTCCAATGTTGTTAAGACGGTCTGTGCCCAGGGCCTCCAATGTTGTTAAGACGGTCTGTGCCCAGGGCCTCCAATGTTTCAGCCTCGTGTTTTCCGCAATGCTGACCGATGCCCCCAGAGAGGGAGACGATAGAATTTGTTACTGCCCTTACTCACACGGTAATAGACAGACACCATTAGGAACTTCCCGTATGCTGTCGACTGTGCCCTAAACGTTGTATCAGAAGTGGATATGCAGTGCTGGGTCACAAACTTTTCCAATGCCTGCACAAACTTCGGGCTCACCGTTAACAAAAATAAGACTTAAAGTCCTATTCCAACCAGTTCCTTGAAGACCTTATGTTGAGCTCAACATCCAAGTATATGGCGAAAGACTTAAAGTGGTGAATAGCTTTTCTTATCTCGACTGCACACTGTCTCAAAGAGCAACCATCGATGACGAGGTTAACCTCCGTATTGCGAGAGCCAGTGAAACCTATGGAAAATTGACTAAGAACGTATGGATCAGGAGATGTATCAGCACTCCAACTAAACTGAAAGTATATCAGGCGGCTGTTCTATCTACGCTTCTCTATACCTGTGACACATGGACGGTATACCAACGCCATGCAAGAATGCTGAACCACTTCATACAACAAGACTCAGAAAAAATCCTCAACATTAAATGGCAGGACCATAGTCCCAGACACTGAGGTGCTCACACAGTAAGGTCTCCCCAGCATCTTTACCATCTTAATGAAGTCCCAGCTTCGCTGGGCGGGACATATTGTGAGAATGTCAGACGACCGTCTACCCAAAAGAATTTTCTTTGTTGAGCTGGAACAAGGAAAGTGGTCTGTTGGTGGGCAGAAGAAACGTTTTAAAGACAACCTAAAAGCCTCACTGAAAGCGTTCGACATAAACCCAGACACGTGGGAGGAAAAAGCAAAGGATCGTACATCATGGCGCTCCACTTTACACAGGAGCTTCATGCAGCTTGAACTTGTCAGGACAGTGGCAAGAGACATGCCAGGAAGGCCCGGTCTAACTCTACTCCCGTAGATGACCCATCATTCCCCTGGACCTACTGTACAAGAAAATTTTGTGCAAGAATGGGCCTCATTAGCCATCTGCACAGCCACAGACAGAACTAGCACAAATCTGATGATTAAAGTGGTCATGGTCGACTTACGACTGACGAACAAAAAAAAAAGGTTAACTAATTATAAAAGGTTTGGACTGCTTTAGGGTAAGTAATTATTTTTAAGAAGCTCAGACTGCTATGGGCTAATAAACTAAATATTAGAGGTTCGCCTGCTTTATGGTAATTAACTAATTTTAAAAAGTTTTGTCTCATTTAGTTTAATTAACTCATTTTAATAAGCTTGGACTGTTATAGGGAAATTAAATAATTATAAGTAGGCTGGACTACTATAGGTTAATTCAAATATATAATTAGCTTGGACTACTATAGGTTAATTCAAATATATAATTAGCTTGGACTACTATAGGTTAATTCAAATATATAATTAGCTTGGACTACTATAGGTTAATTCAAATATATAATTAGCTTGGACTACTATAGGTTAATTCAAATATATAATTAGCTTGGACTACTATAGGTTAATTCAAATATATAATTAGCTTGGACTACTATAGGTTAATTCAAATATATAATTAGATTGGACTACTATAGGTTAATTCAAATATATAATTAGCTTGGACTTCTAAGGGTTAATTATCTAACTTTAAAGTGGCTTTACGTCTATAGGTTAATTAACATTTTTAATTAGCTTCGACTGTGTAGTTAATTATTGAACTAATTATTAAAAGGTTGAACTTCTTTTGGGTAATTAACTAATTATAAGAAGGTTTCATTGCTGTAGGGTAATTTACTAATTATAAAGTTCTGTGTCTGAGGTATCAAATTGCTCCACTGGTCATTCAATGGTTCATCAGTAATCAGTCATTTGTCAATTAATTATTATCATTTAAGCTCACTCTTAGTCATTGCGTACAATGCAGGCAATCTTTAACTAGCAAAACAAGGCTGGGGTACCGCGCTATATAAAACAACAATTAATAATAATAATAATAATAAATACCGAAGTAGTTTTAAAAAAAAATCCTTCTTCGTAAGAAATACTGAAATGGTTTTAACACGTAAGAACGGTCTAGATTTCTTGGACCAAAACATTCAGCAGGTTAAAATTTCCATACGAGCTAAATAACACATATAAGTAACTTGAAGAGTAAAGTCACGTGTACAGTTTGTCAGAACGGAACTGAAACGTGAAAAGACATGAGCAAATCGGCCATTAAATTGTGGCCATTTTGAGACTCCCAAACCATGCCAGCTGCCATAAACACTAGATGGGCCGACAAGAAAACTCTTAACATATTGTGACGGTGCATCTAAGAGTGGCCAGCTAGGATTTCTGGAGCCAATTTCATTTTTTGTGGGTGTTTGGTCTCACAATTACTCCATTACGCCAATAAATAAAGTGTGGCACGCGATCTGACTGTTATGCACCTGTATTTGATGCAGTGCGTGTGTGGCTAAACTTTGAGTTATATTTGGAGTAATGGAGTTTGGGGTTAGTAGGGTATTAAGTAGAACTCCCAGGATTCGATGGTCCAATCTGAGGCAGTGCGTGTGGTAAAGATAATCATTTTTTTTCTTTGTGTTTATTTTATGTCATTTACGGTAAGAGTATTATGACTGGCAATTTGACTGACATGTGACCTGTTTCTGACATGTGCCGTGTTTCTGACATGTGCCGTGTTTCTGACATGTGACATGTTTCTGACATGTGACTTGTTTCTGACATGGGACATGTTTCTGACATGTGACGTGTTTATGACATGTGACGTGTTTCTGACATGTGACGTGTTTCTGACATGTGACGTGTTTCTGACATGTGAAGTGTTTCTGACATGTGACTTGTTTCTGACATGTCACATGTTTCTGACATGTGACGTGTTTCTGACATGTGACGTGTTTCTGACATGTGACGTCTTTCTGACATGTGCCGTGTTTCTGACATGTGCCGTGTTTCTGACATGTGACATGTTGTTGACATGTGACTTGTTTCTGACATGTGACATGTTTCTGACATGTGACGTGTTTATGACATGTGACGTGTTTCTGACATGTGACGTGTTTCTGACATGTGACGTGTTTCTGACATGTGACTTGTTTCTGACATGTGACATGTTTCTGACATGTGACATGTTTCTGACATGTGACGTCTTTCTGACATGTGACGTGTTTATGACATGTGACATGTTTCTGACATGTGACGTCTTTCTGACATGTGACGTGTTTATGACATGTGACATGTTTCTGACATGTGACATGTTTCTGACATGTGACGTCTTTCTGACATGTGACGTCTTTCTGACATGTGACGTCTTTCTGACATGTGACGTCTTTCTGACATGTGACGTCTTTCTGACATGTGACGTCTTTCTGATCGGTTTTCTGACGTTTCAAATGAATGTTTTTACCTACTATTTAAAATGATTTGTTTTATTATTTAAGGATTAGAAAGGTAGAGAGGTTGCATGGATTAGAAAGGTAGAGAGGTTGCATGGATTAGAAAGGTAGAGAGGTTGCATGGATTAGAAAGGTAGAGAGGCTGCATGGATTAGAGAGGTAGAGAGGTTGCATGGATTAGAAAGGTAGAGAGGTTGCATGGATTAGAAAGGTAGAGAGGTTGCATGGATTAGAAAGGTAGAGAGGTTGCATGGATTAGAAAGGTAGAGAGGTTGCATGGATTAGAAAGGTAGAGAGGTTGCATGGATTAGAGAGGTAGAGAGGTTGCATGGATTAGAAAGGTAGAGAGGTTGCATGGATTAGAAAGGTAGAGAGGTTGTATGGATTAGAAAGGTAGAGAGGTTGCATGGATTAGAAAGGTATAGAGGTTGCATGGATTAGAAAGGTAGAGAGGTTGCATGGATTAGAGAGGTAGAGAGGTTGCATGGATTAGAGAGGTAGAGAGATTACATGGATTAGAAAGGTAGAGAGGTTGCATGGATTAGAGAGGTAGAGAGGTTGCATGGATTACAGAGGTAGAGAGGTTGCATTGATTAGAGAGGTAGAGAGGTTGCATGGATTAGAAAGGTAGAGAGGTTGCATGGATTAGAAAGGTAGAGAGGTTGCATGGATTAGAAAGGTAGAGAGGTTGCATGGATTAGAAAGGTAGAGAGGTTGCATGGATTAGAAAGGTATAGAGGTTGCATGGATTAGAAAGGTAGAGAGGTTGCATGGATTAGAGAGGTAGAGAGGTTGCATGGATTAGAGAGGTAGAGAGATTGCATGGATTAGAAAGGTAGAGAGGTTGCATGGATTAGAAAGGTAGAGAGGTTGCATGGATTAGAAAGGTAGAGAGGTTGCATGGATTACAGAGGTAGAGAGGTTGCATTGATTAGAGAGGTAGAGAGGTTGCATGGATTAGAGAGGTCCTTTGGTTTGTAGGATCTAAAAGATACTATTTCTCAGGTTTTGGGCATTCGGTCATAATGACAAGGTCATTTAAATGACACAAAAGTTAAAATCACAAGTTCTTTAGACGATGATCTCCAAATTTAAAAACAGCTGAAAATCATGAACTCATTCAACTAATTCAACTAATTCAACGAATTCAACTAATTCATTTTTTGATTCGCTAAGCTTGAAACTTTAATTTTAAAAATAATCATCAGTAGCTTTCAATTTTAGTTTTATAGTGTCTGTGTGTGTGTGTGTGTACGTGTGTGCGTGCGTGCGTGTGTGTGCGTGTGTCTGTGTGTGTGTGTCTGTGTGTGCGTGTGTGTGTGTTTGTGTGTGCGTGCGTGTTTTGTGTTTGTGTGTGCGTGTGTGTGTGTGTGTGTCTGTGTGTGCGTGTGTCTGTGTGTGCGTGTGTCTGTGTGTGTGTGTATGAAGAATTTAACGACAAAGTGTTTTGGTCATGAAAATAACTTTTTCTATTATTGTGTTACATGTCGAAACATAATTAATTGTGCATTGTTAAATTCAACAGTTAATTGATCATTAAAGAAATACACTGTCTATCATTACTGTAAGGAGAAATTAGATCATGAAATCTTTTTAAATATTGAAAAATATATTGTGGAACAATTGCTTAGATTTCCAATGAAATTTTCATTACCTGTGCTGTACGGGTTACGACTCTTGAAGACAAAACATATTGTGTTTTTTATTGCAAACAATACATGTGAATTACAAGGTAGACAACTCAGACTAAACCAAAATAAAAATTGTAATTTATTACTGCCCTTACTCACACTTTTAAAGAAATGTTCCTGGAAGAAAATAATAAACCAGTGCTTAACTGGGTGCTGGGTTTTTACACAGAGTGCTGGGGTTTTACACCGGGTGCAGGGTTTTTACATCGGGAGATGGGGTTTTACACCAGGTATTAGGGTTTTACACCGGGTGATGGGGTTTTACACCGGGTGTTGGGGTTTTACACCGGGAGATGGGGTTTTACACCGGGTGCTGAGTTTTACACCGAGTGCTGGTGTTTTACTCCGAGTGATGGGTTTTTACACCGGGTGCTGGGGTATATACACCGGGTGCTGGGGATTTACACCAGGTGCTGGGGTTTTACACCGAGTGCTGGGGTTTTACACCGGGTACTGGGATTTTACACTGGATCCTGGGTTTTTACACAGGGTGCTGTTTTTTTTTACACCGGATGCTTTGGTTTTATACCGGGTGCTGGGTTTTTACACCGGGTGCAGGGTTTTTACACCAGTTCCGGGTATTTTGAAAAATTACTGATGGGTCTAAGTGTTACCAAAAAAAAAGTTGACTTCATTTTCTCTAATGTTCAACGAAATCTACTGACCTATGTCGTAGTGAGAGTGCATTGCCCTATGTCGTAGTGAAAGTGCATTGCCCTATGTCGTAGTGAAAGTGCATTGCCCTATGTCGTAGTGAAATGTGCATTGCCCTATGTCGTAGTGAAAGTGCATTGCCTTATGTCGTAGTGAAAGTGCATTGCCCTATGTCGTATTGAAAGTTCATTGCCCTATGTCGTATTGAAAGTGCATTGCCCTGTGTCGTAGTGGAAGTGCATTGCCCTATGTCGTAGTGGAAGTGCATTGCCCTATGTCGTAGTGGAAGTGCATTGCCCTATGTCGTAGTGGAAGTGCATTGCCATATGTTGTAGTGGAAGTGCATTGCCTTCGTCAACCGTTTGTGTCGAGAAATAACCCACTGATAGGACATGCAGTTGCCGGATCATGGAATAGAGATAATGTTGTACAAAAATGAGTCGACAGAGAACAGTCGTAGTGTAAAGAAATAGCCATATTTTTATTTTGTAGAGTGTACGTTTGTATGTGGTCAAGTTTAAATTTTTATGTGGTATAGTGTGTGTATGTTGCATAGTGTAAGTGTATATTTTTCTTATATTTGAGGGTCCAGAATCAAATGTATCGATCATTCTGGCTCCTGGTTTGAATTCAGAGTTTTGCCTTCTCTTAGATGAGTTGCCTTCTCTAAGATGAGTTGCCTTCTCTAAGATGAGTTGCCTTCTCTTAGATGAGTTGCCGTCCATGAGTAAAGAGACCCATCCAACCGGGGTGATCTGGTTGTTTTTGCTTATCTTGGCTTTGTGGGAATTGAATTGTAGACCACAAGCCATTTGGATTGAGTCAGTTTATAAGTGTGTATGTGATACAGTGTGTGTATGGGTTATAATTTGAATGTGTTAAAATATTCTTAGGAACCTTGCTCATACATCTTGGTCCTCTTTTCTATTTTTGCTATATCGCAATTGATTGACAGACTAATTGATTGACTGGCTGATTGATTGGTTGACTGATTTACTGACTGACAGACTAATTGATTGACTGGTTGACTGTGAGTTACAGATTTTTATCAAGTGTCAGAAGCATTATAATCTATGATGTGTTTTTAAAAAATGAATAAATAGTATTTTATAAAAAAATTAGTACGTGTGAGGGAGTTAGAAACTGACCATCCATCATCTATCTGGCCATCTGGCCATCTGTCTGTCCTGTTTTCTAACACACTTAATGTCCATTGAACTGCCACGCTTTTATTTTAAATTTGTCAAAATATGAAAGTTAAACAAAAACACACGCAGGTTGCCTTGTTTTTAAAGCGATGGTTGCTATGGTTACAAGGATTATTAAAACTAGAACCTAATTAATGGTGGTGATTTAAATTCAATGACGGGGATGTGTGACGTGTTGGAACAGACACACATCCTGGACAGAGACAGGCGATAGCTTTACTTCAATGTCACTGTCTGTTTCGGAAGCGAGTCTACTGACGTCAGAGGACAACACCATTAAACGCGTCGACCTACATGATCAGGGCTGGTCGGTTCTGCTGACGTCAAGGTGTCAACACGTTAGTGACCATGAACCCAGCGAGACCAAGGTGAACCAAGCGACTCTAACTAGAGACCCTGTCACGTGATATACGACATGACATATGATTATATGTCCTGGACATGCAGCAATATGATCTGTAAAAGTTAATGACGTCATTATTTTTCTGTCATCATACGAGAACACAGAAATGGACTATCAAAGGAGTACATGTAGCAATATTATAAATACCAGTATACTGTAGCTAGGTCATCCTTACTATTGTATTGAATATTTTGATTTGCAATAATTTGACATCTCATTTGATAGTGGGTTAAAATTGGGAAAATAGAGTTTTGCAATTCTTTTTGGAGTGAGAAGTAATGGTATTACTTGATGTTTATCTCATCTGTATGTGGTACAAATCTGATGTTGTATTACTTGAAGTTTACCTCACCTATATGTGGTACAAATCTGATGTTGTATTACTTGAAGTTTACCTCACCTATATGTGGTACAAATTTGATGTTGTATTACTTGAAGTTTACCTCACCTATATGTGGTACAAATCTGATGTTGTATTACTTGAAGTTTACCTCACCTATATGTGGTACAAATCTGATGTTGTATTACTTGAAGTTTACCTCACCTATATGTGGTACAAATTTGATGTTGTATTACTTGAAGTTTACCTCACCTATATGTGGTACAAATCTGATGTTGTATTACTTGATGTTTATCTCACCTATATGTGGTACAAATCTGATGTTGCATTACTTGATGTTTATCTCACCTATATGTGGTACAAATCTGATGTTGTATTACTTGATGTTTATCTCACCTATATGTGGTACAAATCTGATGTTTCATTACTTGATGTTTATCTCACCTATATGTGGTACAAATCTGATGTTGCATTACTTGAAGTTTACCTCACCTATATGTGGTACAAATCTGATGTTGTATTACTTGAAGTTTACCTCACCTATATGTGGTACAAATCTGATGTTGTATTACTTGAAGTTTACCTCACCTATATGTGGTACAAATCTGATGTTGTATTACTTGAAGTTTACCTCACCTATATGTGGTACAAATTTGATGTTGTATTACTTGAAGTTTACCTCACCTATATGTGGTACAAATCTGATGTTGTATTACTTGAAGTTTACCTCACCTATATGTGGTACAAATCTGATGTTGTATTACTTGAAGTTTACCTCACCTATATGTGGTACAAATCTGATGTTGTATTACTTGAAGTTTACCTCACCTATATGTGGTACAAATCTGATGTTGTATTACTTGAAGTTTACCTCACCTATATGTGGTACAAATCTGATGTTGTATTACTTGATGTTTATCTCACCTATATGTGGTACAAATCTGATGTTGCATTACTTGAAGTTTACCTCACCTATATGTGGTACAAATCTGATGTTGTATTACTTGAAGTTTACCTCACCTATATGTGGTACAAATTTGATGTTGTATTACTTGAAGTTTACCTCACCTATATGTGGTACAAATCTGATGTTGTATTACTTGAAGTTTACCTCACCTATATGTGGTACAAATCTGATGTTGTATTACTTGAAGTTTACCTCACCTATATGTGGTACAAATCTGATGTTGTATTACTTGAAGTTTACCTCACCTATATGTGGTACAAATCTGATGTTGTATTACTTGAAGTTTACCTCACCTATATGTGGTACAAATCTGATGTTGTATTACTTGATGTTTATCTCACCTATATGTGGTACAAATCTGATGTTGCATTACTTGATGTTTATCTCACCTATATGTGGTACAAATCTGATGTTGTATTACTTGATGTTTATCTCACCTATATGTGGTACAAATCTGATGTTTCATTACTTGATGTTTATCTCACCTATATGTGGTACAAATCTGATGTTGCATTACTTGAAGTTTATCTCACCTATATGTGGTACACATCTGATGTTGCATTACTTGATGTTTATCTCACCTATATGTGGTACAAATCTGATGTTGCATTACTTGATGTTTATCTCACCTATATGTGGTACAAATCTGATGTTGCATTACTTGATGCTTATCTCACCTATATGTGGTAAAAACCTGATATTGTATTGCTTGATATTTATCTCAGATTTTTGGTTCATGTTTTAATACGTTCAACAGTTGTGAACCCAATAACTCTAATAATTTAATTAGGGCTTTCCGTATTCCGCAGCTAATGATTTCCCATTTTAGAAAAAAACCTACGTAAAGGAATAGCTTTCCTTGTCACATAGCAGTTAAAACCATGACAGCTATGACGTGAATCATGACGGATGGCTATGACCTAATTACTTAGAATGTCCGCCTGCCCGGTCCCCTAGTCGGCGGCACACCTTGTGATCACAATACGTCTTACCGGACCCCATTTAATCTACCATACCCCGACCCTCAGAAATCTCTCCCATCAACTTATTTGACCTTTCACCTTGTTTCTGTTTCATTATGTTTTTTTGTTTATTTATATTATGAAATGTTGTCTTTTATTGTTTCTAGTTCAACTCATATTTTACATCAATCTTTATTTATTTCTTTTGAATTTTTAAAATTGTTCTACAAAACATCTTTCAATGTAACACTAATTAGTAATTTCCTTATTTTCATGTGTTTAATTATTTTTCGTATACAAATGTAGGTGGAAATTGAAGTTAGTGTAAATAGATAGACGACCAGAAAGATATTCATCAATTTAGTTTTATTACAGGTAGACGTTAATACAGATAAAAGTCATATAGATAGACATTGATTGATTGATTGATTGGATACTTCTATAGCGCTGGTATCCATGCTACTTTAGCATGCTCACTGCTGGTATCCATGCTACTTTAGCATGCTCACTGCTGGTATCCATGCTACTTTAGCATGCTCACTGCTGGTATCCATGCTACTTTAGCATGCTCACTGCTGGTATCCATGCTACTTTAGCATGCTCACTGCTGGTATCCATGCTACTTTAGCATGCTCACTGCTGGTATCCATGCTACTTTAGCATGCTCACTGCTGGTATCCATGCTACTTTAGCATGCTCACTGCTGGTATCCATGCTACTTTAGCATGCTCACTGCTGGTATCCATGCTACTTTAGCATGCTCACTGCTGGTATCCATGCTACTTTAGCATGCTCACTGCTGGTATCCATGCTACTTTAGCATGCTCACTGCTGGTATCCATGCTACTTTAGCATGCTCACTGTTGGTATCCATGCTACTTTAGCATGCTCACTGCTGGTATCCATGCTACTTTAGCATGCTCACTGCTGGTATCCATGCTACTTTAGCATGCTCACTGCTGGTATCCATGCTACTTTAGCATGCTCACTGCTGGTATCCATGCTACTTTAGCATGCTCACTGCTGGTATCCATGCTACTTTAGCATGCTCACTGCTGGTATCCATGCTACTTTAGCATGCTCACTGCTGGTATCCATGCTACTTTAACATGCTCACTGCTGGTATCCATGCTACTTTAGCATGCTCACTGCTGGTATCCATGCTACTTTAGCATGCTCACTGCTGGTATCCATGCTACTTTAGCATGCTCACTGCTGGTATCCATGCTACTTTAGTATGCTCACTGCTGGTATCCATGCTACTTTAGCATGCTCACTGCTGGTATCCATACTACTTTAGCATGCTCACTGCTGGTATCCATGCTACTTTAGCATGCTCACTGCTGGTATCCATGCTACTTTAGCATGCTCACTGCTGGTATCCATGCTACTTTAGCATGCTCACTGCTGGTATCCATGCTACTTTAGCATGCTCACTGCTGGTATCCATGCTACTTTAGCATGCTCACTGCTGGTATCCATGCTACTTTAACATGCTCACTGCTGGTATCCATGCTACTTTAGCATGCTCACTGCTGGTATCCATGCTACTTTAGCATGCTCACTGCTGGTATCCATGCTACTTTAACATGCTCACTGCTGGTATCCATGCTACTTTAACATGCTCACTGCTGGTATCCATACTACTTTAGCATGCTCACTGCTGGTATCCATGCTACTTTAACATGCTCACTGCTGGTATCCATGCTACTTTAACATGCTCACTGCTGGTATCCATGCTACTTTAGCATGCTCACTGCTGGTATCCATACTACTTTAGCATGCTCACTGCTGGTATCCATGCTACTTTAACATGCTCACTGCTGGTATCCATGCTACTTTAACATGCTCACTGCTGGTATCCATGCTACTTTAGCATGCTCACTGCTGGTATCCATGCTACTTTAACATGCTCACTGCTGGTATCCATGCTACTTTAACATGCTCACTGCTGGTATCCATGCTACTTTAACATGCTCACTGCTGGTATCCATGCTACTTTAACATGCTCACTGCTGGTATCCATGCTACTTTAACATGCTCACTGCTGGTATCCATGCTACTTTAGCATGCTCACTGCTGGTATCCATGCTACTTTAACATGCTCACTGCTGGTATCCATGCTACTTTAACATGCTCACTGCTGGTATCCATGCTACTTTAGCATGCTCACTGCTGGTATCCATGCTACTTTAGCATGCTCACTGCTGGTATCCATGCTACTTTAACATGCTCACTGCTGGTATCCATGCTACTTTAGCATGCTCATTGCTGGTATCCATGCTACTTTAGCATGCTCACTGCTGGTATCCATACTACTTTAGCATGCTCACTGCTGGTATCCATGCTACTTTAACATGCTCACTGCTGGTATCCATGTTACTTTAACATGCTCACTGCTGGTATCCATGCTACTTTAGCATGCTCACTGCTGGTATCCATGCTACTTTAACATGCTCACTGCTGGTATCCATGCTACTTTAACATGCTCACTGCTGGTATCCATGCTACTTTAACATGCTCACTGCTGGTATCCATGCTACTTTAACATGCTCACTGCTGGTATCCATGCTACTTTAACATGCTCACTGCTGGTATCCATGCTACTTTAGCATGCTCACTGCTGGTATCCATGCTACTTTAACATGCTCACTGCTGGTATCCATGCTACTTTAACATGCTCACTGCTGGTATCCATGCTACTTTAGCATGCTCACTGCTGGTATCCATGCTACTTTAGCATGCTCACTGCTGGTATCCATGCTACTTTAGCATGCTCACTGCTGGTATCCATGCTACTTTAGCATGCTCACTGCTGGTATCCATGCTACTTTAGCATGCTCACTGCTGGTATCCATACTACTTTAGCATGCTCACTGCTGGTATCCATGCTACTTTAGCATGCTCACTGCGGGTATCCATGCTACTTTAGCATGCTCACTGCTGGTATCCATGCTACTTTAGCATGCTCACTGCTGGTATCCATGCTACTTTAGCATGCTCACTGCGGGTATCCATGCTACTTTAGCATGCTCACTGCGGGTATCCATGCTACTTTAGCATGCTCACTGCTGGTATCCATGCTACTTTAGCATGCTCACTGCTGGTATCCATGCTACTTTAACATGCTCACTGCTGGTATCCATGCTACTTTAGCATGCTCACTGCTGGTATCCATGCTACTTTAGCATGCTCACTGCTGGTATCCATGCTACTTTAGCATGCTCACTGCTGGTATCCATGCTACTTTAGCATGCTCACTGCTGGTATCCATGCTACTTTAGCATGCTCACTGCTGGTATCCATGCTACTTTAGCATGCTCACTGCTGGTATCCATGCTACTTTAGCATGCTCACTGCGGGTATCCATGCTACTTTAGCATGCTCACTGCGGGTATCCATGCTACTTTAGCATGCTCACTGCTGGTATCCATGCTACTTTAGCATGCTCACTGCTGGTATCCATGCTACTTTAGCATGCTCACTGCTGGTATCCATGCTACTTTAGCATGCTCACTGCTGGTATCCATGCTACTTTAGCATGCTCACTGCTGGTATCCATGCTACTTTAGCATGCTCACTGCTGGTATCCATGCTACTTTAGCATGCTCACTGCTGGTATCCATGCTACTTTAACATGCTCACTGCTGGTATCCATGCTACTTTAGCATGCTCACTGCTGGTATCCATGCTACTTTAGCATGCTCACTGCTGGTATCCATGCTACTTTAGTATGCTCACTGCTGGTATCCATGCTACTTTAGCATGCTCACTGCTGGTATCCATACTACTTTAGCATGCTCACTGCTGGTATCCATGCTACTTTAGTATGCTCACTGCTGGTATCCATGCTACTTTAGCATGCTCACTGCTGGTATCATTACTACTTTAGCATGCTCACTGCTGGTATCCATGCTACTTTAGCATGCTCACTGCTGGTATCCATGCTACTTTAGCATGCTCACTGCTGGTATCCATGCTACTTTAACATGCTCACTGCTGGTATCCATACTACTTTAGCATGCTCACTGCTGGTATCCATGCTACTTTAACATGCTCACTGCTGGTATCCATGCTACTTTAACATGCTCACTGCTGGTATCCATGCTACTTTAGCATGCTCACTGCTGGTATCCATGCTACTTTAGCATGCTCACTGCTGGTATCCATACTACTTTAGCATGCTCACTGCTGGTATCCATGCTACTTTAACATGCTCACTGCTGGTATCCATGCTACTTTAACATGCTCACTGCTGGTATCCATGCTACTTTAGCATGCTCACTGCTGGTATCCATGCTACTTTAACATGCTCACTGCTGGTATCCATGCTACTTTAACATGCTCACTGCTGGTATCCATGCTACTTTAACATGCTCACTGCTGGTATCCATGCTACTTTAACATGCTCACTGCTGGTATCCATGCTACTTTAACATGCTCACTGCTGGTATCCATGCTACTTTAGCATGCTCACTGCTGGTATCCATGCTACTTTAACATGCTCACTGCTGGTATCCATGCTACTTTAACATGCTCACTGCTGGTATCCATGCTACTTTAGCATGCTCACTGCTGGTATCCATGCTACTTTAGCATGCTCACTGCTGGTATCCATGCTACTTTAACATGCTCACTGCTGGTATCCATGCTACTTTAGCATGCTCACTGCTGGTATCCATGCTACTTTAGCATGCTCACTGCTGGTATCCATGCTACTTTAGCATGCTCACTGCTGGTATCCATGCTACTTTAACATGCTCACTGCTGGTATCCATGCTACTTTAACATGCTCACTGCTGGTATCCATGCTACTTTAACATGCTCACTGCTGGTATCCATGCTACTTTAACATGCTCACTGCTGGTATCCATGCTACTTTGGCATGCTCACTGCTGGTATCCATGCTACTTTAACATGCTCACTGCTGGTATCCATACTACTTTAGCATGCTCAGTGCTGGTATCCATGCTACTTTAGCATGCTCACTGCTGGTATCCATGCTACTTTAGCATGCTCACTGCTGGTATCCATACTACTTTAGCATGCTCACTGCTGGTATCCATGCTACTTTAACATGCTCACTGCTGGTATCCATGCTACTTTAACATGCTCACTGCTGGTATCCATGCTACTTTAACATGCTCACTGCTGGTATCCATGCTACTTTAGCATGCTCACTGCTGGTATCCATGCTACTTTAACATGCTCACTGTTGGTATCCATGCTACTTTAACATGCTCACTGCTGGTATCCATGCTACTTTAGCATGCTCACTGCTGGTATCCATGCTACTTTAACATGCTCACTGCTGGTATCCATGCTACTTTAGCATGCTCACTGCTGGTATCCATACTACTTTAGCATGCTCACTGCTGGTATCCATGCTACTTTAACATACTCACTGCTGGTATCCATGCTACTTTAACATGCTCACTGCTGGTATCCATGCTACTTTAGCATGCTCACTGCTGGTATCCATGCTACTTTAGCATGCTCACTGCTGGTATCCATGCTACTTTAACATGCTCACTGTTGGTATCCATGCTACTTTAACATGCTCACTGCTGGTATCCATGCTACTTTAGCATGCTCACTGCTGGTATCCATGCTACTTTAACATGCTCACTGCTGGTATCCATGCTACTTTAGCATGCTCACTGCTGGTATCCATGCTACTTTAACATGCTCACTGCTGGTATCCATGCTACTTTAACATACTCACTGCTGGTATCCATGCTACTTTAACATGCTCACTGCTGGTATCCATGCTACTTTAGCATGCTCACTGCTGGTATCCATGCTACTTTAGCATAATCACTGCTGGTATCCATGCTACTTTAGCATGCTCACTGCTGGTATCCATGCTACTTTAGCATGCTCACTGCGGGTATCCATGCTACTTTAGCATGCTCACTGCGGGTATCCATGCTACTTTAGCATGCTCACTGCTGGTATCCATGCTACTTTAGCATGCTCACTGCGGGTATCCATGCTACTTTAGCATGCTCACTGCGGGTATCCATGCTACTTTAGCATGCTCACTGCTGGTATCCATGCTACTTTAGCATGCTCACTGCTGGTATCCATGCTACTTTAGCATGCTCACTGCTGGTATCCATGCTACTTTAGCATGCTCACTGCTGGTATCCATGCTACTTTAGCATGCTCACTGCTGGTATCCATGCTACTTTAGCATGCTCACTGCTGGTATCCATGCTACTTTAGCATGCTCACTGCTGGTATCCATGCTAATTTAGCATACTCACTGCTGGTATCCATGCTACTTTAGCATGCTCACTGCTGGTATCCATGCTACTTTAGCATGCTCACTGCTGGTATCCATGCTACTTTAGCATGCTCACTGCTGGTATCCATGCTACTTTAGCATGCTCACTGCTGGTATCCATGCTACTTTAGCATGCTCACTGCTGGTATCCATGCTACTTTAGCATGCTCACTGCTGGTATCCATGCTACTTTAGCATGCTCACTGCTGGTATCCATGCTACTTTAGCATGCTCACTGCTGGTATCCATGCTACTTTAGCATGCTCACTGCTGGTATCCATGCTACTTTAGCATGCTCACTGCTGGTATCCATGCTACTTTAGCATGCTCACTGCTGGTATCCATGCTACTTTAGCATGCTCAGTGCTGGTATCCATGCTACTTTAGCATGCTCACTGCTGGTATCCATGATACTTTAGCATGCTCACTGCTGGTATCCATGCTACTTTAACATGCTCACTGCTGGTATCCATGCTACTTTAGCATGCTCACTGCTGGTATCCATGCTACTTTAGCATGCTCACTGCTGGTATCCTTGCTACTTTAGCTTGCTCACTGCTGGTATCCATGCTACTTTAGCATACTCACTGCTGGTATCCATGCTACTTTAGCATGCTCACTGCTGGTATCCATGCTACTTTAGCATGCTCACTGCTGGTATCCATGCTACTTTAACATGCTTACTGCTGGTATCCATGCTACTTTAGCATGCTCACTGCTGGTATCCATGCTACTTTAGCATGCTCACTGCTGGTATCCATGCTACTTTAGTATGCTCACTGCTGGTATCCATGCTACTTTAGCATGCTCACTGCTGGTATCCATGCTACTTTAGCATGCTCACTGCTGGTATCCATGCTACTTTAGCATGCTCACTGCTGGTATCCATGCTACTTTAACATGCTCACTGCTGGTATCCATGCTACTTTAGCATGCTCACTGCTGGTATCCATGCTACTTTAGCATGCTCACTGCGGGTATCCATGCTACTTTAGCATGCTCACTGCGGGTATCCATGCTACTTTAGCCTGCTCACTGCGGGTATCCATGCTACTTTAGCTTGCTCACTGCTGGTATCCATGCTACTTTAGCATGCTCACTGCTGGTATCCATGCTACTTTAGCATGCTCACTGCTGGTATCCATGCTACTTTAGCATGCTCACTGCTGGTATCCATGCTACTTTAGCATGCTCACTGCTGGTATCCATGCTACTTTAGCATGCTCACTGCTGGTATCCATGCTACTTTAGCATGCTCACTGCTGGTATCCATGCTACTTTAGCATGCTCACTGCTGGTATCCATGCTACTTTAGCATGCTCACTGCTGGTATCCATGCTACTTTAGCATGCTCACTGCTGGTATCCATGCTACTTTAGCATGCTCACTGCTGGTATCCATGCTACTTTAGCATGCTCACTGCTGGTATCCATGCTACTTTAGCATGCTCACTGCTGGTATCCATGCTACTTTAGCATGCTCACTGCTGGTATCCTTGCTACTTTAGCATGCTCACTGCTGGTATCCATGCTACTTTAGCATGCTCACTGCTGGTATCCATGCTACTTTAGCATGCTCACTACTGGTATCCATGCTACTTCAGCATGCTCACTGCTGGTATCCATGCTACTTTAGCATGCTCACTGCTGGTATCCATGCTACTTTAGCATGCTCACTGCTGGTATCCATGCTACTTTAGCATGCTCACTGCTGGTATCCATGCTACTTTAGCATGCTCACTGCTGGTATCCATGCTACTTTAGCATGCTCACTGCTGGTATCCATGCTACTTTAGCATGCTCACTGCTGGTATCCATGCTACTTTAGCATGCTCACTGCTGGTATCCTTGCTACTTTAGCATGCTCACTGCTGGTATCCATGCTACTTTAGCATGCTCACTGCTGGTATCCATGCTACTTTAGCATGCTCACTACTGGTATCCATGCTACTTTAGCATGCTCACTGCGCTCTGGTTTCATCAAATTTATTAAACAAAAAAGTCTTTAAAGTTTCCTAAATGATTTTCTGTCCTTGTCAGTACTCCTCAAAGATGGAGGTCAAATATTTCATAACTTTGGCGCCACCGCTTCAAAAGAGCGTATTCCGTACATCACTACAGATAGACAGTCATACAGGAATGCAGAGGTGACTTGAAACTAACTTTATTTGCAAACAGTTATAATAAATAATTTAGGTAGTTGGCATAATTTCAACTTTACTTCAAATATATTTTTTTTTAAACGTGAATGTAACCAAACCTTCCCCCTTTTAGCTGAAACTAGCAAATGTGCCCGGCTTTGCTCGGGTTTGTATTCGAAACCAATCTCATAAGCCTTATAAGCGATGATGTAGTCATCAACACTTCGCTAAAGTAGCTATTACAATTGAAAATGTTCATCAAACAGTTCCGTTCAGCACTAGTTTCATTAAACTCTTCCTTTTCAACACTATTTTCAGGCATGCCTTTCAATAAATCATCGCAATGAACATTCGATTTCTTAAAAATTACCGCTTCCGAAATAACATTTCCAGCCAGCTGGCTTTCATCAGTGCAAACTAAGAAGACGTATTTTTTCATCTCTTCCAAAAAGATTGATCTCTTAAAGGTCATGGTCATAGCCTCAGTTCAAGTCACATACAAGTCAGCTTAGTAACAAGAAATTGACCTTTTACTCCTAAACACTCTTGCGGTGCCTTGCGAATGAAACAATTGCTATTGTTACTGACTTGACTAGGGTGCGGTTTAAACTGACTCAATCCAAATAGCTGGTGGTCTGGAGTTCTATCCCCACCAAAGCCAGAAAAAACCCACATCCTAAGCACACCGGCTCGATGGGAATCGTCAGCCTCGGACGGCAAATCATCTGGGAGAAGACAAAATTCTGATTTCAAATCAGGAGACAGAATAATTAATACATTGATCGTGGGCGCTCAAATATAGAATGATTTTTTATTTAAAATTATAATAATCATTCCCACTGTTTGGAGATTCACATATACGGGACATAAGGGACATACGGGACATACGGGACATACGGGACATACGGGACATACGGGACATACGGGACATACGGGACCTACGGGACCTACGGGACCTACGGGACATACGGGACATACGGGACATACGGGACATACGGGACATACGGGACATACGGGACATACGGGACATACGGGACATACGGGACATACGGGACATACGGGACATAGGGGACATACGGGACATACGGGACATAGGCGACATACGGGACATACGGGACATTCGGGACATACGGGACATACGGGACATACGGGACATACGGGACATACGGGACATACGGGACATTCGGGACATACGGGACATACGGGGCATACGGGACATACGGGACATAGGGGACATACGGGACATACGGGACATAAGGGACATACGGGACATACGGGACATAGGGGACATACGGGACATACGGGACATACGGGACATAGGGGACATACGGGACATACGGGACATACGGGACATACGGGACATACGGGACATACGGGACATACGGGACATAGGGGACATACGGGACATAGGGGACATACGGGACATACGGGACATACGGGACATAGGGGACATAGGGGACATACGGGACATACGGGACATACGGGACATAGGCGACATACGGGACATAGGGGACATAAATTGATTCGAGTTGCGTGAAATAAAACATCACTTTTAATGAAAAAAAACATTTAAAAGATTTTTAGTTGACTTTTGGGTATTATGTTTTGTGTACTATTACTTAGCTTGTACATACATACATACATACGTACAAACATACGTACATACATACGTACATACATACGTACATACGTACATACATACATACATACGTACATACGTACATACGTACATACGTACATACATACATACATACATACGTACATACCTACGTACATACGTACATACATACATACATACATACGTACATACGTACATACATACATACATACATACGTACATACATACATACATACATACATACATACATACAGACATACATACATACATGCATACATACATACATACATACATACATACATACATACATACGTACATACGTACACACGTACATACATACATACATACATACATACATACATACGTACATACGTACATACATACATACATACGTACATACATACATACGTACATACATACATACATGCATACGTACATACATACATACATACATACATACATACATACATACGTACATACATACATACATACATACGTACATACGTACATACATACATACATACATACATACATACGTACATACATACATACATACATACGTACATACATACATACATACATACATACATACATACATACATACATACATACATACATACATACATACATACGTACATACATACATACATAAATACGTACATACGTACATACATACATACATACATACATACAGACATACATACATACATGCATACATACATACATACATACATACATACATACATACATACGTACATACGTACACACGTACATACATACATACATACATACGTACATACGTACACACGTACATACATACATACATACATACATACGTACATACGTACATACATACATACATACGTACATACATACATACGTACATACATACATACATACATACGTACATACATACATACATACATACATACATACATACGTACATACATACATACATACATACGTACATACGTGCATACACATATAATTACTACTTGTAATAATATCAAACATTTAAACCAGTATCGGTGTTATTGCTGTTGTTGTTGCTGTTGTGGTTGCTGTTGTTGTTGTTGCTGTTGTTTGTGCTGTTGGTGTTGTTTTGATTGTTGCTGTTGGGGTTGTAGCCATTGTTGGTTTTGTTGCTGTCCAAAAGGACTGAGGTTTTAAAGAGATCAATAACCAATCACATCTATACAATAAATCATTAGAATGACAAGGGAACTAAGTCCTAAAATCTAAACACATTATTTACAAAAATAAAAGAAGAAAGCAAATTTCTTTGAAAATTGAACATTTTCTTGAGTTAACTTTTGCGTCATCCACCCCCCCCCCCACACACCCCCAATATAAACAGAATCCGTCGTCGCTCGCCTCATTAAAACTTCTATTATAATTTAATTCCCTAATTTTATGTCCCGGTTGTATACGTCTTTCCTGTCCAACAATTACATATACCGTAATCCAACACCGGGTCGCCGGGACTATATAGGACCCACTTCTTACCTGGCGACTGCCATTAGGGAGATAGGGACGAAGTGAATGCAGGTAAAATATATCTTCAATTAAAGAAAAAAAGCACACAAAATATCAATTGTTTTGTCTTAGTTTAAAAAGTTATTCAATAACTGCACTAACCAGTAGCGAAAGATAAATTGAAACCGAAAATTTTTTTTAAAAATTTCATCAGTAAAGAAAATCAATTAAACTAAATATTTGTTACACGCTATCAACACACACTGATCGTCTGCTCGGAACAGATAAACTATAATTATATTAACAAAAATACTTGAGGAAAAAAAAGTTAGGCAACTTCAGTTAAGAAACGGAAGTTCTCAAGTTTTATGGTCAAGAAACGTCAGACTTAAGAATGATGCAGCAGTTGACCAGTCTTCTTAAACTGGACGAGGTCAGCAACCTGCGCTGTGTGAAATCGGCTGCAGCTGAAACAATGGGCACCGCCATCTTGGTTCTGGTGGGATGCGGTTCCGCGGGGACACTGGCCCCGGAGTCGTCGACCATGGCGGTAGCTTTTTGCTTCGGGCTCGGGCTTGCTCTGTCCATCTGGCTTTTTGGACAAGTCAGCGGTGCTCACGTTAATCCCGCAGTGACCCTTGGATTTTTCGTCACTGGACACATTGGAATCCTAAAGGTATATATTTTACTCTTGATGATTTACCTTTGCATAAATTAGGCTTAAACTGAGAAATACTTGCATTAGAGACGCACAAATAATCAACGGAATTGTAAAATAAGCAGAAGTACCAATTATTGCGAGGATACGAACAATTATACGAATTATAAAATGGTTAAGAAGACACGCACACCCTAAACTTCTTTTCGTATATTTCCGCCTTTTACATTAGACGAAAACAAACGATTTTGTTCTGAGTAAAAAGTGATTATTTGCTGTTTTTTTAAAAAGGATGTGTCCCCTAAATTTAACCTTCTGAGCTCTGCTTAACTTGATAAAAAAAACTTGGACTCATTCGTCTTACATATTGGTCATTAAAGACATGGATTTAGTTACTATAAACAATTAATTATGGCTATAATGTTAGTGCTATGTTCGTTCTGCGTTAGTGCTATTTAATAAAACCAATTTCAATAATTCAGTTTAGTAATACCTCATTTTTGAAATCTCAATTGCTTTATTATCAGCAGAAAAGTGCCTTTTTAACGATCGTGAATCTCATTATTATATGATAACTTAGATCTATCTCACAATGTGACTATCATTATAACATTTCTTATTTCTATCCAACAATGTGACTATCATTATAACATTTCGTATTTCTATTCAACAATGTGACTATCATTACCAACATTCAGTCTCATCTTGTACAATGAATACTAAAGAAAGAATTTTCATGAGATTTAATTAAGTTATATCAGCAACGACTAGACAGACAATTGTAAAGTCTTCATCTCATATCTTAATCTTTAATAGTCTGATTTTAGTAGATAAATGCAGAAAAAAATAAATGGAATCGATATTGTCAACACTTTTAAATAATTTGAAGAATGTCGGGAAAAGTAATTTTAAATATTTATCTTTATTCATACTTGCTTAGTTTGTTTCATGATTCTCATATGTAATTTCATGATACTGTTATGTCATTTTCATGATTCTGATATGTTAGTTTCACGAGTCTGTTACTGCATAGACAACGTAAGTACGTGTTTTTAAAATAGAATTTTCAACACATTGTCTTTATTATTATTGTTTTTTTTTTTGTGTTTCCCAGAGTTTAGTCTACATTCTCTCCCAGTCATTTGGTGCAGTGTTAGGAGCTGGGATCATTAGACTTACAGTTCCAGAACCCCTGAGAGGGATGATGGGGATCACAACTCTGACGGAAGGGGTGGAGCAGTGGCAGGTACATTTAAAACACTCACTTCCATATTTTGAAATCAAATAATTTAAACCTTTAGAAGTTGTCAACATCCCATATCTTTTAGACAAAAATGAGTGAACTGAATAAAATGACACTACAACAATATAACTTTATTAGCTGTATATATGTCTAAATAAATATATATACATGACTGTCTCGGCTGCACTTCTTAATGGTGGACCTTGACCCTGGTTGAATCTGACCTTTTGTAATGCTCTTTTTTGTTGCAAGAACTTAGTTTCATGTACTTTTAGCACAGCACACTAATCCACTAACATTGAGGAGCACAACGCACTAATCCACTAACAGTGCTCCTCATTGCTAGTGGATTAGTGTGATGTGCTAAAAGTACATGAAACTAAGTTCATATCAACTAAGAGTGATGAGCACAGCACACTAATCAACTCCAATGAATGTATAAATTATTCATTAAATTATTTTAACGCGATGGTAACAACGTATGCAATGTTTTGTTTCAGGCGTTCATTATTGAGATGGTAACTACATTTCTATTGGTGATGACCGTATTTGCTAGTTGTGACCGTTTGAGAACTGACCACAGTGGTTCGACTGCCCTAAGTATCGGCTTCTGTGTAACAGTGTGCATCGCTTGGAGTGTAAGCACCTTTGAAATGTTTGTTTTTTTAAAGTTCATTTTCTAAATCAAATAAACAATATTAAAAACAGACACATTATTTAGCAGCCTAAAACTCAAACTATTGACATTTTATTAATTTGTATTTATCTGACGTACATATAAATGTGATCTAAATATATGTATATATTATATGCTATCCTTACTCTGTTCACATTAGACAAAGTTATGACAATTTTGTTGATTAAATAATTCTGAACTGAGTTAGATATGTGGAAAATATGAGATGTTGAATTATATATTATAGATAACCAGAAGTTATATTATATCGGCTGATATCTCCAGCATTGTGTTGGCTTATATCTCCATTATAGTGTTGGCTGATATTTTCAATCATAGTGTTGGCTGATATTTTCCAGCATAGTTTTGGCTGATATTTTCCAGCATAGTGTTGGCTGATATTTTCCAGCATAGTTTTGGCTGATATTTTCCAGCATATTGTTGGCTGATATTTTCCATCATAGTGTAACTGTGCGTTTTATGCATATATTTTCCGCAATGGCTTCCTTACTTTCAATAAATCCAAAAGTCATTATCATTTTGCGAAGTTATGGAAAATAGTCAGCGGGATAATTGCACCAAGGATGACTTTGTTATAATTTTATCAATTTATCATTTTATAAATTTTTCAATGTATCAATTTATCTTTTATATCAATTTATCAATATACATTGTTTTTTCAACAGGGGGTTCTCACTGGGGGGAGTATGAACCCCGCCCGCTCATTTGGGCCTGCCGTGTGGACAGGAATCTGGGATAACCATTGGGTAAGACTGAGAATCACTGTAGAGGGCTCAAGACCCGCACCATCATTTAATGTAAGACAAAAGGTCTTAGTTCTGCCCATGAATCCTATGTCCTCAGTTTTTGATAGTACATTTTAAGCAACATATTCTAAATAGAAAAATTTACGATTATCTTAAGTTATTTTTAAAGTTTTAAGCAACTGTACATATTTCAATACTCTAGATCTACTGGACAGCTCCCATCACTGGAGGTATGGCGGCGGCTTTACTCTACCAGAAAGTCTTCGCTGAAACATTACCGGAAGTTAAACAGGATCTCCACTTCCGTCAAAATAAGCTCAACACAAATGACGTCAGGCGAGAAGGATTCCTTGACCACACCATCGTTGTCGATGGACCTGGGGTCTTACCGATTCAGGACTCTCCACAAAGTGGGAGATTTAACTTCAAGCACGGGCGGACACGGATGTTGCGTCACGAGGATTTGAACGTGACGAGGCTGGACAGTCTGAGGAGCACCAAGTCCATCTTGACCAGACGGGACAGCGGGTTAGGTGTCAATGACGACGGTTCTGATGATGGGAGTCTGAGAGGCCTAACCATTTACAGCAATAATCGGGAATGCAGCAATAGCCGGGACATGAAAAACGATAAACCGACATCCATTTCAAAGTTGTAATGCAACTTTACAAAATACAACAAAATAACAAAAGTGGCGCCCTGGGGGTGCATGCTGACATTGGTGCCTGGGGTAAATGCTAACATTGGTGCCCTGGGGTGAATGCTAACATTGGAGCCCTGGGGGTGAATGCTGACATTGGCACCTGGGTTGAATGCTGACATTGGCGCCTGGGGTAAATGCTAACATTGGCGCCCTGGGGGTGCATGCTGACATTGGCGCCTGGGGTAAATGCTAACATTGGCACCTGGGGTGAATGCTGACATTGGTGCCTGGGGTAAATGCTAACATTGGTGCCCTGGGGTTGAATGCTGACATTGACGCCTGGGGTGAATGCTGACATTGACGCCTGGGGTGAATGCTGACATTTGCGCCTGGGGTGAATGCTGACATTTGCGCCTGGGTTGAATGCTGACATTGACGCCTGGGGTGAATGCTGACATTGGCGCCTGGGGTGAATGCTGACATTTGCGCCTGGGGGTGAATGCTGACATTGGCGCCTGGGGTGAATGCTGACATTGGCGCTATTTGAAATATGGAAATAAATACCGCACCGGTCGTACCAGTAAATCAATTTTTGCGCCAATTGCTCATTTGAAGTACATGAGATTTTATCGTTTAATTTACTAATAAGGTCCTATCTAGAGGAATTTTGCGGTCATTTAGCTAAAAGTAATGATTCTTTTGGAGCCACTCTACTTTAATGAGCTGTACGTGGATGTGTAGTGAATAGAGTTGTACTTCCTTTTAAAAAAATGTAATTTTCTATGATATTTCATTATAAAATTATGTAAATATGTACATATATATCTATATATAGTTTTATATTCTTTGTTTGATAATTGTTTGTATTACAAAGACTATTTTGATTGTTGAGTAAATGCTATTATTGGTAGTTTAACGGATATATAACGGTTATTTTACGTATATTTGTTCAAAACTAATTTTTATTTGGTTAGTTTATTCCGCTGGTATTTAAAGGGACGCATAATGACACACTGGAATGACGTTGTTGTCTAATATTAAATCATTAGATTAACTCTGTGTATAATGTATTAATATACAATATAGTGTCAATTCTTACATTTGAATTTGTGATTCGGTCTTAAGTCATTTTTGACATAATACTTTCCATCTGATTAAATCTGTTTGTCTTTCTGATTGTTAGCTATAGTCAAATGTGACAATTTGTTGACTTCATGTGTCACATTGATAGTTAGGTACAGTCACAGTCAAATGTCACAATTGATAGTGAGGTACAGTCACAGTCAATTGTCACAGTTTGTTGACTTCATGTGTCACATTGATACTTAGGTTCAGTCACAGTCAAATGTCACAGTTTGTTGGCTTCATGTGTCACATTGATACTTAGGTTCAGTCACAGTCAAATGTCACAGGTAGACTTGTAAATTATTGCCCGCTGAATGAATTAGAAGACCTACTTTGGCACAAAAGATTAATAAGAAGACCTACTTTGGCACGCTGAATAAATAAGAAGACCTACTTTGGCGCGCTGAATGAATTAGAAGAGCTACTTTTGCAGGCATAATGAATTAGAAGATATACTTTGGCACACTGAATGAATTAGAAGATATACTTTGGCACGCTATTCTCTAAATCATATCTTGTGGTTTTTTATTTCAAACAAATTCTTTAAAATTAGATAATCATAATTAATCACTTTGTTTGAAGCACTGACAATAAAGCTACAAACAGGGGACAGCATGAAAACAGGGGACATCATGAAAACAGGGGACGGCATGAAAACAGGAGACATCATGAAAACAGGGGAAAGCATGAAAACAGGGGACAGCATGAAAACAGGGGACAGCATGAAAACAGGGGACAGCATGAAAACAGGGGACAGCATGAAAACAGGGGACAGCATGAAAACAAATCTAATACCATCATAACAATCCCGGAGCAGTCCAAAAATACCACGCTACCAATTCAGGAATAATAGTTATAGAGGATTTCAACAATATTGCGTCACCGGTGCCGGAGTAAGAGCCCTAGAAAGTGCCACAAATATTACGTCCCTAGTGCCAGAGTAACAGTCCCAGAAAGTGCCCACAAAATTTTTCCACGGTAAACTTGCTTATTTTTTAAGAATTTTAACATCAACATATGACAGACTTAAAGTCAAGACCTTATTCTAAAGAATAAAGGCCCTAGAACCAAACATCTCCTTGGCTACTTCCCTTTATAAATCAAGACTGCTGGCAATATTATATTTTTAAAAAATGCATTAGCAAAATTTATTGTAAACATAAAACAAAACATTTGTTTAAAAAGTCGGAGTTTTTATCTTCAACCGCTAAACTTTTGTTCATTCACGGCTGCCTTCGATGTGTGACAATAGGAGCTGTCAACGTGACAATGGGAGCTGTCAACGGTTTATCAGCTTCCGCTTGCCGCTCTGTGTTTGCCAAGTTGCGTTTACTAAAAGTCTGCCACTACGATGAAAGAAAATGGCTTTTTTTGGAACCAGTAGGCAACCTTGCCATTGTTTAGCCATGTGACCTTGCCAACGTGGATCTCATTATCCAGACATTTCCCATCTCATTATCCAGACGTTTCCCATCTCATTATCCACACATTTCCCATCTCATTATCCAGACGTTTCCCATGGCCTGAGAGGCGTTTCTTCCACTCTAAACAATCACAGGAACACATCTACCAAGAATAATTCAAACAATTCTTCATAATTACTGACATCTTACAACTTATGACACACACAACATCCAGTTACTACAATAAGAATAATATTACCCTGATGCATCTCTTATTATACTTTTTGGTATTATAATATATATATATATATATATATATATATATATACATATATATATATATATATATATATATATATATATATATACATATATATTAAATAATGTATATTGCAATTTGCAAGTGTTATTTTAAGTGAAATAGAAAATTACAAACATACTTTACAATAACTATTTATTGTTTGGTAAGATAACTTTTTGTGGAATAATTATTTTTCAGAGATGATTTAACATGATTCTAGCAACAAACCTTGATCTAACCTTGATCTAACCTTAATCTAACCTTAAACTAACCTTGATATAACCTTAATCTAACCTTAATCTAACCTTCATGTAACACTGATCTAACCTTAATCTAACATTGATCTAATCTTGATTAACCTTGAGATAACCTTAACTAAGAGTGTAATAAAATTATTCTAGCAATCAAACTTAATCTAACCTTAATTTAACCTTGATCTAACCTTGATCTAACCTTAATCTAACCTTGATATAACCTTAAACTAACCTTAATCTAACCTTAATCTAACCTTAATCTAACCTTCATCTAATCCTGATCTAACCTTAATCTAATCTTAATCTAACTTTGATCTAACCTTAATCTAATCTGAACCTAGAGTGTAGTGAAATGATACTAGCAATCAACCCTAACCCTAACCCAAGAGAAGAGTAGTATATAGTGATATTATATTTCAAACTAACCCTAATAAAAAAGAGAAGAAGGCTGTAATGAAAAAATACTAGCCCTAAACCTAAACCTAACTCTAACCCTAACGCAAGGGAAGAGTGTAGTGACCTGATACATACACTCAAACTAAATCTAACCCACACGCATGGGACGATTGTGATAGTAGCACTCAATCTAATCTGAGCGTACTAGAAGAGTGTAGCTATAACGTGATACTAGCAAACAACCTAACCCCAACACGCTCACCACGGAATACACACATCCACTCACCTTCACCCACACGCCTAAACCAAACCCACCTCTACATCCCCAACCACAGCCACACAAACACCTGTTATCAACACCAACCGATGGAGCAGGAATTATTCTTGATTATAGCTGTTGGGATTCATGGAATGATTCACTCCTAAGGAAAGGGTAACTCTTCATTCATTCCTCCTTTAAGAGATTTTTTTTTTAAATGGAAAAATAAACCTGGCGTAAAAAGGACGGAAGCTTTCAACCTTATTAACTGTCACGTGATCAATATGACTGCCCCTTAGATCTCACTGCCAGTAAGATCTCACAGCTCGGTCAGATCTGACTGCGCGACTAGAATGGTTTGTTTCAGAAATGAGCATTCTTTCAATGCGATAAACTTCAGATGTTCGGGTAAGTATGTTCCACATCACATACAACTGTTTTGGTTATACATGTTTCATACAACATGCCATTGTTTCATACAACATGCCATTGTTTTGGTTATACATGTTTCATACAACACGCCATTGTTTCGGATAAGCATGTAGTGTTTCTTTCAGGTAGCTCGGGGGGTGGGGGGGGGGGGGGCACGGAATTAGTCTAATATTTTCCCCGGGGAAATTTTTTTTCAACAATAAAAGGAAAATATATTTAGTTCAAACGATTATCCATTATGTTTAAGGTGATTTTGTGAAGAGGTTTACAATAGTCGATTTTAAATATCGTATATATCGAAAACTTGCCCGCTCCTGATAAGCCGATATCTTAATTTTTGTTATTCGTATGTATCGGAATTTTTATGTTTTTGTTGCAAATTCCTAAGTTTAAAGATTAATAGCACGGCATTAAACGACTTTTACATCAATATAAAGGTCAAAAAACAATCTTATATAGTTCCTGTTTAGTATCAAACATGTGCTATCTGTTTTCAACATATATTTCATCATAGCAGCATGACCTTTAAAGTAGGGACAGGTGTTAATTAAAATGGCTTGATGATATCATGCTTAAAATAATAGAGTTATTAGCATATTTTTAAATGTCCTCGTTGCGTTGTATGGTGAGCTAGATAAAAATGAAAACATATAAATATTGATACATATAAAGTCTAAAAACTTTAAAAATCAACATATTTGTTTAAAATTACAGCGTCCATCGTGTTTTGTGTAATGTAATTTATTGTCAAAAATAACAATAAGGCGTGAGAGTTTTCAACTGTCCGTCTGACAGTGGGTGAGTTGAGGCATGAGAGTGTCCAACTGTCCGTCTGACAGTGGGTGAGTTGAGGCATGAGAGTGTCCAACTGTCCGTCTGACAGTGGGTGAGTTGAGGCATGAGAGTGTCCAACTGTCCGTCTGACAGTGGGTGAGTTGAGGCATGAGAGTTTCCAACTGTCCGTCTGACAGTGGGTGAGTTGAGGCATGATAGTTTCCAACTGTCCGTCTGACAGTGGGTGAGTTGAGGCATGAGAGTTTCCAACTGTCCGTCTGACAGTGGGTGAGTTGAGGCATGAGAGTTTCCAACTGTCCGTCTGACAGTGGGTGAGTTGAGGCATGAGAGTTTCCAACTGTCCGTCTGACAGTGGGTGAGTTGAGGCATGAGAGTGTCCAACTGTCCGTCTGACAGTTGGTGAGTTGAGGCATGATAGTTTCCAACTGTCCGTCTGACAGTTGGTGAGTTGAGGCATGATAGTTTCCAACTGTCCGTCTGACAGTTGGTGAGTTGTATAAATCTCGAAGGAATCAATTTGTGTTATATTATTTGTTCTATTTTTAGCACCCATATGGTGTCGCTGAACAAACTTAAAGAAAATGTGAACCAAAATGTCTATTCTTGGGGATTAAAATGACAATAAGAGTATATTATCTTTAGAAGAAGCCTCAAAATTTCTACTGCCTAGAGGCACCCCCCCCCCAATCCCGGTGGGGTATGTTATCTCTGCCAGTACAATAGAAAAACCATGCAAGCATGAGAACAGCAAGCATGGCCGTCTTAAGGCATAGGTACACTAGGCAGTTGTTTCTAAAGGGCCTCACACTTCTAGAGGGTCTCACGCTTCTAGGGGTCCCCACACTTCTAGTGGGCCTCACGCTTCTAGAGGGCCTCACGCTTCTAGTGGGCATCACGCTACTAGGGGGCCTCATGCTTCTAGTGGGCCTCACGCTTCTAGTGGGCCTCACGCTTCTAGGGGACCTCACGCTTCTAGGGGACCTCACGCTTCTAGGGAGCCTCATGCTTCTAGTGGGCCTCACGCTTCTAGTGGGCCTCACGCTTCTAGGGGGCCTCACGCTTCTAGTGGGCCTCACGCTTCTAGGGGTTCTCATGCTTCTAGGGGGCCTCACGCTTCTAGTGGGTCTCACGCTTCTGGGGGTTCTCATGCTTCTAGGGGGCCTTACGCTTCTAGGGGGCCTCACGCTTCTAGAATGCCTCACGCTTCTAGGGGATTAATCTTACAATATTGTTAATGAATATTGACAGATGATTAAAAATAACATTTCCTTTGCTTTAAAAGTGCATTGGGATGTTTTCCGAAGTTTTTGTGAACAAGTTTTTCAATTCTCTATTTTACTGGTACTAGTTTAAAATTTAAAAAAATAAACTGGGAATTTGCGGGAGACGTGGGGAGGGGGTTGAGAGGCGGGGGTGAAATGTATTAAAGTAAATGAAATAGTCCTTTTGGTCATTAATTAGTAAAGTATATTATATATATTTAAATTAATTAACAATTCAAAATAAAGTTTTCAATCTAATGATTTTGTGGAATTTCTACTGCTTCAAATTCCCACCGATAAATCATGTATTAATAAATATAGGATGTCTCCTCTACTAAACATATTTTATCTCTTTTATATAATTATGACATTTATTATTCAAGTTATAAAAATAGGCACATTTAAACAGCCCCAAAAATATATACAGCATACAGAACAATATCTTTATTGTACCTGTAAAACTTCCACTCATTGAAATTTTAAATAAATCCATAAATGTAACTACGGTAAGTCTAATACTGGTTTTGTTTCTTTCTTTCGTTCAAATAAATAACATTAGTGTTTAATTTTCATCCATTTAAAATTTATTAATCTGTGTAAATAATAATAATTTATTTATTATTTTACAGCATTTGGCACATCTTTTCAAAATCCCGCTTAGAAGATCATCAGCATAATAATATCAACTTAATTAATTTGTGTAAATAATAATAATTTATTTATTATTTTACAGCATTTGGCACATCTTTACAAAATCCCACTTAGAAGATCATCAGCATAATAATATAAAAAATAGCCGAAGACCATCAGTATAATAATATCAAAAATAGCCTTGCAGTAGATCAAAAAATTAATTTCTGCTCATATCACCCACCTGAAATTGAGACATCACAACTCTTACAGCAATGCTCCGTCTCCCTGCAGTCCAACTCCTGGTCCTTTCTGCATCAATCAACTTACTTCGTGTCCATTCCAGCGGCGGATTGGGGGTCTCGGTTATTTCCTTCTCGAGAGTCAAATTTACCGGACAAGTTGTTAAGAGAGCTAGCAGACCTTCGCGGGGAGTAGTGGACTGCGGCTCCGTCTGCAACACGGTGTCAGTGTTTGATTGCAACACATTTTGGTACGACGAGGATTTAAGATTGTGTGTTTGGGCCAAATCCAATCCTGGACAAGGGCAGCGAACTCATGATGTACCGGAGTTCGTATACAGTCTGTAGAGATTGGTGAAGGATTGTGGTTGTAGAGATATGTAAAGAATTGTATTTGAAGAGATAGGTGAAGGATTGTATCTGTAGAGATTGGTTAAGGACTGTGTTTGTAGAGATATGTGAAGAATAGTTTTTGGAGAGATTGGTGAAGGATTATGTCTGTAGCGATTGGTGGAGAATTCCCCACCCCCCCTTATTTTTGTGATGTTGTCTTGGTGTAAGTAGGTGTATTTTGATAATATGCTTTAGATGTAATCAATTAATTAATTAATCAATTAACCATTTAATCATGGTCGTAAAAAGATCAAGGCTAAAAATAATAATTAATTATTATTTTATAGCTATCTTAATTTTTGTCCCCCCCCCCCCCCCCTTTTCCTTCCCCCAAGTTCAGATTGAGTTCATTTAATCGGCATGAAAAGAATATGAAATGTTTGACACTCACGCAAATCGTTATTATGATCTTACCACATATCATTAAGCTCACCCTTTTTTATTTAGTTAATATTGAAATTAAATGGCTTTGTCAGAAGTGTCACCTTTTCTAGTTTCGATGATATTGAAATTAAATGGCTTTGTCAGAAGTGTCACCTTTTCTAGTATCGATGATATTGAAATTAAATGGCTTTGTCAGAAGTGTCACCTTTTCTAGTATCGATGATATTGAAATTAAATGGCTTTGTGTTTTTTTCTACATAATGTGTTTGTTGCAATAAATTATCATTAAAAATTTAATCAAAAGGATAATGAATAACAATAGTGTAACATGTCAATATATTACAGTGGTCCGATGGCACCCTGCTCTGTCTGGTGGCAATCTGCTCTGTTGGCAACCTGTTCTGGTGGCACCCTGCTCTGGTGGCACCCTACTCTGGTGGCACCCTGCTCTGGTGGAACTCTGCTCTGGTGACACCCTACTCTGGTGGCACCCTGCTCTGGTGGCACCTTATTCTGTCGGCACCCTGCTCTGGTGGCACCCTATTCTGGTGGCACCCCGCTCTGGTGGCACCCTGTTCTGGTGGCACCCTGCTCTGGTGGCACCGGCCTTGTTGGCACCCTGCTCTGGTGGAATCCTTGCTCTGGTGGCACCTTGTTCTGTCGGCACCCTGCTCTGGTGGCACTCTGCTCTGGTGGCACCCTGCTCTGGTGGCACCCTGCTCTGGTGGCACCTTGTTCTGTCGGCACCCTGCTCTGGTGGCACCCTGCTCTGTTGGCACCTTGTTCTGTAAGCACCATGCATTGGTGACACCCTGCTCTGGTGGCACCCTGCTCTGGAGGCACCCTGTTCTGGTGGCACCCTGCTCTGATGGCACCCTGCTCTGTTGGCACCTTGTTCTGTAAGTACCATGCATTGGTGGCACCCTGCTCTGATGGCACCCTGCTCTGTTGGCACCTTGTTCTGTAAGCACCATGCATTGGTGACACCCTGCTCTGGTGGCACCCTACTCTGGTGACACCCTGTTCTGATGGCACCCTGCTCTGGTGGCACCTTATTCTGTCGGCCCCCTGCTCTGGCGGCACCCTGCTCTGGTGGCACCCTGCTCCCTATATCGTTTTCAATCCTTAAAATTATGGTGAGGCTCAGCTAAAAGTTATATTTTAAACAAATAATTCATTCTATAAGCCAGGAACACCAACAACCAACAATGCATCACCTTCAGGACAACCTGATAGTAATCATACAGGACAACCTGAAAATAATAAGAAATAGTTTTGAATTCTTAGAATCTGACAGTAACAGGGAAAAAAACCAGATAAAGGCGTTGGAATCAAATAAATCATATTTTTATTCTTGTTTTTATTCAACACTCTTACAATGAAAACTTAGGAAAAAATTGTTTTGAGAAATTGAAAATTAGCCTTAAGATATCTTTTGTTAATACTAAAATAAAGGTATTTAGGAAAAAAATGTAATTAATAATAGAATCTTTTGAAAATCAGATTGGTATTAACTGTGTGAACACTAACTACATTCTAAAGAAATATAAAGCTTAAAACATCAGTGATTATTCATTGTTAGGTTTCAATGCTTTGGTGCATATTGATTTAAAACAAGTGTCAATTATCTATGATCCTATGATCCAATGGATTCAGAGAATAGTGGAGATAACATAAAATCAAATAGAAAATAGTACATGAACATCTTGAAAGGAAAACTTATCACCATGTAGGCCTATCATGTAGGTTTCAAGAATAAGTTATTTTCAAAATTTGAGGAACATTGTTGCCTCTACATTCACACCATCATGCACAATTTAAACACATCTTCCAACTGAGCGATATTTGAACATATTTACAATATTTAATATAAAATGTATAGATTTTTGAAATAATGAAATTATATTAATCAAAGAACAAAATAAGTAATGAAAACAATCCATGAAGATTTTGGTAGCTTCTGTATGATTTATGTGAGTTAGTAGGCAACAATTTGCACTACATAAAAGAAATTTTAATTTTGTTAATGGTAAGTGTTCAGCCCAAATAGTTATCATATAATTAAAAGGCCTTTTTATGATAGTAAATCAAGATTAAGTAGGTCTATGATTTTCATTTGATTAAAAAAGTAGTTGATGCAGGAGATTAAATTAAGTTAAAAACATTTAAAATGATTCATTTGCTAGGTAAATGTAAATGAATGGAAGAACTCTTAGTAGTCCCAATGGGGTTACGAATGACCCTCATTTTTTTTCACTTTCAGGATTGCAACAAGAATGTATGAGAATTTAATTTTTTTTTATCACCTGCCCTCATAACTGACTCACTTTATAAATTGTTTATTAATGTGTCACTATAGCGGTCAGGGATAGTAGAGCTACAAAAACGATTTTTAATGCTTTGAAATTTATAACAATAAATATTTCTTATTGACGAAAAATATTCTTCATGTAAATCAAGGTCAAGGCCTTAACCACTGCTTTTTGGTCCTAATTATAACAGTGTTGGACTCAATATTATTGACCTCAATGTGATATCAACTTTAATTATACTGGCCTAATGAAAATTTCTTTAAAGTTTAATTTAAGGCTTTTAATTACACATTTGTAAATCTGAAAACAAAATGAAATGCATGTCGGATGTCAAAATGAAGACTTGAAACCTTTAGAAAATAGACATTGATATCAAACACTTATGACATTCATGACACAGATTAGATACTTTTAATTTTGTTTTTTTATTTCTCTATTCATAAATGAAAACATACATAAATGAAACCATACAGTATGTATTTCAATATGAAAACATCATAAACAAACAAAAATAATTGTTATGCAAAATGAAGAATTGTCATAAAAAAATGAATGTTTATCTTGAATCCTATTATAGTTCTTCATTTTTTCACAGGCACTTATTTAAGAAATATGAGTTTTGAAAGGTCTCAAATGAAAATGATTATTAAAATAAATTGTTTAAGTACATTTGACATTGTAAATTTGTGTTTGTTACAAAAGCAAATTGAAAATTTTATCTTTAAAATATAATTCTGCTTGCAATACAACAATTAATACAGTCCAGTTTAATGACATGCAATTACTTATAGGCTATGCTGCCATCAAAAAGTTATGAGATATTTTTTAGTTCACTCTGAAGCATACTTGATTGAAGTATACTTTTCTTTAAAACATACTGGCAGGAAGTATAGAACTATCATAATGTAAAGTTTGGGGCAGGCACTACAGCGATAAGGCATACATTAATTATTGGAAGAACATCATGAAATAATTAAACAAGAATACTTTGGTGTGATAAGTAGGATTATATTGGGCAAAATTAATTTTAAAAAGAAGATAATTTAATAAACATTATTTTAATAACATAACCTCTAAATTAGAAATAAGCCCTATAATTATTTGCAAGACTTCTTTTATTTGTAAGTTTATTTGAGCATCTAAATATTTTTCTTGCTACTAAAAATTCTGATAGACAACAAAATCTCAAGTTATAAATTATTTTAATAAAAATATGTGTCTCAAACTCTAATGTTGTAAAGTATATTTTTTTTAAAGTTATGTTTAATATTTTCTCAGTACTATAAAGCAATGAATAAAGCTTAATTTATGTTTTGCCATTCTAATGTTAATTTTTACAGTTGTTTTCTCAAATATGAAAAATGTTGATGAATGCTTTTTAATGTGAAATTTTTTAAAATGATTATAATGGAGGATTCGTTATAATCTGTGTTGTCAGATTCTCTATTATTGTGTATTAAAAAAAAAACTACTTTATTTCATATCTAAAGTAAAAACTATTTGCAGTCATTAACTATTTTGTTTTCTTAAATGTTATTTTAGTAGCAATAAGAATTATGTGTATTTTATTTTGTTAATAAAAAAATAATTGTCTTTGATTTAAATAAGACTGATAAATTTATGTTGATATTATTGCTAACATTTGTTAACTATATATCTACATCATGCAAAACCCTTCATCTCATTTCAAAGGTTAGATTTTGTAGGTAGAGTATGTAGAACTAAAGGCAAACTTGGTAAGCTCAATGCAAAAGCATCTATTTACACTATATACACACAGCACCAGGTAATTTTTACAATTATTTTTTTTTATTAGGATATTTATAGAGAGACAGATTTCATAAGTGAATTTCCTGTTCTTTGATAAAGAAATGTATAGGTTTCTGATTAAAAGAGATAGTTTATAAGAATTGGTCAAGAAAATATTTTTTTATATCATCAGGAGAGAAGAAATTAAATAGGATTTTGTGCAATTATAAATCTGGCCTGACTTCATGGTGATTGAAGAAATGATTTTTTAAATTGGATTTTTCTTATTTATTAAATTAACTAAAACTATATTATTGCATATTGATTAATTCCAATTTTTACCAAACATCACACAAATAACAATAACATATTTCCAAGGCACACTCTCAATTAATAGACATGAATTTTAAAATAATCAAATTTAAAAAAATACTATAAAATTTGATAAGAACATGTTACATTTTGTATATGGTTATTTTTAAATAAAACAATTCTCATCCATGAATTAATAAGGCTTCTCATGGCAAAAATAATAATTTGTACTCTGCTTTTTTATTAGTGAAACATCCTTCAATGTTCCTTTATTAGTGAAACATCCTTCAATGATCCTTTATTAGTGAAACATCCTTCAATGCTCCTTTATTAGTGATACATCCTTCAATTCTCCTTTATTAGTGAAACATCCTTCAATGCTCCTTTATTAGTGAAACATCCTTCAATGCTCCTTTATTAATGAAATATCCTTCAATGCAACTTGGACCTTGGATTTAGGAAAATGTGTTTATTTATTGAGAAAATAAGGCTATCGTGAGTTAATGAGGGTCATACCTTAATAATCAGGCTTTGCACATTTTGCAGCATGTATCATTGCCAGTGTGGGGGAGCAAGTGTCTGCTTTCCTGGGTCATTTCTCTGGTCTTGTTCTGGTCATTTTAGACAAGGGTTGCATTTGTTTTAAGCCTAGATAAAAACTATTTTTGCAAATGGGATTATCTCCATATTCTTAAATCCTCTCATTTAAACAAATTATAATTATGGAGCTGTACTTGATGCAGGCAGACACATTTTTTTTAAAAATGGCTACAAGTAAATCATGATACATGAACTCATAGTTACTAAATTTTTAACTTTAGGAAACAATTATTTCTTTTGTATTCATTTGGAGCAACATTAATTGTAAAAATCTCTCAAAAGCTACAATGAAAATTTCAAACTTCTAACCACTTGAAAAATATCCTAAGTCCTCTAAAATCCAATAGAAACATTTATGCATTCACATGTAGTTGAACAGATTTTCTTTACCATATGCATGAGAGTATAACAGAAAGAAAATCTTTCAGCCCGTCATGGTGTTAGATGTCTCACTGCCTAACCACTGTCTGTCTCACTGCCTAACCATTGTCTGTTGTTCGTCCTTCGCATGCACATATGACCTAGGCTACATTACAGGGTCAGTACGCAGGTGCACCTGGAAAGCTTTCCCGCATGTTTAGGGTAAAACCAGGTTTTGAGTTGATTTTGCTTTTTCATGCCATGCACTTTCTTTGAGCAAGAAGGGTGCGCTTATACTCTGAGGATTGTGCTCCTGAATCCATCGAAACCACAAAAAACATGTTAAAAAGATCTGTTATGTCGATGGACTTAAAAGTCTTTGAAATACTGCAACCGTGAAATCATTGAAATACTGCAACAGTAGGTCTCTGAAATTCTGCCACAGTGAAGTCTTTGAACTACTGCCACAATGAAGTCATTGACATACTGCCACAGTGACATGATTGACATACTGCCACAGTGACATGATTGACATACTGCCACAGTGACAACAATGATTATTTGAACTTCTTACAATCTTCATGAATTTAATTTAAGCTTAGGATTGGCAGCTAGTTTCATTAGCTAGAGTTGGCAGCTAGCTTAGTCAGCTAGAGTTGGCAGCAAGCTTAGTCAGCTAGAGTTGGCAGCTAGTTTCATTAGCTAGAGTTGGCAGCTAGCTTAGTCAGCTAGAGTTGGCAGCTAGCTTAGTCAGCTAGAGTTGACAGCAAGCTTAGTCAGCTAGAGTTGGCAGCTAGCTTAATCAGCTAGAGTTGGCAGCTAGTTTCATTAGCTAGAGTTGGCAGCAAGCTTAGTCAGCTAGAGTTGTCAGCTAGCTTAGTCAGCTAGAGTTGGCAGCTAGTTTCATCAGCTAGAGTTGGCAGCAAGCTTAGTCAGCTAGAGTTAGCAGCTAGCTTAGTCAGCTAGAGTTGGCAGCTAACTTAGTCAGCTAGAGTTGGCAGCTAGCTTAGTCAGCTAGAGTTGGCAGCTAGCTTAGTCAGCTATAGGAAACATTTTTATGAAGAGCAGTCGGGACTTGACACTGACAGCCACCTAATGTGGCTATGTGCGCCAAATAGCCAATGAAAGTCAGCCAAGGTCAAATATTAACAAACAGCAGTAGAAGATATGAGGAGATTAATTCAGAAGGAAATATCTCCCTTCAATCTCTGACTCTAGTGCTGTATGCAGAATTTCCACAAAACCTGAAATATACGAAACTAATTCAACAGACTCCTCTACTTAAGTTGTAAATGTTATCCATTATCTCCTTAATTTAAACACATTTCCAAATAATCCAATCATCTCATAGTTACTAAGCGATGTTGTGGAACATCCTGATAGTTATGAAGCAATGAGAGCTAACATGCACAACTTTTGCTTCACTTTTGTTTGCAGCATTATAACTGTCAAGGGACACAATGAATTGGTATTCTGTATCTTTCTCTAATGGTACAAGGGAGCTTATGCGGCTTGCTCTTTAATTGTGTCGTTCTCTATCGTCTTGAGGGTCTTCAAGTACTTGCTCTCATACTTGGTTTCTGGTTGGTTGTACGAAAATGTTTTGGACATGCCCAGGAAGGGAGTAGGGCGGGTGAGGCTTGATGACCCATATGGGTAGATGGTGTTGTCCTCCTTGAGGTTTGGATGCCACTGGTTGCCATGGTAGTTGCCATAAATATCAGGCATGCGATGATCCAGATTGGTCATCCCCATTATGCCAGTAGGGGTGGAAGGGTACATTCCCTGCTGCATGGATTCTTCCATAATGTCATCAGGGGTGATGTCCATGGTTAAGAACCGCTTGTAGTTTCCTGATTCGGTCATCTGGTCAGGGATCCTGTCGCTGTCTTGACCTTGCATTGGGTGGTCAGACACGCTGTAGCGATGACCTCCTTCCATTGCATTATTCGAGGGTGCGTTCATTTTTGCAAAAGTCACATAAGGCTGACGGTCTGATCCAACACCTGAATGTAAAATTATATAGTTGAAGTTTTATAAACTTTTAAACTCAATAATAGTTCTGGTAAAGTGCAATAAAAATTTAAAACTAGTCATATTTGATAGTTCTGGTATAATGCAATAAAAAATGAAAAAAACTACTCATAGTTGATAGTTCTGGTACAATGCAATAAAAACATACTATGCTAGAAGTAAATCAGCAAACGTTTTGATGATATGAAATAACAAATTCATAATGGCAAAGATTTCACATTCATGAAGTCAGATTCTGAACTTTGATATAGAGATTTTCAACATTTACACGTGCATTTCATACCATGGATGCATACATTTGTATGTAGGCTCATGTCATACAATAGAAATCATTGTTAGTTCATTAAATATGAAATACTAATGACACTGCTTCACTGCTCTGTGGCATCGCTACATGGCATTGCTCTGAGGCGTTGCTCTGGGAAATAGAGCTGCGCCAAGGGCATTTTCTTAAAATTCTGAGTACCACCGTTTTAGTGTAGTGCACACAAAGATAATTGTTAAAGTAACTCTATACAAAAATGCTTTTAAAAAATCTGTTTTAAATTTTAGTGTCATGATCAGAGGTTCTCAACCAGGGGTGGCCGCTCTCCCAGGGGATGAGGGAGATGGTGTATGTGAAAATCAGGTTTATTTCCTTTTTTTATCCTGGTGGGTGTGGGGAAAGGGTTTTAAAACCGAGAAGGGGTGCGAAAAGTTTAAGAATCCCTGGGCTAGATCAACAAATCCCTAAGATTAAATCAGGGTAATTAACTCATATGAACATTATTATTTTTTATTGTGATTATCTCCCTTCCATCATAAACCACCCAGAAAACGATCGATGGCTGTTATTATTTCCTTCACAAACATTGGCGGAAATTACATAAAAGTTGCTGTTTAAAGGGGTCAAAACCCAAAGAAATACTGGCCCAAGATGACATAATTCTTGCTGTTTAGGGTGTTTAATTTCCTTCTTTCATGCAGAACTGGAGGGAAAAAACACCTTTTCTAGAAACTGTGGTAAAAATGGTCAGATCACAGACAGTGGCATTTTTTTCTTTTGCCAGAGACAGAATTTCAAAACCAAGCCTATTCTCAGTGGTCTCATTACCAACCTGGCCTATTCCCAGAGGTCTCATTTTGCCTAGAAAGAGACATGGAGGTATTTGAACTATTACAGACGGCCATCTCCAGTGCGTTCTTCTGGGGGCTTTTCTGTCGGGTCATTTCCAGGCGTTTCTCTCGCTGCTTCTTCTTCATGTGACACATGACGCAGATCGTGACGCTGATGCACGTCAGTATGACGCCACCCACAGCTCCAAGGATAATGACGTGAAGTGGAGCAAACAGGGCATCGTCTTCTGCAGTAAATAATCAGTGTGTTAAAGTCAAATAATCAATGTGTTAAAATCAAGTGATCAATGTGTTAAAATCAAATAATCAGTGTGTTAAAATCGAATAATCAATGTGTTAAAATCAAATAATCAATGTGTTAAAATCAAATAATCAATGTGTTAAAATCAAATAATCAGTGTGTTAAAATCAAATAATCAGTGTGTTAAAATCAAATAATCAGTGTGTTAAAATCAAATAATCAATGTGTTAAAATCAAATAATCAGTGTGTTAAAATCAAATAATCAATGTGTTAAAATCAAATAATCAGCGTGTTAAAATCAAATAATCAATGTGTTAAAATCAAATAATCAGTGTGTTAAAATCAAATAATCAGTGTGTTAAAATCAAATAATCAGCGTGTTAAAGATTATTTGACTTTAACTCACTGACCATTTATGCGTTTTCAATGAATAAAGTGTAGCCATGTCATGTAACCATGCTTGTAACAATTTCATGTAACCGTGTGATGAAACCATGCGGATGAAACCATGTGATGTAACCATGTGATGAAACCATGCGGATGAAACCATGTTTTGTAACCATGTGATGTAAACATGCTTTGTAACCATGTGATGTAACCATGTGTTGCAGCCATGTGTTGTAGCCATGTCATGTAACCACGTGATTTAACCATATAATGTAACCATGTGATGTAGCCATTAATTAAAATCCTTACTTTTAATTGACGGTTGGTAGTGATTGTATCCATGATATTTAAGGAATTTTAAAGGAATTACATTATATTTAGAATAAGTGGTTGGAAAATAATAATACTAGTCAAATTATAAGAAAGTAACTTATAATTGTCATCTTTAGGAGTGATAACTTACTGTCATCACTTCTATCCTTAGCCTCGGTAGCTTCTTGTTTATCGCCCCCTGATTTTGTCGAGTCCCTTGTGGAAGGGTCAAGTACTGGAGGGCGTACTTGGGGAGTCCTGGCCCGCGAGCAGCCCTTCTCATCACTCTTGTCCTTGCAGTTGCTAACTCCGTTACACTCCAGACTTGCCGGCAAACAGTGGTCACCACACTTGATTTCAAACGCATTACAATCTCCTGTTGGGGATTAGCAAATAAACCATGTTTTTATAAAGGAGTTGTCATTTGCATTTTTTAAGCCCAACCGTGCTTCAGGTAACTTGAAGTAAAAAAATAAATAAATGTTCTATTTGAGAAATTACACAATCCATCAGAAGTAGATGCTTTAACGAAGTTACGATTTTAAACAAACATCCAACTAGGGATTAGTAGGGAAAGTAAATACAGCAGAAAAATAACTGCAATAAACTTACTATTTAAATAGCTTTTTTAAGAGACTGATAAATATTATCACAACTGAGTTTAAATCAAGTTCTTTTGAAGCCCATAAGCATATAAGACACTCGTATTCTCTTCGTTTATCTCAGCCAGAAGTAACCAATCCAATCTCACCTTTCCTGACCAGAGAGTAAACAAGCCTTAGAGTGGGCTTGGAGGCGTAGGTGCTCCCAAACAATCTCACAAACACACGGTTACTGTCCGAGACAAAGTCCATAAACTGAACTCCGCCCTTGCAGTACTCTTCCTTCTTGGCACTATCCAGAGTTGTCCTCTCGAAGACTGTGACGTTGTTGACGTCACAACGTTTTTTGTTCTTGAGCTCAAGCTCCGAGGATCTCATGCTTATCTGAAACAAATTTCTCAATAATAAAGTTTAAAAAAAAAATCTATACTCTTTATCAGACATTTCTAAATGTCCATTTTAACTCATGATATGAATGGATTGTATTGTGTGCAAAGAATGCATTGATTGTATTGATTGCATAAATTGCATTGATTGCATTGAATGCATGATTGTATTGATTGTCTTGATTGCATTGATTGTATTGATTGCATTGATTGCATACATTGCATTGATTGCATTGAATGCATGATTGTATTGATTGTTTTGATTGTATTGATTGCATTGATTGTATTGATTGCATTGAATGCATTGATTGTATTGATTGCATGGATTGTATTGATTGCATGGATTGTAATGATTGTACTGTTACTCTAGCGGAATAACAAGCCAGTCTAATTGAGAAAGTGCTCTCCCTTTCCAGCTGGTTTAAAAGATTATTGCCAAAATAAAGATGGCTTTCTGTGTTAATATCAAAGTACTCCTTTTATTTAATGTCCCTAATCTCCTTGTAGATTAATTGTGTTATCATTATGTATACATTCTTCTATGAAGTGATAACGGGATTTTGACTGATAACAGGATTTTGTTTGATAACGGGATTGTGATTGTTGTGAAATGTGTCGACGTCAGACTATTTGTTTTCTAGGAATCCGTCCAGGTTGGTTGCATTGTATTTAAAAACCAGCTTCGCCCAAATAACATGTAGCAAATGGGGTTAAAATGATTTCAGCGTCACTAGTCAGAGGGGAGATAAATCTTTCCCTGGCGTCCGAGTGCATTCAATGCAATGCTGCTAGATTTTCTAAATGCATTCTCATAAACAATATAGAAACAAATTAAAAATTTCTGCATCAGCAGATTCAGGCGAGGCATCAGCATTAGATGGATCTTGCATCCATGCAATTTTATCTCTATTATCATTTTTAAATCTGTAAACGAACGTTTTTTGGAGGTGCCATCTAGTGACGCTAGGGAGAGAATACCGCAAACAGTTAATACTAAGTGAGTGACTGGTTTACACTACGGTGGTTAGATGGCGCGTCCAATCAAATTGAACTAAAAAATAGAAATACATTTCTGGACATATTTTTAAAACTAATTTTCGGTGCCCGTGTGGGAAAAGAAGCAACAGGTTCCCATGGTGCCACGGCCCTCACTTTGAGAACCTGCGCGTTGGTGTATGAAGAAAATAGCAATGATTTGTGGTACATTTAGGAGATTGAATACCTTACAAAGCCCTAAACATAATCTTACGAACAGAAATCAACATAAAATGCCGAACTTAACAGTACTTTCAAGGAACAATAATATTAATAAAAGTGTATAATTTAAGATCCGATCGTTCATCCTACAAAATCTGTGACCAACAATTTTAAGTTTAAAAAGAGTAAACATTCAGAACAGGGTTACCCAAGCTCCCTTGCTCCTGTCAATCAACCACGCCCCCTCCCTACCCCACAGGGATCAACGCCAAGAACTAGTTACAAACCATCTGGAACTCCCCCACACTTTAGCGATGAACATGGTCAAAGTCTGACTTCTCTCAACAAGAAAGGTGGGGTGGATTGGGTGAAAGGGGGTGGGTGTGGCCCCCCCCCCCTTCTTCTTGACTTGTCAATCGACCGAAACTTATAACAGTGTCACAGAGCGGTAAACAGAAAAGGCGCATCTGTCTTTCTGAAGCGCTTTGTTCAAACTAAGGGAAGTTACTCTTGAAGATAAATATTAAGATTAGGAGGGGAGATTAGCTCCAAGACATGGACAGGAAGGTTGGGGAAAAAAAAAGTTTACAAAAGAGAGAGAGAAAAAAAAAAGAAATCAGGCGCGCAAAAACAGTTATAAAAAAAGAGCTGTTTAAAAACAACAGAGTTCAATGTCAAAGGTTCCCAAACAAGTTAAAAAATAAATGATCTTTCAAAGTTTGTTATGTCTGGTGGCGACTCTACTTACTGCAGTACTTTACCACCGACGTAGCTATAATGATTGAGGCTTCCCATTAAGGTCATGATTGAGGCTTCCCATTAAGGTCATTTTTTCGTAAAACTCTTTAGGTTTTGTTTCCAGGGGGAAAAAATAGTGGGTTTTTTTTTTTTGGGGGGGGGGGGGGGGTGGGACATAAATAAATAATGTTAGACTAACGTATTTATCTGTGAATTAATGTTTGTACTTATTTATTTTGTTAAAAATACTTTATGTGGGTTTCGTCAAATGTGGTCGTAGTGAAATTAGATCAAAATCAATGTTTTGTAAAGACTTGCAAATCTATAGTAAAATGCTAACCTTATGTATAATAAAACTATTATTAAAAGTAGAAAAATTGCATCACAAGAAAACAAAAAAGTTCAGACACTAGATCTAACTAAATCAAAACATTTCAAACTTTCTTAAGACTTTTAAACACAGGTTAAGAACCACTGTATCAAAGGCTTACCCTGTGGGTGTTTTCTGTGTAGATCTCCCACGTGCAGTCGACGACTTCCCCTTTGGGGAACTCTGGGTCGTTGACGTCACCAAATGGAATGTCGTCAGATGAAAGGATGCCGTCTGCCTCATCCGGCGTCAGCTTGACTGGTATACGGCAGGTTGAGGATGTATCGGCTGGAAGAGACGTGGATACAAGGAATGAAAGAGACGTGGATACAAGGAATGAAAGAGACGTGGATACAAGGAATGAAAGAGACGTGGATACAAGGAATGAAAGAGACATGGATACTAGGAATGAAAGAGACGTGGATACAAGGAATGAAGCTCTTTTATGATATGTGTGGTGTGTGTCTGTGTGTGTGTGTGCCTCTCTCTCTCTCTCTCTCTGTGTATACGTGTCTGATTGTGTGTGTGAGTGTGTGTGTGTGTGAGAGAGAGTGTGTGTTTGTGTGTGTGTATGTGTGTGTGTATGTATGTATGTATGTATTTATGTGTGTGTGTATGTGTGTATATGTGTATGTCTGTATGTCTGTCTGTCTGTCTGTATGTATGTATGTATGTATGTATGCATGTATGTATGTATGTATGTTTGTATGTATGTATGTATGTATGTATTTATTTATGTATGTATGTATGTATGTATGTATGTGTGTATGTATGTATGTGTGTGTGTGTATGTGTATGTGTGTATGAGTGTGTGTATTTATGTATGTGTGTATGTATGTATGTATATTTATATATTTGTATGTGTGTATGTTTGTATATTTGTATGTGTGTGTGTCTATCACTCTAGAGCAGCAGTTTTCAAACTCACCAAATATCTAGCCACTACAACTCACCAAACAGCCACTACAACTCACCAAACAGCCACTACAACTCACCAAATAGCTGGCCACTACAACTCACCAAATAGCTGGCCACTACAACTCACCAAATAGCTGGCCACTACAACTCACCAAATAGCTGGCCACTACAACTCACCAAATAGCTGGCCACTACAACTCATTACTAAAGTTCTACTACATACATAATTTTAAAACTAAACAGCTTTAATTGTGATCATCGTATTCACCACAACGATTTTTCAACATTGTTTTTACCTTTTCAGAAGTTTCAGAAATGTCACTAGGGTTAGCGTAACTACGGTTGGCGTCATAAGGAACGCGTGACTGTGGTTGGCGTCATTAGGGTTGGCGTCATTAGGGTTGGCGTCACTAGGGTTGGCGTCACTAGGGTTGGCGTCACTAGGGTTGGCGTCACTAGGGTTGGCGTCATTAGGGTTGGCGTCAGTAGGGTTGGCGTCAGTAGGGTTGGCGTCACTAGGGTTGGCGTCACTAGGGTTGGCGTCACTAGGGTTGGCGTCATTAGGGTTGGCGTCAGTATGGTTGGCGTCAGTAGGGTTGGTGTCACTAGGGTTGGCGTCATTAGGGTTGGCGTCACTAGGGTTGGCGTCATTAGGGTTGGCGTCACTAGGGTTGGCGTCATTAGGGTTGGCGTCATTAGGGTTGGCGTCATTAGGGTTGGCGTCACTAGGGTTGGCGTCATTAGGGTTGGCGTCATTAGGGTTGGCGTCACTAGGGTTGGCGTCATTAGGGTTGGCGTCATTAGGGTTGGCGTCACTAGGGTTGGCGTCACTAGGGTTGACCGGCGTCACTAGGGTTGACCGGCGTCACTAGGGTTGACCGGCGTCACTAAGGTTGGCGTCATTAGGGTTGGTGTCACTAGGGTTGGTGTCACTAGGGTTGGCGTCATTAGGGTTGACCGGCGTCACTAGGGTTGACCGGCGTCATTCGGTGCGGTAAACGTATGGTGTCACGCCACCTCCCCCCCCCCCCCCCCTTTTAATGGATGCCCCAGACGTGTACCTTTAGTTCTTAACCCGCAAGTACAGAATAGTTTATGATATTGTATGTAAATCAAACAATTTATTTATTATGGGGGAACTATTTGAGAGGATTGGAAGAAATGTCATTGATATATTTATACAAGCTTACACTCTGAAGTGGCTTCGCCACCCATGGTGACATCGATCAACTACAACCAAATGATCCAGTAATAGGTTACATGCACACTTCACAACCTATGGTGACATTATTGAACTACAACAAAGTGATCCAGTAACTTGGTATATGCACACTTCACAACGTATGGTGACATCATTGAACTACAACAAAGTGATCCAGTAACAGGTTACATGCACACTTCACAACCTATGGTGACATCATTGAACTACAACAAAGTGATCCAGTAACAGGTTACATGCACACTTCACAACCTATGGTGACACCATTGAACTACAACAAAGTGATCCAGTAACAGGTTACATGCACACTTCACAACCCATGGTGACACCATTGAACTACAACAAAGTGATCCAGTAACAGGTTACATGCACACTTCACAACCCATGGTGACATCATTGAACTACAACAAAGTGATCCAGTAACAGGTTACATGCACACTTCACAACCTATGGTGACACCATTGAACTACAACAAAGTGATCCAGTAACAGGTTACATGCACACTTCACAACCTATGGTGACACCATTGAACTACAACAAAGTGATCCAGTAACAGGTTACATGCACACTTCGCAACCTATGGTGACATCATTGAACTACAACAAAGTGATCCAGTAACAGGTTACATGCACACTTCACAACCCATGGTGACATCATTGAACTACAACAAAGTGATCCAGTAACAGGTTACATGCACACTTCACAACCCATGGTGACATCATTGAACTACAACAAAGTTATCCAGTAACAGGTTACATGCACACTTCACAACCCATGGTGACATCATTGAACTACAACAAAGTTATCCAGTAACAGGTTACATGCACACTTCACAACCCATGGTGACATCATTGAACTACAACAAAGTTATCCAGTAACAGGTTACATGCACACTTCACAACCCATGGTGACATCATTGAACTACAACAAAGTTATCCAGTAACAGATTACATGCACACTTCACAACCCATGGTGACATCATTGAACTACAACAAAGTGATCCAGTAACAGGTTACATGCATACTTCACAACCTATGGTGACATCATTGAACTACTACAAAGTGATCCAGTAACAGGGTACATGCACACAGAACGAGACAAAAAAGTCAGACTGACCTTTGCTAATTACGGCGCCATCATTCTGAGCTAGACATGGGATAGAAGAAAAAAAGTAGAATCCTGTTTTGGAAATTACCTCCCTCCCCCCTTATTTTTTTAAAAAGGCAAATAAAAACCACAAAAAACCAACATAAAAACCACCATAAAAACCATCAAAAAAAAACCAAAACACAATTCATGGGTTAATGTCATGTTTTGTTTTTTAAAGTCAGCACACGTGATATACCAAGTGATCAGTATAATTCGTGGTTGGAGCCCATGATAATCTGTGGTTCCAGCCCATGGTAATTCGTGGTTCGAGCCCACTATAATTCGTGTTTCGAACCCATGATAATTCGTGGTTCCAGGTCGGTAGACAGCTCCTCTTTAAATATAACTGAGTGGATCGTTAAAAATAATTAACCATGACTTATAGACCACGCCTTCACAATGTTAACATACGGCGGCCATTTTATTCACATTCAAAACAGGACATTTAAAATAATTGTGGCACAATGTGTGCAAAAATAAACAGTTATCTGTAGAACATGTCTATCTGAGCGGAGTTCTTTTGATAACAAAATATTATTGTGATAACAAATATCGATGTATGATATTTTCGCATATTTACTGAAGCCTGAACGTCAGACTTATTCGATATCAAATTAACTTAGACATTTTTGATTTTCCGGTCTTTATAACTGTACTGGTTACAAGTCTCAACTAACAAGACAGTGTAAATGTCTAAAGACAAGCACTGTACTGATACAACTAACTAAGACACATATTGTGGTTGAGACTGAAGCTCATGCTCTTAAAGCCCCGGCTAGTACATTGGCAACCAAAGCCATCTACTGGGCTTTGTCATATAACATTATCTTAACGTAGGACTCTCCCGCCACCCTGGTGCTAGGCATTCAATCAACAAATGGACTAGGCTGCAATGCCGGCAGTTCTGGTACCTTTTTTTTGTCTAGCCTGTGAAAGTAAGCAAATGGGTAAGTCTGTCTCCCTAAGCGAAGGTGGGAGTGGCTGCTGCATCTCTCTCCGGAAGACGGTAAAGGAAATTGAGTCTAGACCCAAATATGGCTTGTACAATAAGGCCTAATGTCCAAAGGCTAACAAGGACAAAAGGTTCAAAAACTGTACTGGTTACAAGTCACAGCTAACAAAGCCTAAAGTTCTAAGACCAGTACAGTACTGATAAACAAAAGTACGAGTTGTCATCTTACGTTAATATTGCTGAAAGTCGGACATTTGATATCGACTATAAACGTATAATGTTAGCATTTTGTACAGATAAAGAGAGGGTCTGTTAATTTTAAAGTAAAATAAATATTGTATGTGTATTTAAAAAGGTGGATTTAAAATAAAACTGATTCTAGCTGAGCAATGTCACTCACTGCTGTCCTTTTGGTAGGAGTAGACGGCCCTAAAGCCGCTGTACTGGAGCAAGTCATCGGTCTTGAACCTCAGCCACAGATAACGTCCGGACGAAACGATCATGCGAGGGAATGCTGCGTCGCAGTAGCGGCCAATCAGGGGCGAGTAGGCGAAGGGTCCGTCCCTGACCTCCAAGAAATCATACTTGCAGCCCTCAGACTTTTCAAGAATAAATTTGTCCCGAAAGTCGAGGTGAATTTTAAACCCAGAGGGTGCTGAAAGCAAAAGAAATACATCTCATAGATTTTTTTTATACAAGATGGTTTTGATTCAACATGACTCAACAAGGATACATTACATATTATCATAAATGCCAGTGGTTTCCACCTCGACGTCTATCTGAAACATGGTTGTCTAAGTTGGCGCCCAATATTGAATTCTAGCAATTACACAGCCAAAGGGTAAATGATACATTTTAGTTTTACGTCAAAATAATGAAACCCAAAGTGCCATCTAGTAAACATTTGGAGAAGTTTGTTCAAACAGTTAGCTGGCGTATGTAGAATGGACATACTGAAGAAGTGGCGATACTAGAATTATCTCAGTCGGGATGTGGTAAGATTATTGCCACCCCATTCTACTACAAAAATGCAGTAGGCAGAACGATGGCGCTGCCTAATAAGAAGACAAAAGTGCTCCCGGTTTGGAGGGAGGGGGGGGGGGCGCACACACACCGGCCTCTCTCATTAGTCTTGGTCCTGAAGGGATCAAAAGGACAACCTGTAAAAGGCGCCTTTTGATGACTCACGTTCTAGGTTTGTCCTATAGTTTTGTTTGAAATTCATATAGTTCCCCCCCCCCCCCCTTTTTCCCCATATTTCTTCGAAACTGGTCCAAATAAAAATGAATTTTTTTAAAATGTGTGGATATTTTGTAAGATTTGCTATGTCAATCTTTGAAAACTTAAATTGGGCGCCTGAAGACACAGTGAGCATCTGAAGACACAATGACAATCTGAAGTCACAATGACAATCAAGATATACAATGACCATCTAAGGAATAATATTGAGGCCTGCATTCAAGTCATGCAAAGTAAACAAATAGTGGAACAAGATATGATTGTTTAGGCTTGTAACAACAAGAGATGTTTGTTTAGGCTTGTAACAGCAAGATATGATTGTTTAGACTTGTAACACCAATATATGATTGTTTAGGCTTGTAACACCAAGATATGATTGTTTAGGCTTGTAACACCAAGATATGATTGTTTAGGCTTGTAACACCAAGATACGATTGTTTAGGCTTGTAACACCAAGATATGATTGTTTAGGCTGGTAAAGAAAAAAATGACTTGACAATTAAAAGGACGTTTTGGCTAAACGCCTTCTTCAGCAGACAAGACGAAAAAAGAAACAAAAATAATTAGAAACTTAAAAAAAAGATTAGTTCTGTCAGTCTCTGTTTATAAGCACAATCGCAAAACACACACTAGCAAACACACATACACTCCGTATAAACACACACACACGGGTTTACTCATTGATTATGATTGATTATTGTGCGGGTTGCCAGCGCACCTGAAACTGACGTCATTGCCAACCCGCAGAGCTCCGATCGTGTTTACAGGGGCGTGTCCCTGCACATACAAAAGTCACCCCAAGCCCTAACCCAACCACCCCACTCCCCCTAATTGAATAACTAAGATAAATTAAACCAGGCAAATTTACCAGAGCCACACGAGTATGATATTAAGGGACCTAGACAGTTGATGGAAGAGCGAGACAGTTGATGGAAGAGCTTATTGCACCCATCTGCCTCGTTGTGATGTTCTAATTGCTATTTTCATTTTTTCCCCTTTCATTTATTAAAAAAAAAACCTTTAATTTGTTATTCGTCAATCTGTTTTCAACACTGGGAAATGATCAATCGTTTTCTTTTTGTTTTATCATGTTTACCTGCATGTATTAATTCAAGGGGAAGCACCTGAGCTCTTTTCACCAACTAACGCGCAATAACGCCCCTTTATAAACTATTTATTGTTATTGAACGTTTCATAAAAGGTTTGTTTAGTTTATAAATCTAAGAAATAAATAAGAAATTCGAGAAACAGGGGGTGGGGGATAATTAGGGATTTTAAAATATTTGTTTCAGTTATTTTTTTTAAAATTTAATTATTTTTAAAACATTCAATGTTTACATCAAGGTAATTAGCTAGGAATTGCTGTTAATAATTATCAATGACTTTTCAGCTATAAATTATCATTTATATATATATACATATTGCTATGAGAAAAAAAAAAAAAACAGAATATTATTCATAATCAACCTAAGAGCCGGTGCAAAGAACAATATACCACCGTGATATTTTTTAAGTTAAGATTTATCACGATTCAGATGATCTACCTTCAGTCTTTGAAAATAGTTATCGGTTACAAATTTTAATTTGCCAAATTTTATTTTAAATGAATAGAAATTAATCTTCATTTTATTGCAACTTTATCCCTCCGTCCGCCCCCCTACTTGTCCCTTCCCACTCACTTCTACCTGCCCACTCACCTCTAAGTCCACACCAACTTCTCCCTCATCATTCACTTCTCCCTCCCGATCCTAACCACCTTCCAATCTTTGTCAAGTAATCAATCAAATATTTTCTTAAATTTCAAGGGGTAAAGAATTAGATTCTATCTCCTTCACATTGACGTCATCAGCTTTACAATTAGCAGAAATACGTTGGAAACAACAAGTCTGGGAAGAAAATCATGACTGTAGATCCTAATTATGCTGCCAATCATGACTGTATATCCTATTTATGCTGTCAATCATGGCTGCAGATCCTAATTATGCTGCCATTCATGACTGTAGATCCTAGATATGTTGCCGATCATGACTGTAGATCCTAATTATGCTGCCAATCATGACTGTAGATCCTAATTATGCTGCCAATCATGACTGTAGATCCTAATTATGCTGCCAATCATGACTGTAGATCCTAATTATGCTGCCAATCATGACTGTAGATCCTAATTATGTTGCCAATCATGACTGTAGATCCTAATTATGCTGCCAATGGCTTATCAAGGGACTCAACTTAAACTTTGTCCTCAATTAAAGGAGATATAGAAAGAACTAAGCTTAGGTCACAATACCTCCTAAATACTCTAATTCCAACTTGTCAAAAAAACAACTAATGTTACAAAACCTTCCAAAGACTCAAATTCCAAACTTGTCACAAAAACCATCAAGTCACAACACCTTTTTTCCGGTCATTGCATCCAACGAAAATCATCAATTTCACGACTCCAGCCAGATCCAGCCATTACGTTTAGACTCCGATTCTGTAGGTTTGGAATTCGCAATGCTCCAGTTGCAAGCCCCTAGTGTTTACCTGCGGCGCGCGGTCAACGACAAACACATGGTCCTTTCCAACAGAAGACCTTTCCCAAATCTCCTTTCTCTAACACACTTTTACCATCCAGCCAATGAAGAAGTAATGCCAAACACATTCGGTATTCTGTATTCGAGCAAAGAGAACGCGGAAACACTACCAGCTAATCTCTCAGTCTGAGACTTCTTATCATAACAACAGACACTACAAAGAGAAATTTATTTTGAATAAATATTTATTACGAGTGGGCTATACTTAAAAATAAAATGAGCAAATAATTTCACACGATTGATGTGACCAGATTAAGTCATCCAAATATATGATATATGATGTTATGATGGTAGGGTAATATGATGGGTGAAATTACCTTATATTAAAATGATGGGTGTTGGTTCTGAACAGTAAATTGATGGATGATGGTATCGTACAATATTATGACAGGTGATGGTACAATAAGGTGATGGGTGATGGTACAATAAGGTGATGGTACAATAAGATGATGGGTGATGGTACAATACGATGATGGGTGATGTACAATAAGATGATGGGTGATGGTGCAATAAGATGATGGGTGATGGTACAATAAGATTGTTGGGGGATAGTACAATAAGATGCGACGTGAGGGTTCACTTCATATTTTTTAAATCAGCAATAAATATTTAAATATTTCTGTAAATATATACGCTCCTGCTGGTTGGGTCACTGAATATACACGCTCCTGCTGTTTGGGTCTCTGAATATACACCCTCCTGCTGGTTGGGTCACTGAATATACACGCTCCTGCTGGTTGGGTCACTGAATATACACGCTCCTGCGGGTTGGGTAACTGAATATACACGCTCCTGCTGGTTGGGTCACTGAATATACACGCTACTGCTGCTTGGGTCACTGAATATACACGCTCCTGCTGGTTGGGTCCCTGAATATACATGCTCCTGCTGGTTGGGTCCCTGAATATACACGCTCCTGTTAGTTGGGTCCCTGAATATACACGCTCCTGCTGGTTGGGTCCCTAGCCAAGACATTAAAAAAAAAGTCCAACAGCAAATCGCGCCTTCTTACATTATACAAACGGAAAACTGACAGCCTGTATACACAACTAACATTCCCTATCAAATGTTGTACATCCTCTATCAAATGTTGTACAGCCTCTATCAAATATTGTACATCCTCTATCAAATGTTGCACAGCCTCTATCAAATGTTGTAAGCCACTATGAAATGCTGTACATCCTCTATTAAATGGTGTACATCATATATCAATCGTTTTACAGCCTCTATGGAATGTTGTACAGTTTCTATCAAATGTTGTACATCCTCTATCAAATGTTGTACATCCTCTATCAAATGTTGTACATCCTCTATCAAATGTTGTACAGACTCTATCACATGTTGTTCAGCCTCTATTAAATGATATACAGCCTCTATCAAATGATATACAGCCACTATCAAATGATATGCAGCCTCTATCAAATGGCGTAGAGGCTCTATCAAACGTTGAATCACAACTTTTAATTTTAATTTCGGGGAGAGGTAGTACAGTAGAAACAAAATACCCTTTAACTCATATATCACATTGGGTGCTAGGAGTTTGTTAATAGGGGTTCTAAAACACAAACATTTGGCAGTTTGTTAATTGGGGTTCTAAGACACAAACATTTGGCAGTTTGTTAATAGGGGTTCTAAAACACAAACATTTGGCAGTTTGTTAATAGGGGTTCTAAAACACAAACGTTTAACAGTTTGTTAATAGAGGGATTGTTAATAAGGGCTCTTAAGCAAAAACATTTTGAGAGTTTGTTAATGGCAGTTCTAAAACACAATCTTGTACAATCCGTTCTTGCAGTCTTCCAGCTCCGGAGACTCACCATCGTCACGTCTATAAACACACCACTTCGACATTCATATTTTTGTATGTCCCTGACATGTTTTCTCTCTCCGTCTGTTTCTCCACGGTGCTCGCCTCGTTTGCTTTCTTTTACTTTTTTCGAGTCAGGTCGTTGAAAGTATCGATATTTACAATTTTTAGAGAATTTTTTTCGTTAATATGAAATGTTTGATGAGCATTTAAAAAAAATCAATAACGATTCTTTTGATAAAAATAAGAATCGAGTACAAGATATGGACATGCCATCAATCATGACAACTAAGAAATAAAAGGGTTTTCTGGGAGCCATTGGTGTAGTCGAATGTTAAGGGCGGGGCTAGGCGTCCTACATAATGGCATGTACCATAAGCAACACAAATTGTAATCGAATACAACTTTTTGTCGGAGTTAGAGATTCAGATTTGGGCAGATTGTTGAATAAAGCGAGTCGCTTCTTTAACGCGCACTTTCTTACCTATGAGTACAAAAAGGTTGCGTATTTACCGCGGTAACAGCTACATCCGTACTGCGGGGCCCGCCCCCCCCCCCCCCATGCTGTCGGTCCCGGCACCCCCGTGCTGTTTTTAATCAAAGTTTGCAGCATCCAAAAATTTCATATCAACAATGTCATATCAACAATGTCATGTCAACAATGTCATGTCAACAATGTCATATCAACTATGTCATATCCACATTGTCATATCAAAAATGTCAGATCAACAATGTCATGTCAACATTGTCATGTCAACAATGTCATATCAACTATGTCATATCCACAGTGTCATATCAAAAATGTCATATCAACAATGTCATGTCAACATTGTCATGTCAAAAATGTCATATCAACAATGTCATATAAACTATGTCATGTCAACAATGTTATGTCAACAATGTCATATCAACAATGTTATATCAACAATGTTATATCAACAATGTTATATCAACAATGTCATATCAAAAATGTCATATCAACAATGTCATATCAACAACGTTAAACTTAACGAAATTACAAAAAAAGAGATATTTTTTTATAATCCAACTGGTAAGCGAAGTTAATCTGCCATAAACCAACTGGTAAGCGAAGTCAATCTGCCATAAACCGACTGGTAAGTGAAGTCATCTGCCATAAACCAACTGGTAAGTGAAGTCAATCTGCCATAAACCGACTGGTAAGTGAAGTCAATCTGCCATAAACCAACTGGTAAGCGAAGTCAATCTGCCATAAACCGACTGGTAAGTGAAGTCAATATGCCATAAACCGACTGGTAAGTGAAGTCAATCTGCCATAAACCAACTGGTAAGTGAAGTCAATCTGCCATAAACCAACTGGTAAGTGAAGTCAATCTGCCTTAAACCAACTGGTAAGTGAAGTCAATCTGCCATAAAAAAAACTGGTAAGCGAAGTCAATCTGCCATAAACCGACTGGTAAGTGAAGTCAATCTGCCATAAACCAACTGGTAAGTGAAGTCAATCTGCCATAAACCGACTGGTAAGTGAAGTCAATCTGCCATAAACCGACTGGTAAGTGAAGTCAATATGCCATAAACCGACTGGTAAGTGAAGTCAATCTGCCATAAACCGACTGGTAAGTGAAGTCAATCTGCCATAAACCAACTGGTAAGTGAAGTCAATCTGCCATAAACCAACTGGTAAGGGAAGTCAATCTGCCATAAACCGACTGGTAAGTGAAGTCAATCTGCCATAAACCATCTGGTAATTGAAGTCAATCTGCCATAAACCGACTAGTAAGTGAAGTCAATCTGCCATAAACCAACTGGTAAGTGAAGTCAATCTGCCCTTGTTGAGCAGAAAAGCCGACCCAGTCAAGTTGGTTGTAGTGCAGTAAGTAGAACGCAAGTTAATTGCGTCAATGAATCAATCAGCCTTAGCAAGTTAATTGCGTCAATGAATCAATCAGCCTTAGCAAGTTAATTGCGTCAATGAATCAATCAGCCTTAGCAAGTTAATTGCGTCAATGAATCAATCAGCCTTAGCAAGTTAATTGCGTCAATGAATCAATCAGCCTTAGCAAGTTAATTGCGTCAATGAATCAATCAGCCTTAGCAAGTTAATTGCGTCAATGAATCAATCAGCCTTAGCAAGTTAATTGCGTCAATGAATCAATCAGCCTTAGCAAGTTAATTGCGTCAATGAATCAAATCTTCAGCCTTAGCAAGTTAATTGCGTCAATGAATCAAATCTTCAGCCTTAGCAAGTTAATTGCGTCAATGAATCAAATCTTCAGCATTAGCAAGTTAATTGCGTCAATGAATCAAATCTTCAGCCTTAGCAAGTTAATTGCGTCATTGAATCAAATCTTTAGCCTTAGCAAGTTAATTGCGTCAATGAATCAAATCTTCAGCCTTAGCGAGTTAATAGCCTTAAGAAAAGAAATGTTGAATAATTCTGTCATCATTTAAACTCGTGCCAAGTAACCAACTCAAGGCATTTGTGCTTTCACGTGAACTTACTGTTACACTTAAAACACCTTCATATCTAAAAATTCATAAATATTTAACTGAATATATTTCTCGACTGTTTTAACAGTCCGGAAATCATTTTATAAATGTTAAAAAATATTATGTATTTAAATTAAGTTTACAGTGACCCTACAATGTTTACAGTTTGGTATATATAAGAGCCACAAAGAGCCACAAAGAGCCACAAAATAACCACTTGGATATTGATAAATAAGTTCTATCAATATCTGAACCAGTACCCCAGAACCCCAACGAAACTATAGTTGCAAAATATTCACGTTTTTTCTCGATTCAGATTCTTATCACATTAACGTCTTGTTATGCGATGAATTCTTTGCTATTTCGGTGTTCCTTTATTCAGCCACACAACAGACGAAGACACTCGGAGTCGATATCAACTCCGCCATACCTCATGGAAGGTGAGCACTAGAAGTATTTCTGCCTTTTGCTAATTCCTGGCATACTGAGCATATCTTCATCTTCTTACGTACCCCACTGTCTTAGGTGCATAATCAGAATAAATATAAGTGGAAATATAGTCTAGTCGGGTTGTAGTTGTAATTCGATTTCTGACACTGCGACAACTCTTCCTAACCCTACTCCTCTTCTTACTCCTACTCATCTTCTTACTCAACCTCCTCTTCTTACTTCTACTCATCTTCTTACTCCACCTTCTCTTCTTACTCCTATTCCTCTTCTTACTCCTACTCCTCTTATTACTCCTACTCTTCTTCTTACTCCTCTTGTTACTCCTCTTCTTCCCCCTCTTCTTACTACTAAACCTCTTCTTACTCCTCTTCTTACTCCTCTTCTTACTCCTATACCTCTTCGTACTCCTCTTCCTACTCATCTTCTTACTCCTCTTCTTAATCCTCTTCTTACTCTGCTTCTCACCCCTTTTCTTACTCGTACACTTCTTCTTACTCCTCTTCTTACTCTTACTCCTCTTACTACTCCCACTCCTCTCCTTACTCCTACTCCTCTTCTTACTCCCCTCAAATTTTACCCGACTTCTATTATTACTCTACCTCCTCTTATTACACCAACTCCTCTTATTACACCAACTCCTCTTATTACCCCGACTCCTCTTATTACACCAACTCCTCTTATTACCCCGACTCCTCTTAGTACTCCAACTCCTCTTATTACCCCGACTCCTCTTATTATCCCGACTCCTCTTATTACCCCGACTTCTCTTATTACACCAACTCCTCGTATTACCCCGACTCCTCTTATTACCCCAACTCCTCTTATTACCCCGACTCTTATTACTCCAACTCCTCTTATTACCCCGACTCCTCTTATTACCCCGACTACTCTTATTACCCCGACTCCTCTTATTACCCCGACTCCTCTTATTACCCCGACTCCTCTTATTACCCCGACTCCTCTTATTACCCCGACTCCTCTTATTACCCCGACTCCTCTTATTATCCTGACTCCTCCTATTACTCCGACTCCACTTATTACCCCGACATCTCTTATTACCCCGACACCTCTTATTAACTTAAGAATTGTTATCTTAGTTGCACATTTTTAAAAAACTTTCCAGAAATGACGTCATCTTGATTTAATTTTTCTATTTTTTATTATGAAAAGTGTTGACCGATGGTTTTCTGTATATGACGTCATGTTCGACTCCAGACAAAAAAAGCTTTGTTTTCGATTTCATTATCGACTCCTTCACATCACCCAAACTTTCCTTCTGATAATGGAATGAAGGGTACGTAATGGAATGATGGGGTACGTAATGGAATGATGGGGTACGTAATGGAATGATGGGGTACGTAATGGAATGATGGGGTACGTCTCCATGCACTGCTCATTGCTGACTTGTCACGTGATGAGTATGAGATATAATTGGCCTACATTAGACCCTTCTCAAATGCCCCCCCCCCCTTCCAATCGGCCCCCTTTTTAGCCAGGTAAACACACTATTGAATAAGTAATGGAACCAGCTTGAAAAGAAAAGAGAAAACCATTACACGGACGTTTCGACAAGATGCCTACCTCAGCAGACAAAACAATTTAATAAACAACATATACATTTAAATTTACATTTAACAAAGCCCAAAAACAATGTCTTTACATTATAAAATGTAATATCGAGCTATTGGGGTGGGGGAGGGGGAATTAGACAAAACATGCAAACAAGTAAAGCAGTTTATAATAACCCCAATTAGTATTCCCAGGGCAAGGCTCGCAACCACACATTGTTTTCCCGCCCCTGAACTCTATTAATATTATACTTCCTCTCCCACTTTTACACCGCAGATTTATTTCACCTAAAATTTTAGAAAAAGAAAAGAAAATATTACGCATTTAACTCAATTGCGATCTTTTCTTAAAAAGTATCCCATACAGCGCATTTATCTGGATTTTTATGTTAGCCTCCCCTTGAAAAGCAAGAAAAACTGATTTTTAGGCGTTGTGGTTGGGGGCAATGTTCCCTCTAAGGTTTGCTGGTTCGTGTGCAAAATCATAAAGTTGTGTGCAAAAGTTTACTTTGCATAGTGCAGCGTATCTGTTCGAATGTATTTTTATAAAAATTTGCTGCGCGGATGCTCAAAACTGCTGCGCGGCATCTGTGAGGTAGCTGCGCGGCCGCGCGGCCGCGCAGCTTAAAGGGAACATTGGTTGGGGGCTGAAAATTTGTAACAGTTAGTTGTCATCGGCAACGAGTCTATGTGTCAAGTTTCAGCTCGATAGTTTGACGAGAAGTTGTTTTGCAAGCCAGCAAATCAGCCAGCCAGTCAGCTACAAACAAAGGGGAAGTTATATAAGGATTTACAAATAAATATGATGTTTTCGAAAAGGTAAAAAAAATTAATGTAGAGGGAGATAGAGTGAAATAGAGCGAGCGAAATACACACACACACAGAGAGAGAGAGGGAAGCTTGAATGAAAGGGAGACAGTGAGATATAGAGAGATAGAGGGAAAATGAAGGAGATAGAGTTGAGTAGATTAAGAATGCTAGAGAAAAAAAAGGGGGGGGGGGCTAGAGGAAGAGAGAGTAACGTAACAAAACCCATTAAATCTGCTATTTTTGCGTCATGGTTGTAGAGATCCCTCTGCTGAGCCTGGCTTAACAGTTTTAGATGGAGGGGAAATAGGTGTTTAAATATCTCCATGTGGGTGACCCAGTTCTACGGTGACTTCAGATCTAGGTTACACCTATCCATGGAGGTTTGAGTGATGGGATGGTGTAAGAAATATACATCTCTACAGTCAGCCAGGAGTTAGGAATAGACGACTTTGATCCAAACTAGAGGTCGACAGAATTTAGGTTACGAGCCCCGAAAAGAGCCGTTGGATGACATTTGGCGTCGTTTCGGTTTGAGCCGAAACAAAAATGTTAACTTTCGGTTATTTTTGGGCTTTCCTTTCTGCCGTCTGCTTGAAAGTGATTGAACCTTTCGATAGTCTACCAGTAATCAGACACTATGTCTGTCTGTCAGCCAGCAATCCAATACCTATTATTACTCAACGTCTTGACGTCATCGTATGATATATGCTTTATCCTTTGCGAACTCTGCTCAAAGCTGCATGATAACCCACTTGTCAAAAATTTCCCAAAATAAATGTTCAATCAGGCTTAGGAACAGGTCAACAATTTTATGAGAAAGCGAATGGTAATATTTAGATTAGTTTTGTTTTAATTTTTTCAAAAATTTAATTTTGGAACTCTAGGTTTATTCAATTTATTTATTTGTGACATTCATTTTGATTCATCATTATATATGTTGTCATAGGCAAAGGTGAATAGTATTGTGAATAAAAATCCTAGGGATTGTAACATTTCCATTATTATTTTTTTTAATAGTATTAAAAAATTAAGGAAACTTAGGCTTATTCAAGTCATTCATTTATTTAAAATCATCACTATCATGCTTATAAGCATTGACATTGACGAAATAAATGTTAAAATATTACACAAAATTAGTCATGTGTATGGACACACAATTAGTCATGTGTATGGACACACAATTAGTCATGTGTATGGACACACAATTAGTCATGTGTATGGACACACAATTAGTCATGTGTATGGACACACAATTAGTCATGTGTATGGACACACAATTAGTCATGTGTATGGACACACAATTAGTCATGTGTATGGACACACAATTAGTCATGTGTATGGACACACAATTAGTCATGTGTATGGACACACAATTAGAAAAAGAGAATGATTAAACATTTAGTAAAATATATTTTTAAAATTTTCAATTTATTTAAATGTTGTATAACTTGGCATAAAATAGACTTTAAATCATAAGCCTACAGACACGTGGGCATTTATCATTGTTTCGTACGATAATTATATAGTAGGCCAACTGTAATATCATACTACACGTAGCTCAGCAGTCGTTTAACTTTTGTTTAATCTTGGTCAAACCTAACATTAGCCGATAAATTATAATAACGGATAAACGACCAATTGAAAAGTCGACCGATCAGAACGCGCGTTGCCACGAAAATGTATGGTACACCGGAACAAAGAGTTCATTCTGGACACTTTAGAGTGCCACACCAATTAGAAATACACAGGGTAAGCTTTTGATCGATACAAAATATCTCTAGTTAGTGTTGTAATTATACTCTAAAAGCAAAGGGAACCCAATCTTTTATTTTTCAAGAATTTTGACCTACCTACTATAAATTACAATTTAAACTAATTTTGATATTACTTTTTAATTCAAATGGTAATAGTCAAAGTCTTCATTAGATGTTTATATTCACGATATCCTTATTTTTTATAAAAAAATAATATAAATATCGATGCTCCCCCACCCACCCAAAAAAAATAAAAATAAATCATTTTCGACGTACGCCGAACGAATGCGCAAATGAGTTTCGATACTAAATCTTTCAGTTTCGGCTTAACCCTAGGGTTATTTAAACTTTCCTCTTTTTTGGTCGGTTTCGGGAAACATCAGAAAATCACAATGGTCGTCTTTAATCCAAAAAGACCAATGCTACCCAAAGTAAAATAATCTGGTCTAGCGAGGTATTGAACCACACAGCTCATATTTGGTATTGATCTCGTGACCTTATAACATTGGTCCATCAAGGTATTGAACCACACAGCTCATATTTGGTATTGATCTCGTGACCTTATAACATTGGTCCATCAAGGTATTGAACCACACAGCTCATATTTGGTATTGATCTCGTGACCTTATAACATTGGTCCATCAAGGTATTGAACCACACAGCTCATATTTGATATTGATCTCGTGACCTTATAACATTGGTCCATCAATGTATTGAACCACACAGCTCATGTTTGGTATTGATCTCCTGACCTTATAACATTGGTCTATCAAGGTATTGAACCACACAGCTCATATTTGGTATTGATCTCCTGACCTTATAACATTGGTCCATCAAGGTATTGAACCACACAGCTCATATTTGGTATTGATCTCCTGACCTTATAACATTGGTCCATCAAGGTATTGAACCACACAGCTCATATTTGGTATTGATCTCCTGACCTTATAACATTGGTCCATCAGAAAAAAACTCTATTAAAATATATTTTTTTACCGGCAAAGAGAAAACAGGTTAAGTTCCCATGTAGACTAAGAGCGAATTATATATATATATATATAAGAATCCCTAACACTTGCTGTGCACCAAACTGCACTTAGTGATCTAGCTGATGGTACGGTGTCTTGCATTCTTGCAGCTGCTGAAGTATACAAAATGACGTGTTTAGCATTCTGATGCTGACGAGGGAGCGTTGGCTACATTCGGTGTGCATACGTCAGGTCTGGAGATGCCGAGTCTCGTCACATTTCAAGGTGGTGATGCCTGGCTCTGTAGGATTCAATACGACGCCAGATACCATTTCATTACACGTCTCACTATTACACATTGAAACTTAACCTAGACTAACCCTAACCAGATACCATTTCATTACACGTCCCACTATTACACATTGAAACTTAACCGAGACTAACCCTAACCAGATACCATTTCATTACACGTCTCACTATTACACATTGAAACTTAACCTAGACTAACCCTAACCCTAACACATTGAAACTTAACCTAGGCTTTTGTTATCACGATTTTCAGTATCATTTATGTGACCATATATTTTCTGGAAACTTTTAAAGTCAATCGAATTGTTCCAGTCCAAACATTCTTATGAAAGCAAAGATAGTGTACCATACATCATTAAGTCGTCATAGCAACGCTAGTGTACCGTATTATCATTACGTCGTCATAGTAAAGACAATGTACACTGTATCATTATGTCGTCATAGGAGCTATAGTATAAGGTACTATAGATCCTTTTGTCGTAAATTTGACGTTAAGTTAAGATTTCAATTTTGCATAGAATCATGTTAAATTAAAGTTATTATCTTTAAAAGAGTATATATTCAGAGAAATGGTACACCACCGCCCGTAAAATAAGATTGACTTTTGAAGAAGCATTCCAAAAATATATTGATGCAGACAATTGTTGTCATACAGTTAAAATTCTATATACTATGTCATTCATCGTGAAACGTCGGCCCGCAGGCTGTATGCTGCCCGTGACGTTATTTAACCGGCCCACAGAGTCAATGGCGATTTGCAAAGGGAAAGACATTCATCGTCCGTGCATAACAAAGGGAAAGACATTCATCGTCCGTGCATAACAAAGGGAAAGACATTCATCGTCCGTGCATAACAAAGGGAAAGACATTCATCGTCCGTGCATAACAAAGGGAAAGACATTTATCGTCCGTGCATAACAAAGGGAAAGACATTCATCGTCCATGCATAGTTTTCATTAGCAGCAAAACAGGAGGATATTTCCAAAAAGTTGATACAATTAGGACTGAAAAACAACGCCAGTGCGTCATTACAGATGGTGGCATAGTCATGTGAGGGAAACCTTTAAATGGCCATATAAAAAAGGCTGAATAAAGACTTTGATTCTGAATTGCAATAATACATCAACAGAAATTATGTGTAACTTATCGGGAGATTTCTTGTCACGAGGCACGTGTTGCTTCAACATGACCTTATTTATCTGTATTGAGTGGCGCGATTTTTGGGCTTCGCCCCAGGCGCCGCCTTTTTCTCGGCACGGCCCATCCTGTGACCTCAGATATATTTTAACGATATTTTCATGGACAAAAATAATCAGTGTCAAGGTCAAATTTAATACTAATAATTGAAGACACAATCTCACTCAATGTTGCTGAGTTTTTCATACGGGTATTTTAATAAATACACAAGAAATATTATTATTTTCTTAAACAGTCCAAATGTTTATAACCTCAGACACGTGATTCTGCCTTTCTGTCTTGCAAATTCCTGAATGTGTGTACGTTTAACGAACCAGCTCCGCGTGACCTTGCGCGAGCCGCCCATCCCACGTGATCAGCTGAACAAGCCGTTGAGGTTAGCAGACTCAATGTTTGTTTTGAAAAAACAGCTCGAGGAGAGCGCGCGGCTCGAAACCTGTACCTGAGGGGAATCACTTTTAAGCAAGGATCCTTAAACTATGAACACAACAACAATTCACGCCCGGCTGGAAATCATTGTTTGGACAAGTCTGTGAGGAGACGGGAACAATTTTAGCTTTTCAGTCACAAAATTATTTCAAGGATCGACTTTACACAGGGTTTCAAAGCCTCCGGGGGCCAAACACTGACACTTGGGCTAAAACGCTGACACTTGGGGTCAAACACTGACACTACGAGGTAAACACCGGCACTTCAAGGGTCAAACACTGACACTTCGGGGTTCAAACGTTGACACTTGAAGTCAAACAATGGCACTTCGGGGTCAAACACTGACACTTGGGGTCAAAAACTCAAACTTGGGGTCAAACACTGACATTTCGTGGTCAAACACTGACATTTCGTGGTCAAACACTGACATTTCGTTTTAATATATGGGCTGTGAAACCCAAAGCCACATTTAATATGTAACAAAGTCACATTTAATATGTAACAAAGTCACATTTAATATGTAACAAAGTCACATTTAATATGTAACAAAGTCACATTTAATATGTATCAAAGTCACATTTAATATGTAACAAAGTCACATTTAATATGTAACAAAGCCACATTTAATATGTAACAAAGCCACATTTAATATGTAACAAAGTCACATTTAATATGTAACAAAGTCACATTGAATATGTAACAAAGCCACATTTAATATGTAACAAAGTCACATTTAATATGTAACAAAGTCACATTGAATATGTAACAAAGCCACATTTAATATGTAACAAAGCCACATTTAATATGTAACAAAGTCACATTTAATATGTAACAAAGTCACATTGAATATGTAACAAAGCCACATTTAATATGTAACAAAGTCACATTTAATATGTAACAAAGTCACATTGAATATGTAACAAAGCCACATTTAATATGTAACAAAGCCACATTTAATATGTAACAAAGTCACATTTAATATGTAAATAAATAAAGAAAGAAAAATAAAACTTTTCTTGCTATAATTTTTACATGAATTCTATTTGCTGATACTTAAAACTCTAACAAATGACAAAACCTGATTCATCTCGCGAGCTCCTTTCTTCACTCCAAAAGCACAAATGAAACAAGTATCTGAAAAAATGTGATCCAACAGCTGCTTTAACTCTTTAAAGGGAGTGATTTGATCTTCTTGAGTGTATACAGCCAAGACAGGGGCGTATCTCAACGAGAAAGTCATGTTTAGCTTTGCGGTTATAATTTTCACTCAAGCAAATCACCTGCAACAATCACTCAAGCTTCTCTGAAGTAACAATCACTTCAGCTTCTCTGAAGTAACATTCACTTAAGCTTCTCTGAAGTAACATTCACTTAAGCTTCTCTGAAGAAACAATTACTGAAGCTTCTCTGAAGTAACATTCACTTAAGATTCTCTAAAGTAACATTCACTTAAGCTTCTCTGAAGTAGCATTTACTCAAGCTTCTCTGAAATAACATTCACTCAATCTTCTATGAAGTAAAATTCACTCAAGCTCATCAGCTGTGAAATTCACTCAAGCTCTCCAGCTTTAACAGTCTCTGATGTAAAACGCTAAGCTGTAACACTTTTTGAAGATTCTCAGATGTAACATTCAGTAACTTAGTTCAACCATTTGATATGTATTTATATCAACTTGTCATTATATCAACTTGTCATTATCACTACTAAATCATGTAATTGTATTTTATCAGATGAAAATAGAGTGGTTTAAAAATGTGTATAATATTTATGCCTGACAAAACATAGACATAAAACAGAAACCTGATATTTATGCTTGCCCTAACATGGCCATTACACAGAAATCTCATAGGTCCAGGGGCAAAACATATTCCCTACAGGGGCAACACACCTACCCTAACATTTACAGGGGCATGACACCTTTCCTAATATTTACAGGGGCAATCAACCTATCATAATTTGTACAGTACAGGGCAAATCAATTTCCAATGACATCCTTAATGGCTTACTTGTAAGTCTTTGGTTTTCTGGAGCTGGCGAAGAGAGCACCGGAAGAATCAAGTGTGGTGACAGCAATGTTGTATGGGGAGTACACACAAGTGGGGTGGTAGCAATGTTGTATGGGGAGTACACACAAGTGGGGGTGGTAGCAATGTTGTATGGGGAGTACACACAAGTGGGGTGGTAGCAATGTTGTATGGGGAGAACACACACGTGGGGTGGTAGCAATGTTGTATGGGGAGTACACACAAGTGGGGGTGGTAGCAATGTTGTATGGGGAGTACACACAAGTGGGGGTGGTAGCAATGTTGTATGGGGAGTACACACAACTGAATAAAACTGTTCCACAAATCTGCACTGTAACTTAAAATATTTGCGCAACCACTACTGCCATTGTATAACAATAAACAGAATATTTTGATAGTAAACAAATGTATAACATTTCGCGAAAAATTATCTTTAACGTCGTTTGATAGAAAGCTGAAAATGATATAAAACTATCTTTATAGCATTTATAAGTGTACATTATGTACCGTTTTAAAATGGGCTTAAAAAGAGTAGATGAATCATTTCAAAATAAATTTTAACTGACACTTTAAACATGTAGGCGTGGCTAGGCAAACCACAACAGATTGTATCAATGATCAATGTAGTCGTGGCTAGGAAAACACAACAATACGAAGTATTATAATTTACAAGATGTGAAAATAAAAGTGTCTTTAATTAATTAAATCTTAGATATGGGATACTTCCAAAGTTTGGTCAAAGAGAGTAGCGTGCACATGTTTGCCGCCCACTTTTTTTCAATTTGGATTGGTTCCAAAATCATGCTGTTGTTTCTTAAGTCGATTCCAATATGTTGAGTATGACTAATTTAAACAATTCTAATAATTTAAGCTTTAAAATAAAATATCTACTTTTACTCCGAATATCTTATGTCATCTCAAATTCAAATCATGCTATCGTCATCCAATCCATGTTTACTTAGCTTAACCATAAAAAATAAAAATGAAAAGAAAGCGGAAATGTTATGAACTGCACCATTTGCCTTTTCTCCACAAAAATGGATATGTTATTTTTTCCTACGTAGTCGTTCCACATCAAGTTTCTTGTTCATATTTTTTTTTGTTTTATAAAAAACTTTAGGGAGCATGATCTACAATTAATTAGCTCTTATATTATTATTATTATTATTAGTTGTCTTATATAGCGCGGTACCCCAGCCTAGGGCTGGGCTCACCGTGCTGTACATAAACATAGAAAAAGAGACATAATCGTGACAATAAAATAAAATACATTTATGTAATAAAGAACAGCTGTATAAAGACAAAACAAAAACTAATGCATATTCATATCTGCTGACGTCTTTGAGTAATATCTGTCGATGGAGTTTATTATTTTGAATCGTCTTTTGTTCACAAACCAATAAAACTTCAAAGAAAAAAATAATTAATTTTGTTTATAAAGCAAAACTATAACAAATCTACAAGGAATTAGATATCACTGATGCTTTTTTTTTAAAGAAATGATATGAAGAGACTTCTATTACATGGTGGAGTTAAAACAAGCGACTTCTATTAACTAGAGGGAAATTTAAAAAATTAAGATAATAGGAAAAACACAGTTTACTACTATAAAGATATACATGCATGATATACAACTATAACATCTAGGGGGAAACTAGACAATGCTTTTTGTACTTATTATCAGGTTTAATAATTACGACCCAAAGATATTTGAACTGTGGAAGTTGTAAACGAAAGATTTGTGACAGGCGGCCAAGGGGAGAAAAAAATTGACAGAAATAAAATTTTTTTTACTGAATTCACTTAATTTAACAAACAGCAATATGCTAAGTGACATGCACGCCGAAAAATAGATTAAGCTGACTGACACACAGAACAATATATTAAGTTCACTGAGACACAGAACAATATACTAAGTTCACTGACACACAGAAGAATATACTAAGTTCACTGACACATAGAACAATATACGAAGTTCACTGACACACAGAACAATATACTAAGTTCACTGAGACACAGAACAATATACTAAGTTCACTGACACACAGAAGAATATACTAAGTTCACTGACACATAGAACAATATACGAAGTTCACTGACACACAGAACAATATACTAAGTTCACTGAGACACAGAACAATATACTAAGTTCACTGACACACAGAAGAATATACTAAGTTCACTGACACATAGAACAATATACGAATTTCACTGACACACAGAACAATATACTAAGTTCACTGACACACAGAACAATATACTAAGTTCACTGACACACATAAGAATATACTAAGTTCACTGACACATAGAACAATATACGAATTTCATTGACACATAGAACAATATACTAAGTTCACTGACACACAGAACAATATACTAAGTTCACTGAGACACAGAACAATATACTAAGTTCACTGACACACAGAAGAATATACTAAGTTCACTGACACATAGAACAATATACGAATTTCATTGACACATAGAACAATATACTAAGTTCACTGACACACAGAACAATATTCTAAGTTCACTGACACACAGAACAATATACTAAGTTCACTGACACACAGAACAATATACTAAGTTCACTGACACATAGAACAATATACTAAGTTCACTGACACATAGAACAATATACTAAGTTCACTGACACACAGAACAATATACTAAGTTCACTGACACATAGAACAATATACTAAGTTCACTGACACATAGAACAATATACTAAGTTCACTGACACACAGAACAATATTCTAAGTTCACCGACACACAGAACAATATACTAAGTTCACTGACACATAGAACAATATGCTAAGTTCACTGACACATAGAACAATACACTAAGTTCACTGACACATAGAACAATACACTAAGCTCACTGACACATAGAACAATATACTAATTTGTCTGACACACAGAACAATATACTAAGTTCACTGACACATAGAACAATATACTAAGTTCACTGACACACATAATAATATACTAAGTTCACTGACACACAGAAAAATATACTAAGTTCACTGACAGATAGAACAATATACTAAGTTCACTGACACATAGAACAATATACTAATTTGTCTGACACACAGAACAATATACTAAGTTCACTGACACATAGAACAATATACTAAGTTCACTGACACATAGAAAAATATACTAAGTTCACTGACACATAGAACAATATACTAATTTGTCTGACACACAGAACAATATACTAATTTGTTTGACACATAGAACAATATACTAAGTTGACATTTAATTTGGAACTATTTTTTACAAAAATAGCCTAATGGAGAATACATTTATTTTAAAAGTACACACAAAATCCAGAAGAATATATTGATAAAGTCCTTGAATGTTGGTACACTCTAGATATAAACAACAACAACATCTTCTAGTGCCAGTACCTTATTGTCACTAAATGAGTTCATTTATGGCTAATCTCTATGCTAGAGATACATTGTCTTGTGTTTATATAATACTATCTTTATTTATTCCTGTGCCGAAAATGAATATGTACAATGTGATAAAAAATATTTCCATTTAGCTGGATCATTAAAAGAATCATATGTTTTTTATATTATCCTATCTTATATTATTTATTTTTTCTTATCATAGTACAATTAAATTGTAAATCGTTAGTATGACTAGATTTGGAACCGTCTTTCTTTGTATATATTTTTCATTCCTTTCTTAGGTAGTGTTCAATACACGTGGCAAATCTTGAAACTGATCAAATTTACGAAATAATTAACTGTTGGGTGTGTGACAGTATTTTGGGTGTGTGACAGCAAGTTGGGGGTAAGTGACAGCATGTTGGGGGGGTGACAGCATGTTGGGTGTGTGACAGCATGTTGTGTACGTTTCTGACTTATTGTGTGATTACGCAGTATTGCAAGAAGAGACAATCCTGTCGTAACAAGAAACCAGTGTGCACCATACGTTACTCGTACAGAGCGCGATTGTGTACACTAATACTGTGCGCGACCAACAGTGTACGCACCATACTACACTAATTGGGTGCGCATCATACTACACTAATAGGATGCGCATCATACTACACTAATAGGGTGCGCATCATACTACACTAATAGGGTGCGCATCATACTACACTAATAGGGTGCGCATCATACTACACTAATGGCATAAAAACGGTGTGATCATAAAAATCCAAATACAAAACTGGATGGGACCTGAAAGGAATGAACGAAGCCTAACACAAATAATTGTTCCACTGCACGTGATCTGGCCTGAATTCAGAAGACAAGACGACCGTCGAGAAATGTCTGTGTGTTCAACAAACATGGCGAAAGGTCGTGCACGTACATGACGCTAGCTGGTACACAGTAGAGTGAGCGGGAGGGTTGTGGGAGTTTTTTTTTTAAGCTAATTCCGCTAGGGGGACGTGTGCTCACGCGGAACAGACGCGCGTGGAATAAAAAACAGGTTCATCAACAAACACGGCAGGCGAGTGACAAATAAAGGATCCCAACACCTGTAGGTGAGTAGCTCAAACCATGATGGCCGGGTCAAAGTCTGGTCACTGACAAGGTCGGGTCCATTTATGGAGGCGGGGTGTGGGGGATGAGGACATAGGATCCAATTTTTTTTCTGCGAGGGAACATTGAAGACATAGAATGGAAGAGTTGAGAGCATTGAAGACATAGAATGGAAGAGTTGAGAACATTGAGGACACAGAATGGAAGAGTTGAGAACATTGAAACCATAGAATGAAAGAGTTGAGAACATTGAAAACATAGAATGGAAGAGTTGAGAACATTGAAGACATAGAATGGAAGAGTTGAGAACATTGAAACCATAGAATGGAAGAGTTGAGAACATTGAAAACATAGAATGGAAGAGTTGAGAACATTGAAAACATAGAATGGAAGAGTTGAGAACATTGAAAACATAGAATGGAAGAGTTGAGAACATTGAAAACATAGAATGGAAGAGTTGAGAGCATTGAAAACATAGAATGGAAGAGTTGAGAACATTTTAGACACAATGGAAGAGTTGAGAACATTGTAGACACTGAGTGGAAGAGTTGAGAACTATACGAATCTGCTGACAAGACCTGACCGTTGCATGTATAGGAATTATGCTGTGGGCTTGGTGGTTCAGTTAAGTAGACGCCTTAAATACAACCGTACGCTGTTTTAAAACCAATATTGGCCTACTGCTTGGTATGCATATCAACAACAGGCCTGCAGGCATTCACTGCAGTTTAACGTGTTAGTGCTAGGGTTACATATCAACAACAGGCCTGCAGGCATTCACTGCAGTTTAACGTGTTAGTGCTAGGGTTACATATCAACAACAGGCCTGCAGGCATTCACTGCAGTTTGACGCTGGTCTGCCATCCACGTACTTCTAATACCGTTTGACGAGAGTCACTTAGTGAGTGAAGATATCGAGGCTGTTGAGCGAGCGTTAGGTTAGGGCCAATTTGAAGCAAGTCATGCGTTAGCTTCAGAAGACTTCAACATTTGTTTTCAGAAAGGGGCGAATTTGTTGCATCTTGAAATGTGAATTTTTTAATTATAATTTTTAAAGGGTTGGGGGCGTGGCCTTGATGAGGGTTTTTAAAAAAAAATTAATTTGAATAAGCATGCGTTGTGCCGTAATCTATGAAGGTAGGCTTGGGGGTGGGAGGGGTATGAAGGTAGGCCTGGGGGGGGGGTAGGGGCTACTTGGCTTTTTTTCATTTACAAAAGAGTTGCAGAGTGATATTTAAATGGGGTTAGTGGAGCGAGGGAATATGGTGTAGAATAACAAGGACAATCTGTGATAAAACACATAACATAAAACTGGATGTCAGGAAAAACTTGAATGTTTTCACCAAAAGCCTTCGTCTCCTGTGGCAAACAAAATTTGAAAAAAAGAAGAATTTTTAAAAGAAATAGAAAAAATTAAAGAACAGGACAAAATACGGACAAAATGTTGTATCAAGTCAGAGAACTGATACAGGACAACATGTTGTATCAAGTCAGAGAACTGATACAGGACAAAATGTTGTATCAAGTCAGAGAACTGATACAGGACAAAATGTTGTATCAAGTCAGTGAACTGATACAGGACAAAATGTTGTATCAAGTCAGAGAACTGATATAGGACAAAATGTTGTATCAAGTCAGAGAACTGATACAGGACAAAATGATGTATCAAGTTAGAGAACTGATACAGGACAAAATGTTGTATCAAGTCAGAGAACTGATACAGGACAAAATGTTGTATCAAGTCAGAGAACTGATAGTTAACTAAGTCTTATGGGAATGGAAAGGTCGTTAAGGCAACAATGATGAACTGTAGATACTTTGTTAATGTAAAGGAAATCAAATGAAGATGTGGTGTCAGCATATAATGCACTCAGAATCGCAGCAGTAATATTAAAACTCTTGATCAAACATTGTTATTGGTCAGAAGATTTCCTACATACTTTCAAGTCTGATTTCATTAGCTACGATATTTTGAGTTACGGTGTGCCCTACAACAGCTAAGATATACAGTTTGTCAACGTCACTGTATGTCCTACAACAAATAAGATATGCACGTTGTCAGAGTCACTGTGAGTATGTCCTACAACAGCTAAGATATGCACGCTGTCAGAGTTACTGTGAGTATGTCCTACAACAGATAAGATATGCACGTTGTCAGAGAAACTGTCAGTGTGAGCGTGCAGGCAGAAGTGAGTTCAGAATGGTTCACGCCCAGGGTTGTCATGCGATTGAAACTCACGAAAAACAAACTATTAGAGAAATTCATTCTGCTATCCCTCATATCAATAAAAATGTTTTATTTTTTCATCACAGTAGACTAAAGATGCCGCCCTCAAAATAGAGCCACCCGTGGTGGACTGCCCTCTCCGCCCCTCTTCCTAGGTTACCATGTGGAGAGCAACAAGTACGCCCCCCCCCCCCCCAGCCCTCTCGGGGTCCTACGAAGATGAAATATGGATATTTTTATAGGATAAAATAAGACCACCGCTATTTGTAACCCTCGATACTCCACGGTGCAGCGGCTCTTAAGATGAATGGATAAACTGTCACGGATTTATAGGTATTTGGAGGTTCTTATGATGAATGGATAAACTGTCACAGATTTATAGGTATTTGGAGGTGATGGATATAGATTTAAAAAAAAAAAATAAATATGCAGAAAGAAAAACCGATGAATCATCAAGCGAAATAAAAATATTTATTAACTAAAGTTATATTATCTTTATATATATAGTTATATCTATATTTATTTCTGTAGTTATATCTATATTTAAAGTTGTAGTTATATCTATAGTTATATCTATATTTAAAGTTGTAGTTATATCTATAGTTATATCTAAGCTCGAATGAGAGAAGCTCAAGAGTATGCCATTACTGTTGCTGCAATGCAAACAGTGGCTCTACGAAAGCTCTACATCGGCTCTACAGTGGCTCTACAGTAGATCTACAGTGGCTCTTATCTTGCTTTACAGTGGCTATCCAGGGCTATCCAGTAGCTCTCCATTGGCTCTAAAGTGGCTCTACTGGGGCACTACAGTGGCTCTACGGAAGCTGTACAGTGGCTCTACTGTAGCACTTACACGGGCTCTACAGTGCCTCTAAAATGGCTCTACAGTGGCTCTTAACTTGCTCTCCAGTGGCTCTCCAGTTGCTCTCTAGTGGCTCTACGGTGGCTCTATGGAAGCTTTACAGTTGCACTACCGAACTTTAAAAAAGCTCTACATTGGCTACGACATTTAAATGGCTTTGCAGCGCTATATTTCATTATAAGTTAATAGAAGCCTTAGCAAGTAAAGACAATAACCCTAACCCTATCCCTAATCCTAACTCTAATCCTAACCCTAACCCTAAACATAACCTTAGCTCTAACTCTAACGAGAATGGAATTCTTTTCACAAAATAATATTTGCAAGAGGCTAGGACATGTATGTGTTTAGCCATTGTCCAAGTGACACAATATATATTAGGACATTATTTATGTGATAAATGATATTTGTGTAAACCCCCGGTTCGAAAAGTATGTTATATTTTTAGTAATTATATTTTTAACTCCGGCTCTGTCAATCCAATGTACTTTGCCAGCTCTGTCTGTCCAATGCACCTTGCTGGAAGAACATTTTTTACCGCCTTTAAAGTCCCCAGTATAAATAACTAAAGTGACATATTAAAATGTAATATTGATTTCTTCTCTGTTATATTTGACAGGTTGGGATAATACTTAAGTCATCCTTTGTACGGAGCACATACAGAGCACATACAGAGCACATACAGAACACATACACATCGTGAATATAGCGTACATAGATCGTAGGTAATGTGTACATGTCGCGTACACAGCGCGTACACAGCGCGTACAGACACGTACAGATGTTCAAACAGAAAGAAACACATCAAAATACAGAGAAGCAACAAGGATAATTATTTCACCCCAAATAAAAAAACCCAAAACAAAAAACAACCTTTGCTAGACTTGTACAACCCCCCCCCCCAACGTTTGCTAGACCTGTACACCCCCCCCCACCCCAAACCTTTACTAGACCTGTATTTTTTCCCCCTGAAAGTGTAAACGACTAATGAGTGTTTCACTGCCATGCTTTGACTTTTTTTAGACGTGGTCATTCAAGCGTTGCCTGGAGAAGGTGTGAGATTTCATTGCACACTGTTATCGATCCAGCTACACTGTCGGATACATCATTTAGTTTTCTTTCTTTTCTTTATGTCTTCTCACAGCGAATATTTTGAGTAATAGTTCACCTTAAATTTAAAGACACCTGTTTAGTTTCCTTAAAGGATGTGGTTTTATTTGACATGTCTGTGATGGCATCAACGCGTGATCCAGCCTCAACCATTCTAACTACTCTCAAACATCCTTTACTTAACATCGCGGACATCTTTAATTTGAAGCCCTCAAATAGAGGCCAAGACGTTGCAATCAAGTCATTGTTGACTTCAAGTCACAAACCTTAAGGACATGATTTAAGTTGTCAGATAATTTGATCATGTTCCGAACTCAGCTTTTCCCATGTAATAACATGTGTTAATGACTCGTCATCTCCGTGTCGGCTGGCCAAGCTGCAGCGCCGGCGCACTCACCTTGACCTCTGATGAACTCTCAACTAATGTAAACACGCTCAACAGACATCATCAGCAAGTTCATCAAAAATATAAATCAAGAACAATTAACGAGAAATAATTACGGGACGCAAGTCAAAACGGATTTTTAAAAATGGATTTATGAAGAGTGTTGTATGGTGGGATGCAGGACTGGTCCTGGTGGGGTGTATGTCTGGTCATGGTGGGATGCAGGACCGGCCCTGGTGGGATGTATGGCTGGTCATGCTGGGGTGTATGCCGTAAGTGGTTCAAATATCTTTGTAACCCAATAATATCAAAACAGATATATGTTGAGTTTTTAAAACACATCTGTATTTTGTATGAATATAGTATTTTGTAATTAAAACACCGTTACGCAACTTCAGTGTCTAAATTTCCGTTATGGTCCGTTGATAAGTTGAATCACAAAGGCGTTCCTAAAGTTCATGTCCTTTAGCTCCTGTTCATTGGAACATGCCAAGGACGTTACTTCACATTGCAATGATTTTAAAAAATCCACCATCATTTGTCTCCCCTTTGTTTTGTTTTGATCTTGACGTAATCGAGTTAATGTGCTGTGTCACTTCTTACTTAACCCTTCCTTGATTGGGAAAAGGTTGTTTACGTTCGAATGAGTTCTAAAGAATGCCATCAGTTGACGCAGTTTCTAGAATTTCTTGACTAGATTGTTCTGATTGTATCCCTATGTATAGGCCGGCAGCCTTTCTAGCCGAAAGAGAGATTTTCGTTTTATTTCCAAACATATGCGAGACCTTATACAAGAGCAAGATTGTACATGCGAGACGTTATACAAGAGCAAGATTGTACATGCGAGACCTTATATAAGAGCAAGATTGTACTCTTTATGTGTGTGTAAATTTATATTTGTATTTTCCGATGAATTTAACTTTTTACTCGCTGTGCTGTAAACTGATATAAATTAATTTGCTCCGTTTATTTAAATGTGCATTTTTTTTAAAGAAATGTACAAGTATAATGACATTGAATATTGTTATTACCACTAGCTTTGATATCGCTTTTCTTTGTATAATGGTTTTCTTAGTGTCAAGGTCATAAAAACAGGGCAGTGTGAGTGTGTGTGGGCGGATGATTTTAGGAGAAATGGGGCTAGTGAGTGAGTATAAACGCTTTTCATGTCACGGACGAATGCATGGATTGTGGGGTATAAAAGGGGAGATAACTATTTGATCAAGGCAGTGAACTAAGTATCTTGAGAATCAATGTGTGATATAAAACGAACGACAGGGAATATAGTAGAGGGAGATAGATTCTCTGTTGGTCTTTCGTAGTAGGATAATGAGTCTTCTGCCATTATGTATCAACTTGATGTGTATCCTACAAAGTGGATATGTTTTAGTTCGGTCAGAAGAAACGTATAATATACCATGAACATTCTAATGTTGTTTTGAATCAAATTAGTCCGTTGTATGACCACTGAAGAGAGCCCAGGTGGAATCTGTGACTGGTAACACATATTCGCATAATAGTTGCCATAAGCAGAAGACCTAAACAACGAGAATATTCTGACATGCAACAGAATGGTTGACACTTAGTCCTTTATTTCGTAAGGTTTATTATTTTAAACCATATAACAGTATGCTACTCTCCTTCTGTCTTATTGTAACCTACTCTTCTTCTAATGAGTAACTGTAGTTCTAAGCTACCGTGCAATAGTGAGTTAGTTTAGTTCAAAGCTAGCGTACTACTACTGAGTTAGTGTAGTTCTAAGCTACTGTACCAGTTCTGAGTTAGTTTAGGGATAAATCAAAATGTCAGATAAGATAGTTTTGCTCGTCAGATGAATGGACAGATGAATGGACAGACGAATGGACAGATGAATGGACAGTTGAATGGACAGATGAATGGACATATGAATGGACAGATGAATGGAAAGATGAATGGACAGATGAATGAACAGATGAATGGACAGATGAATGGACAGTTGAATGGACAGATGAATGGACAGATGAATGGACAGATGAATGGACAGATGAATGGACAGATGAATGGACAGATGAATGAACAGATGAATGGACAGATGAATGAACAGATGAATGGACAGTTGAATGGACAGATGAATGGACAGATGAATGGACAGATGAATGGACAGATGAATGGACAGATGAAACGTTTGTGATAAATGTCAGCTGTTTTACGATATTAAATCTTTCAACTACATCTGACCGTCCTAAAACATACGTGTCGATGACCTTTACAGAGCTGTCCGATGGTACATCATAAAACCGTGACCTGGACAGAGCTGTCCGATGGTACATAATAAAACCATGACCTATTAGGACCCAGGTGTATAATACACATATCGCACAGGGATTGGGGCAGGAGGGGGTGGGAATTTATGTCAATCTTCATTTCTGCTCTCCGCACTTTACGAGGGGCACCACGTGCCAGTCCGTGTACTCACGTGCCAGTCCGTGTACTCACGACCATAAAACAAGATTTAAAATGGCGCTTTAAGGCCAGGTACTCGGGTTTGGGTTGGGGGGAGGGGGGTTAAAGGTAACGACATTTCTGAGTTTTCTTTTTACTCCCTTTATAAGAAAAGTGTAAAACAACTAGTAAATAGCAGCGTTGTCACGATACAATGAACGTGTCAAACAATAACAGCGTTGTCACGTTACAATGAACATGTCAAACAATAACAGCGTTGTCACGATACAATAAAATGTCAAACAATAACAGCGTTGTCACGATACAATAAAATGTCAAACAATAACAGCGTTGTCACGATACAATAAAATGTCAAACAATAACAGCGTTGTCACGATACAATGAATGCGTCAAACAATAACAGCGTTGTCACGATACAATAAAATGTCAAACAATAACAGCGTTGTCACGTTACAATGAATGTTTCAAACAATAACAGCGTTGTCACGATACAATGCATGTTTCAAACAATAAAAGCGTTGTCACGTTACAATGAATGCGTCAAACAATAACATCGTTGTCACCACATAGATGTTACCTTCCAGATACAAGACGCAGTCCGTGTTGTTGAGGTACTCTCCGGGGTAGTTGGGCGAGTAGAACTCCTGCTTCTGCCAGTTGCCGTAAGTGAACCCTTGACACGTTGGGTCGATGTCGTCCATGGTCATGGGGGGAGGACTCAGACTTATTGAAGTGGGTGAATCTAAGAATAAATAAGTTGTTGTTTTTTCAATCTGAGTATCCTATACAAATTAAACCTTTTCTCTGATGTTGACACATCGAAGGCGCATAGAGAGTTAAAATTGATATTTTATAATGTGAATAAAGGTGGTTGTCTGCTGTCCACCATCTGGCCGAATGATTAAAGTCGTAGGTCCGCAAGTAAGAGGAATACATTTTGCAAGGTCTTAAAACAACCATAATCAATACATTTTCAAACTTTCCTTGCTGGAACATAAAAAATTCCTATCTCTTATTACACAGCACATTTTCAGAACATCGGGATCAAAAACACTAATTTAACACACATGGTTTTAAGAGATTACAAAGTTATGAATAAAACACCACAAAATACGGTAAAGCATCCAATTATTACAATTTCTCTAGGTTTAGTCTGTTTGTGCTAACACATTCAATATATGTGTACCGTAAGTGACTATTAAACATGCTTGAATTAGATCCAGAAACACACGTTCGGAAATATTTGCTGTTTAAACAAAAAATAATAAAGTAGGTCACAACTTGTATAAATTGATAAACGGCGCCTTATTGTAGACTTGTGTTTGATTGTCTGAAAAGATGAAAAGACAGTTGTTTGGCCCTTTTTTTTGCTTGTATGTTTATTTTTAGAATGAAAACAAACTGCATTTGACATTTGATAGGTTAGGATTAGGATTATGATTAGGATTAGGATTAGGTTCGATTTTAGGGTTAGGGTTAGGTTATGGTTAGGGTTAGGTTTCGGGTTATTAAAAAGATAAAAATAATAAATATAAAAAAACCTGTCACATGAAAATATTACTTATTCCTACTGCCCGATGGCGTAGGGATTCGACAATAATGAATTATATCACGAGAAAAAGCAGGACTAGTTTTTCATAGCGGAGTGAAAACTCTTGATTTTCTGAGTAGAGGAGAGTGTACGAATTATCTGAGTACACGGTAGACATGTTGGATTTTCCAATTGTATAATTTCAGATGATAAAGTATTCAAAGTGTGTGTATTATATTCTTTACATGTAACTGTCAGTTACAAGGATGGACCAATGCCAAGGATTTATTTCTATTATTTATCATGTAATAAAGTGCTGTGTAATTTATACAATTGAAGTAGTTTCATTCATGAGAGGAAGAGAGGTAGTGATAAGTTAAGGAGTGAACAGTGATAGCTGCAGCCTATCCATCATATCATAGTATTAGTTAACATTGTGGCATTGTAACAATTGTTCACAATTAATCAGAAGTGCTACATTTGTAACATACACATATTATTACATCCACTGTTTTTAAAAACTTCTGGTCGAGTTTCAATGAAACCGACAATTATTATTGTGTACGAATTTTTTGAAAACTCAACTTGTTTATAGAAGCAATCAGGTTTCATGTGTACGGGGGTTAAACGTTGCTAGTTTCATGTGTACGGGGGTTAAACGTTGCTAGTTTCATGTGTACGGGGGTTAAACGTGGCTAGTTTCATGTGTACGGGGGGGGCGGGTTAAACGTTGCTGGTTTCATGTGTACGAGGAGGGCGGGGTTAAACGTTGCTGGTTTCATGTGTACGGGGGTTTCAGCTTTGCTGGTTTCATGTAGAAATTCATTTTCATAAATTGCATTCGATTTTGTGCTAGAGAGCACGAATCTGACAATGGACGTCACGGAGCGAAATAATCATTGCAAGGAGCGCAAGTATGATTGATAAATATCTTGTATTAAAGTGCGTACTGCCCCAAATAGGTGCATTGCGCAAAAAAACGTTAGGCAATAGATCTTTTGGGGGTGGGGGGCAGAGATGGGGGCTAATCAAGCCATCAAATCTAACAATTGTTTTTTTTTATATCAACAGACAAAATATCTGAAAGTTATACAATCTCAGCATTTTGCAATTCCTACGCCACATCACAAAGGAAGAAGTAGTCCAGTCGTCAGCTTGAGTTTGCTTCGTATAATTTAATTGAGGTAATGAGACCAGGAGCTGTAACAAGCCGGTTATTTATCACTCGCCGGGGGCGGCAAGGGGTGGGGGTGAACAGGAAACGGAAGTACAAGGGTATGCATTAAACATTCGTTTTGTGATTGTTTTAATGGCCGTGGGGTAAAAAAGGGGGGGGGGGTGGGACCGTGGTCGGGAGATTGGTAGAAATGCAGATGGAGGGTGTAGTGTGTACGCTGATCGTGTTGGTTAGGGTTAGGGTTATGGTCAATGTTTGGAAAAAGTGTTAGGAGATTTGGGCAGGGGATGTTGGTAGGGAATATAGTATTGGCTATTGTAAGTTATTAGGTGATATGTATAGGGGATAATGGTAAGGGTTAAGGGATATGGTTAAGGGATATGGGTAGGGGTTGTGGATGGGGTTTCAATTGATGGATATTGGTAGAGAGTAGGGGATATAGGTAGGTGATAGGGCGTATATATGGGGTATGGGCTAGGGATATGGGTAAGGGGTATTGGGCACGGTTTGGGGGTATTAGTAGGGGATATTGATCGGTGGTAAGGATATATTTTAAAAACAATACGATTAAAAATTGTTAAAACTGTTTGTTGATTATTCTTGTGTGATTTAATTTGTTGTAGAGAAATGTTCAATTTGTGGAGTTAATGCTGGCTGTATACATTGGATTCTTAACTGTCAAAATACACGCCAAATGATAATCCCTTGAAAACCAAAACCAAGGAAAAAAACTGGCAACAAAACAAGTAATCAGACATACATGAGTCTCAGCCATTTTAATGTAGTTGGTTCTAATCGTCTGATCATGTTGAAACACCATTTTATTTTATACAAAGTAGATTGTAGAAGGCGCTTTACTGCCATGGTGTAGGTCAGTGGTTCTCAACCTTTCTAATGCCGCGACACCTTTAAAACAGTTCTTCATGTTGTGGCGACCCCCAACAGCAAATTTATTTTCGTCGCTACTTTATAACTGTAGAGTATATGTGTTTTCTGATGGTCTTAGGCGACCCCTGTGAAAGGGTCGCTCGACCCCCAAAAGGGTCACGACCCACAGGTTGAGAACCGCTGGTCTAGGTTGATATTATGTTTTTATAATCTGTCAACATATCTCGCAGCCCGCTTTCAATGGTTAGGGGAAATTTGTATGTAGTTATTTGTTAGAAGGAAGTTTATTATATTAGAAATACTGGGGTAAAAAAATTGGATAAAATAATGTATTGAAAGTTGACATTTTCCCCTACTTCCCATCCGCACTTTCTCTTAAAGAAAACATAAATAAATCAATAAAACTCCATTTAAACAATTTAATTTCAAAGAAACTCATTTCGAATACAGTTCGTTTGTACGAATTTCTGGATACGACATAAAATAAGAAGTGAATGGTGCACACAAGACACATTCACATTCACTATTCAGTTCTGTTGAAGCGGTAAATACGTTGATTCTGTAAACATGTGTTACACCAAGCAACTTCTCCAGTCTGTTACAATTGTTTCATGTTTTACAATTTATTTCTAAAAATCTAGCTTACCAGCAATCTGAATTTATTTTCATATAATTGGTGTAAAATTCACTGAAAACCTGAAGGGGTGGGAGAATTCACATGTATCTCATTTTTTTAAGGTACCAAATTATGTCACCTCTTGATGGTATTTTCAATAAAATAAGATAATCATAATAAATTTCAAAAACATGTATTTAATGAAAAAAAAAGGTATTGTTGAAATACATTAAAAAATTTAATGGAAAATTCATTTGCTTTGTGAAAATTAACAAACCAAAAAAAAAAAACAAAAAAAAACGGAAATTGGTGTTTTCTTTAATAACCTTAATAGTAATTTTCCACTTCATTTCTCATTTCTGAACTTAACTTAAATATTGCCGCCTTTATTTACTAAACCTAAACATTACCACTAATCCTAAAAATAGTTCCCTTTATATAATAAACCTAAACATTGCCCCCTTTATATACTAAACTTAAACATTTCCCATTTTATCTACCGAATCTAAACATCACCCATCTTTATGTCAAAAATTAAGTACATCATTTGTTAATAAATCTTTTCCCCACCTGGTCCAGCTTTACTACAAAAATTGATTATATTTTTTAGATAAACGCGTTTACCTCCATTTGCGTGCTGCAGCTTAATGTGGTCTGGTGTTAAATGCAAGGCAGCAGGAAAAACAAACAAATGTACCCAATACACTGATAGATGGGATAATAAATAGCTTTCATGGGTCGCCCTGGTGAACAGCTTAAGACTAGACGGACTTTCACGGGAAGAAATGGAACACGAGGTTGATGGGAAAACCAGTGGAACAAATATTGTAATGGGGGATATCTAATATTTTTTAAGGTTGGGTGAGGAGAGCGGGTGGTTACACTTTAGCAAGAAAACTTTCCGATGAAATATATTGTCGGCTAAATATGCTGTCTAAAATGAGTGAGTAATCGAACAAATATTTGCCAGTTTTATATGCGTGTCAGAGAAGAAATGTGGAGATTAGCGTGAAAGTTATAAGGCAGCGGTTCTCATCCTGTGGGTTGCGACCCCTCTGGGGATCGAACGACCCTTTCACAAGGGTCACCCATGACCATAGGAAAACACATATACTCTACAGTTATGAAGTATCATCGAAAATAATTTTTGTGGTTGGGTGTCGCCACAACATAAGGAACTTTATTAAAGGGTCACGGCATTAGAATGGTTGAGAACCACTGTTATAAGGTAACATGTTGACTTGTGGCTATATTGATATGTCGCCATTTGGTTATGTGTCTATGTGGCTATGTGTCTGTGCCTATGTGTCTATGTGGCTATGCGTCTATGTGGCTATGTATCTATGTCTATATGGCTATGTCATATGTTATATGAGACCTGTCAAATACACATTCTAACGAAGTTATTTTTGTTTTTTGGAATTTTTTTTTAAAATAAGAAAAATCTTAATCATACAATGCACTATAATCTCTGTAGACTCATTTTATTAATACTAATCTTATACCGTCTGTATTCTACTACGCACTACTGGGTGCATCCACTGCATGGTTGCCTTAACGATTCACCTGCTATATCAAAGGTTAATTGAATTCCATGATGGCTTTGATAAAGATCTGAAGCCATAATTATCAGCAACCAAAAAATAAAAACTAAGTAAAAATTTCATTGTCGCCAAAATATTTTTAAAAAAAAATTCAACAGCGTATTTATTACACAAGATTCTGTTTGTTTAGAATCTCAAACTCATACATTCTTTTCACTTCATTTCTCAAACTCATACATTCTTTTCACTTCATTTCTCAAACTCATACATTCTTTTCACTTCATTTCTCAAACTCATACATTCTTTTCACTTCATTTCTCAAACTCATACATTCTTTTCACTTCATTTCTCAAACTCATACATTCTTTTCACTTCATTTCTCAAACTCATACATTCTTTTCACTTCATTTCTCAAACTCATACATTCTATTCACTTCATTTCTCAAACTCATACATTCTTTTCACTTCATTTCTCAAACTTATCACCTGCAGTCATAAATCACAACCTTCCTCTCCTACAATCATAAATCACAACCTTCATCTTTAAATTAGGCCACATACACATTTGTGTCTTCAACTTCATCTAACTTCTCCGTCACTACACAACATTCCCCCTCCCCCAACCCCACCCCCAAGTCTCCTCAACCATTAATTTGGTATAAGCCACACACACAGCTGCACTGTTTGCGCGTGGCATTCCCTTTGTTTAAACATTGTCAAGGGGATGGCATTCCCTAAGCGGTCCCGCGCTATTCTGTTGCATCTAAACAGAGCTACACTTTTATTGCTTTGCGATTGCTAAGTAGTTCTCAGAACCTGAATAGCACAATGGATTTCTGGTGCCCTTTGACCTGCAGTAACTCATACCATAACCGGCTGAGGCATACACAAACTTCGGCAATGGAGTTCAGGAATGTGCAGGGGGTAGGGGGGATGGTATAGGTTGACTGTTTTCTCGAGACACACAAAATTTGTCGAGTTTATCGATGAACGAAAATCTCAATTTACTTTCGAATTTTAACTGAGGTCAAAGTATTTTCTCGCAGTGAACTGGGATCCTGGGGAAAATTCAGACGGTGTGGGGTTGCTGCCAAAATTGCAATACAAGAAAGATTGAAGATCTTGCAGCAAACCGTCTCTCCAATGTGACTCTAGTTTTAAAATGCTTCCGCATTAGATGATTGTTCAATTAACATTAGGGAAAATATTTCCCAAAAGTTTTTTAAAATCCAAAGTAGCTTTAATTAATTTCTAGCTGTAAGAACAACAGCTCCTTTATTTAGTGTTGGAACGTGATCACCCATTGATAAAACGTGATCATCCGGAGATGGAAAGTAATCCCTCAGTGATGGAAAGTGATCACCCAGTGATGGAATGTGATACACCAGTGATGGAACGAGATCACCCTAGTAAAACATAAGAGTTTAGTTCTATTTTCCTTTGCATAAATGTACAGAGATATCACCCTATGAAACAGAGATATCAATCTATGATATAGAGATATCACTCTATGATACAGAGATATCCATCTCTGATATAGAGATATCACTCTGTGATACAGATATATCACTCCATGATACAGAGATATCAATCTATGATACAGAGATATCAATCTATGATACAGAGATATCCCTCTATGATGCATTGGTTTCCCTTATTTAACAGAGGACGGCGTATTAAGTGAATATCCATTTAAATGTAAATTTGTTAACAAAATGCTTTTTAACAATTTATGAGAAGAAAAAAAAAACTGCAAAGAAAACAGAAATTCTTACGTACAAATTGCTTTAAAATAAACAACAAAACAAAAACCCGAAAAAACAGCCCTAAATTCCCAGCGTAAATCTATATAACATAAAACTTGTGCTTTGTCTGTGTCTGGTTTCTGTTTGTTGCTAGTTTGTTTATTTTGGCAAGTCGGCCTTAAATAGACAGTGAAGGGGAGGGGGGTGGGGTTGTTTCTAACTTTCCCACCTAATCCATTTTAGATTTCAAGCCAGTAGACAGTTTGTTCAAACTGAAAGAGCAGCAAAAAATGAAAAGTAAATAAAAAATTACATCAGAACGTTAATCACCTCCAAGATGGGCGATATTTTCAGCGGTTCTTAAAATAAATCGAAAAGGGAGCTGCGATTGGCATTGGCGTAGGAAGGTGGTGCAGAGAGGGCGTCCACAACGTGGGGTACATTTTTCGTTATATTGAGGGGTGGCATTTTCGGCCAACTGATCATTTTATTTCGTGAGATTGCACCAAAAGTTCGGCCAACTGATCATTTTATTTCGTGAGATTGCACCAAAAGTCCCTGAAACGATGACGCTAAGAATATGAGTATCCTTTGGTACGCCACTGGAACTGGAATTGTAAGAACCCTCTTGCCAGTGGACCTCGCCGAAAGGAAAGAAAAGTGTCATAATTGTAGACTTAAAACGAGTTAAATATCTATTAACTATTTCACGCATGCGCCATGTCTAATATCAAGTTTAAAAATGTGCATTACCATATATTTTGCTTTATAGAATTCATTTTGAGACCCCTTGAAGAGTGGATCCCCGCACATTTCCTTTGAGACCCCTTGAAGAGTGGAGCCCCGCACATTTTCTTTGAAACCCCTTGAAGGTTGGAGCCCTGCACATTTCCTTTGAGACCCATGAAGAGTGGAGCCCCAAACATTTCCTTTGAGACCCCTTGAAGAGTGGAGCCCCGCACATTTCCCGCTCACTGTGTATTACTCCGCTGAAATGCAGCAGAAGACGAACGGCGATTGGCTGATCTTTGTGTACGCATCACTTCAATAAACACAGCTGATTTAGCCACGGGAGACAAACCGATTGGATTAGGGATTAGAGAGATATTAGAAGAGAGATAAAGAGAGGTAACTGTGAGACATCATGGGCAGTGAAGGTCAAAGAAAGGGGATGGGTTGCATCAACGCGACAGAAACGTAGTTAGAAGGTCAGAGAGAAACGTAAATAAAACGTAAATGAGACATGTTGATAGCAGGCACAGGAGGGAAACTATTGAACAGTTAAAATAAAGTTTTTTTGTTTTTTTTACTGAATGCAATATGGGCTTATAGTAGATGGGCTTATAGATGGTTGGAAAAACTAAAGACCCGAATGTGAGATGGGCTTATAGATGGTTGGAAAAACTAAAGAGCTGAATGTGAGATGGGCTTATAGATGGTTGGAAAAACTAAAGAGCTGAATGTGAGATGGGCTTATAGATAGTTGGAAAAACTAAAGACCCGAATGTGAGATGGGCTTATAGATAGTTGGAAAAACTAAAGAGCTGAATGTGAGATGATTCCTGGGCACTCCTCGGGCAAAACTCAAATTTATGAAACTTACCATACCAAAAACGTTTTTTTTTCCCTTTTGGTTGGGTCCGTCAAGGTGGGTCCTTAAAGACTACAGTTTATGTGAGTCAGTCAAGACTACAGTTTAGGTGAGTCAGTCAAGACTACAGTTTAGGTGGGTCAGTCAAGACTACAGTTTAGGTGGGTCTGTCAATACTTCAGTTTAGATGGGTCTGTCAAGACTACAGTTTAGGTGGATCCGTCAAGACTCCAGTTTAGGTGGGTCTGTCAATATTTCAGATTAGGTGGGTCCGTCAAGACTACAGTTTAGATGGGTGTGTCAAGACTACAGTTTAGGTGGGTCTGTCAATACTTCAGTTTAGATGGGTCTGTCAAGACTACAGTTTAGGTGGGTCTGTAAAGACTACAGTTTAGATGGGTCTGTCAAGACTACAGTTTAGATGGGTCTGTCAATACTTTAGATTAGGTGGGTCAGTCAAGACTCCAGTTTAGGTGCATCATGCAATAATTCAGTTTATATGTGTCCGCTAAGACTCCCGTTATAGGTGGGTCTGCTAAGACTCCAGTTTAGGTGGGTCTGCTAAGACTCCAGTTTAGGTGGGTCTGCTAAGACTCCAGTTTAGGTGGGTCTGCTAAGACTCCAGTTTTGGAAATCTAAGTGTTCCTTGTTAAAATGTATGGAAACTCATTTAGTGAATTTTATATTTGACGTTGTTTCCCATTTCATTTTAATGGATCCGCCACTGAAAACGTAGACCATTGGAAATTCATCTTGAAGCTTGGTTGCCTCCATCCTTGTTATAACTAATTTAGTTCAGCATTCCAACCCACGGGACCCTGTTCCCTTGTACAGAGCTCCATTAAAACGTCTACAACAGTAAGGGCGCGACTACAGCCACCAGGTGCGTCCATGTCCTGCCTAGCCTTGTCTGTTAGTTAGCCCCATGCTGGGACAGACGCTATTTACCTGGTCATTCATTCCCCAGGTCGACCAGCCGGAAGTCTTTGGACAAACTCTTGAGCGATATACGCCGAGTCAGTGAGTCTGTGGCTGAAATAGATGTCTTTTGCAAGGCTCTATAAACTATCCTAACGGGGGGGGGGGGGGGGGGGGGGAATGTGTGTGTGTGTGTGGGGGGGGGTGTGTATGAATTAGGCCTCAAGAAAATATATATTACATCGAAAGATTCAATTAAGTAAGGCGCCAAATTTGACACCATTAAAGAAATCTACTCTCAAAATTATGGTAGAATTGTTGGAATATGAGTTTTTTTTAAAAGGACCAGCTATCATAAAAAAATACTGGAATAATGACGTCACAATTTTGGAAAATACTGAAATGATGAGATCACTCGTATACAAACTCCCGAGTTTTGTAAACATATTTCGGACTCCTACTATATTCCAACACATGTTACATCGACCTCTGAAGGTCACAATCTCGACACCTCCGAAGGTCAGAATCACACTCCGTCGAGAGTTTTGGTTTCAAAATGTACTGTTTCAGATTGTCCGTGAAACCATTGGTTTACAAAATGTACTGTTCCAATTTTTCGTTCAAACCAGTGGTTCTAAAACGAACTAAAAAAAAATCCCATTTATAATAGCGTTCTTGTTTTCTTCTTTAAAGAAGCCCCAAAAATGTTTTGAGTAGGGGCGGTAGTGGGGGGGGGGGGCAATTCTTTCAAGTAATGTAGATATAATCTCTCTCTTCTTTAAATTAGTGTAGATATAATCTCTAATTCTTCTTTCAATTATTGTAAATATTATCTCTAATTTTTCTTTCGAGAGTAAAATGTCTAACTCTTCTTTCAATTAGTGTAGGTAAAATGTCTAACTCTTCTTTTAATTAGTGTAGGTAAAATGTCTAACTCTTCTTTCAAGGATTGCGGATATTATTTGGTACAAAAAGGATGGAAACAATGATCAGATCTATAGATCAGAAACAATGTTGTCACCTTTTCCATGTACATTTGTTGATGGAATCATTAGTTCAACCACCAACACATGCACTGTTTGGATCAAAGGTATCTTTTCACGGTATGTCATACGTATGATTGAAACCTTTGTCAGGTTAGGTAGTTTTAGATATGTCATAAGTATGATTGAAACCTTTGTCAGGTTAGGTAGGTTTAGATATGTCATAAGTATGATTGAAGCCTTTGTCAGGTTAGGTAGGTTTAGATATGTCATAAGTATGATTGAAACCTTTGTCAGGTTAGGTAGGTTTAGATATGTCATAAGTATGATTGAAACCTTTGTCAGGTTAGGTAGGTTTAGATATGTCATAAGTATGATTGAAGCCTTTGTCAGGTTAGGTAGGTTTAGATATGTCATAAGTATGATTGAAACCTTTGTCAGGTTAGGTAGGTTTAGATATGTCATAAGTATGATTGAAACCTTTGTCAGGTTAGGTAGGTTTAGATATGTCATAAGTATGATTGAAACCTTTGTCAGGTTAGGTAGGTTTAGATATGTCATAAGTATGATTGAAACCTTTGTCAGGTTAGGTAGGTTTAGATATGTCATAAGTATGATTGAAACCTTTGTCAGGTTAGGTAGGTTTAGATATGTCATAAGTATGATTGAAACCTTTGTCAGGTTCGTTTCAACTAAAATTATGTTTGTAAGCCTATGCTTCATCATACACATATTGCCAATCTTATGACACATTTCTAATATAAACTAAATGATGCATTATAAGAATTCTTCTTTGAAATGTGTTCTCTGATCTGATACATCCAAGCATAAATTCATTAATGAACTATAAAAGGCCAAAGCCTTGAGTTTCTTTTTTTAAACTGATTCGGCTCTAATAAAAAGTGTTTTTAAAACTATAGCTCGGCTATTACGACCATTTAGTTGTACACGCCCATGCCAAGATTCATGTCACTAAGTAACAAACACACCATCTCCTACCCACCACCCACACTCCCCTCCCCACCTAGACACACCATCTCCTACCCACCACCCACACTCCCCTCCCCTACACTCCCACAACCCACACTCCCCTCCCCACCTAGACACACCATCACCTACCCACCACCCACACTTCCCTCCCCACCTAGACACGCCATCACATACCCACCACCCACACTCCCCACCTAGACACACCATCACCTACCCACCACCCACACTCCCCTCCCTGCCTAGACGCGTGCTACTGTAGTTATGTTTTTATGATGAGAAACGCATCTTGAAGGTGATTATCTCCCATGCGCCCCCCCCCCCCCCCCCCCCCGGTCTGCAGACATCAACTATTGGTTAAACTTTTGATTCTTTTAAAAATTCGACCTTGTACCTCGACGTGGTATGATTCTCAGTCTGGTTGAGCTGTTTGTATCTAAATCTAAAGTCATGATACCAGCTTTTGGTATCTACATGTACAGTCATGATACCAGCTGTTTTTATCTAAAGTTATAATACCAGCGGTTGGTATCTGCAATTTCAACCATAATACCAGCTGTTGGCATCCAGATGTACAGTCATTATATCAACTGTTGGTATCTGGAACCACAAACATGATACCAGCTGTTTGTATCTACATGTACTGTCATGATACCAGCTGTTGATATCTGCAACTATAACCATGATACCAGCTATTGGTATCTGAAAAGACAGTCATGATTCCAATTATTGGTATCGACAGGTACAGTCATGAGACCAGCTGTTGGTATCTGCAACTACATCCATGATACCAGCTTTTGGTATCTACACGTACATTTCTATGACATTTTCAGTTTTTTCGTATTATCAAGTTAAATAAGATTCTGTACGTTTAATTAATATCACATATCACTTCTACAGTGGCATGTTCACATATCACTTATACAGTAGCATGTTCACATATCACTTCTACACTAGTATGTTAGTTCAGTCCAGTTGTAGAAATGGTCAATAATAATTTATCAAGTGATTAAAAATTTGAAAATAAAGTATTGTATAGCTGTGGGTGACGACATTATCATGGAAAATTAAAGACAAGGTATTGTTGTGTTCGATCGTAAGTAGGGTTCGCATTCGGTTCGTTGTTAAGAGGGTTTGCATTCGGTTCGTTGTTATCAGGGTTCGCATTCGGTTCGTTGTTATCAGGGTTCGCAGTCGGTTCGTTGTTATCAGGGTTCGCATTCGGTTCGTTGTTATCAGGGTTCGCATTCTGTTCGTTGTTATCAGGGTTCGCATTCGGTTCGTTGCTATCAGGCTTCGCATTCGGTTCGTTGTTATCAGGGTTCGCTTTGGGTTCGTTGTTATCAGGGTTCGCATTCGGTTCTTTGGTCTCAGGGTTCGCATTCGGTTCGTTTTTATCAGGGTACGGTTCGGTTTTTTGGTTCCAATCCCATCTCTTAATATCACAAAAATGTTAAATTAAAAAAAATTGAAAGATACTAATATATAACAACTGTTATATCTTTTTCATATTCACATCTTAGCTACTAGATAACCAACTCAGTACACGGTACAAAAAGGAAGGAGACAATAATCTGATCTATCAACTCAGTACATGATACTAAATGGAAGGAGACAATAATCTGATCTATCAACTTACATGATACTAAATGGAAGGAGACAATAATCTGATCTATCAACTCAGTACATGATACTAAATGGAAGGAGACAATAATCTGATCTATCAACTCAGTACATGATACTAAATGGAAGGAGACAATAATCTGATCTATCAACTCAGTACATGATACTAAATGGAAGGAGACAATAATCTGATCTATCAACTTACATGATACTAAATTGAAGGAGACAATAATCTGATCTATCAACTCAGTACATGATACTAAATGGAAGGAGACAATAATCTGATCTATCAACTCAGTACATGATACTAAATGGAAGGAGACAATAATCTGATCTACCAACTCATTGACCCGCACAAATGGACGGAGATGCGTCTGTGATCTAAACCAACAAAATAAGAGCTTGACTTAAGAGCTTGACTTAAGAGCTTGACTTAAGAGCTTAGCTCGAGACCCGGACAGAAATAACAGATCAATTTCCAAGACAACTGAAATGAAAAATGGTGAGTTTGTTGATTTAGGGACGATCTATTTAACGTTCCCCTGTTACGGCCTAGATTTAGTCAGCAGTGGTTCTCAAAGTCAGTGCGGTGGCACATTGTGGAGCCTCCTCACAGGCTAATCGCGAAATATTAAATGTTATTTCAATTTTGTTTGTACATCTTTTATTCATCGTGATAGGTTGCGACAACTTGGCAAACTAGTGCATTCCACGCAAAACCTGGTGCATTCCACGCAAAACCTGGTGCATTGCACGCAAACCTGGTGCATTCCACGCAAAACTGGTGCATTCCAAGCAAACCTGGTGCATTCCACGCAAACCTGGTGCATTCCACGCAAACCTGGTGCATTCCACGCAAACCTGGTTCATCCCACGCAAACCTGGTGCATTTTGGTTTTTGAACTACTTAACATAAAGTTTTGGTTTTTGAACTACGTCACTTCCGTTTCTCTCAATAAGACGGAGCGCTTCCACCATTGACTTTATTGAAATATTTCAAAACATAAATGTGTATGTTTAATTTGAAATAATCTGGCCTAACTGTCCTTTTAATTTTCCTATCTTTTCTTTTCAAACCTAAACATTTCTTGTTCCACTATTTAGTTAGGGTAAGTTAACCCTAACTCTAACCCGGTTACTTCACACGATAATCCTTGGTGATGAGTACATTTTTAGCAATAGCTTTACAAAAAAAGAAGATTTGACAATTTAATTGTCTTGTATTTACTTACCTCCGTAGAGTTGAGCAGAGATGATAGCAAACTGGGTGAGAAATAGCAGAGTCATGGCTGTTGGTGAAATCAAGGGACATAAATTAGTAACATTTTTAGACTTACCGAAGCGAGATCTAATTTTTAAAAAAGAGCAGGACAAGGTTGGGTGAGCTATTGTATAGGATTCACATGCGGCCCGCTGATTATTTAACCCGGCCCGCTGACCTATTTAACCCGGCCCGCAAGACTTCCAGGAAAATGTAATTAATGTTTTTTGTAAAATATAAAAAATTGAATGAGTATTTATAAAACCTTTTAAAATGTATAATAACTGTGTATAATCACTGTGTATAATCATTGTGTATAATCACTGGGTATAATCATTGTGCAAAACTGTTAAGCTGAAATAATAATAAGCACAATAAATTTATAAAACATCCATCGCCATATTTCGAGTTAAACTCGGTGTGAATTTTCGAAGCCTCCCTCCAATGACCTACTTATCTTGAAGCCACCTAAAGAAATGTATTGTTCGTGGGAACCCTCTGCACTAAAATGTTGTCCAACCCCCTAATATAGAACACAGCAAACTTTGCACTGCTAAGCTACCGACGGTACAAACGTCCACAGTACAAACGTTCACAGTACAAACGTCCACAGTACAAACGTTCACGGTACAAACGTCCACAGTACAAACGTTCACAGTACAAACGTTCACAAAACAAACGTTCACAGTACAAACGTTCACAGTACAAACGTTCACTGTACAAACGTTCACAGTACAAACGTACACAGTACAAACGTTCACAGAACAAACTTTAACAGTACAATGTTCACAGTACAAACGTTCACGGTACAAACGTCCACAGTACAAACGTTCACAGTACAAACGTTCACAGTACAAACGTTCACAGTACAAATGTTCACAGTACAAACGTTCACGGTACAAACGTTCACGGTACAAACGTCCTCGTCCTCTGTGGCTTCTTTCCTGAAGTATAAATAACTTTCTGACGTCGCGGTTTGTGTTACTTCATCCCAACGGTCAACACTGACGTCGTGGTTTGTGTTACTTCATCCCAATGGTCAACATTGACGTCGTGGTTTGTTTGACTTCATCCCAACGGTCAACATTGACATCGTGGTTTGTTTGACTTCATCCCAACGGTCAACATTGACGTCGAGGTTAGTTTGACTTCATCCCAACAGTCAACATTGACATACACATTGAAATAAAGTCAGGCTAGTCAAATCAGGAAATTGTTGCCATGTAAGATACATTTGCAAAGTTAAACGTTTCCCATGTTAAAGTTTCCAAGGATAAAGTTTCCAAGGATAACGTTTCCAAGGATAAAGTTTCCAAGGATAAAGTTTCCAAGGATAAAGTTTCCAAGGATAAAGTTTCCAAGGATAACGTTTGTCGAGTTCAATGAGAAAAAAACCGATTTAATCCTTTGTTTTAGGTTTTATCATGGATATTTTGCGACTACCATGGATATTGTGCAACTATCGTGAATATTGTGCGACTATCATCGATATTTTGCGACTGTCATGGATATTGTGCGACTATCATGGATATATCACGAATGTTAATACCCACGAAGTTATTCAAATATCATGTATACTATAAGTAATCTGTGCATACTACAAATATCCTGCAGATACTACAAATATCCCGTGGGTACAACACATATCCTGTAGATACATAAAATATCCTGTAGACACTACGAATATCCTAGAAACGTGCAAGTAACTGGATCGGCGGGATTTAGAAATTCATATTATGTTTTGGTAGTTCTGATGGTTGCAAAGAAAGTGTTGGGTGTTAGCCTGACTTTGGTATGTATCTGGAAGTGTGTGATAGGTTTTTGGAAATGTGTGGTAGATATTTGGAAGTGTGTGGTAGGTATTTTGAAGTGTGTGGTAGGTATATGAAATGTGTGGTTGTTATTTTGAAGTGTGGGGTAGTTATTTGGAAGTGTGGGTGAAATATCTTTAAATGCGTGGCAATTACCTAAATGAGTGTGTGACTATTCAGAGAATAATAATTTCAAAGAGAGGCATAAATAAAACTGGACTAAGAGGCATACATAACACTGGAGTATTAGGCATACATAACATTGAAGTAAGGGGCATACATAACACTGGGGTAATAGGCATACATAACACTGGAGTAAGAGGCATACATAACGCTGGAGTAATAGGCATACATTACATTGGAGTAAGAGGCATACATATCGCTGGCGTAATAGCTATACATTACATTGGAGTAAGAGGCATACATAACGCTGGAATAAGAGGCATATATAACGCTGGAGTAAGAGGCATACATAACATTGGAGTAAGAGACATAAATAACACTGGAGTATCATTAATTGAAGTATCTTAAAGCAAGGCTTTCTACCCAATCCCCCATCCCCTGAGGGGGCCTCCTACCCCCAAATCTAGTTATGATGTAATAAGCTTTGACGCTGACCTAATTCCACGCCCCTTTGAGCACAAAGAATGGAGGCACCCGAAGAAAGTTAGGATGGATTGCTGGAAGGTTATGAAAATGTCAGGGCGCCTAAGAATACACTGTGAGATAACTCATGCTAAAAGGGTTGTTAGTTTGGTTGAGTTTACCTGCCTTGGGGGGAGGAGGGGACAATGAGACTTTTGTAGTGTTGCCACTACGGTGTAGGATGGGACTGAAAGAAGGGAACACAAGCAAATCTAAAAGCTTCTTGACAAATGCAATACTGTTAAATGAGACTATTTACAACAAGGTTCTCCTAGTAATATGGGGGGGGGGGGGCACGTAAAGAGTCACATACAAAGAGAGTGAACTAAAGCGTCACAAACAAAGAGAGTGAAGTAAACAGTCACGTACAAAGAGAGTGAAGTAAAGAGTCATCAACAAAGAGAGTGAACTAAAGCGTCACAAACAAAGAGAGTGAAGTAAACAGTCACGTACAAAGAGAGTGAAGTTAACAGTCACATACATAATATTATCATTGCTACCTATAACAAAGTTTATGTATTTAAAAGATGTTAAACCATTTAAAGAGACAACTCACATGAGGGCCACTCTTCTGGAGGTTTTAGTGCCCGACCCGTGAACTCATTTAAAATGGCCCAAGAGCTTGAGAAATGTGTATGATGTGTGTAAAAAAAACATTTTGGTGTGTACATATTTTCAAATGACATTCATTGATTCGTTATTGTTGGGAAATCGCACGAAAGACATCGAAACAAAGGGCAGGACAAAGGCCAATAAAGTTAAGTCGTGGGATGACTTATCAGGTACCAGTAATTAATGTTAAGTTTTGCAGCAGAGCAACTCTTCTGGAACATGGGGTGGCATGAAATAAGATACTATATTCGATTTCTTTCTGTTGATTGTACTTAACTGAGAGACGTAGCGGCGTATCGCAGCGGCGTATCGCAGCGGCGTATCGGTATATTTAATAGCGGCGTTGTGAAAGATGAATTGGAAAACAAAATTAACTTGATGTTTAGCTTTTTTGTCATCGTAAAATATTCCATACCCCACAAATTAACCACTGGGATTTGTAGATAATAATATGACAAGAAAGTATTCGGGTCAGAGTAATCGATATATGCTCTGGGGCACTACATACGTCACAAATGAATGCGGTGGTCAGTGTGAACCATTTACGGTAAAATAATTTTTAAAAATGTCATCTAGCCAGGTTTGGGTGAATGTTTGTCCATCCTGTATTGTTCGACGTAGGGGACAAGCACCTAGTAATCAAAGATAGGCGTATGAAACGTTCAATGAGTATAGAGCATGATACAAGGTGTCATGGTCATTAGTGTAATTCAGTCAGTGATGAATTGTAACGGATTGTAGGAACAATTCTTGAACGTCTTTTGTAAAAAACATAACATGATTGCCGCGCCAAATGAATTCTGAATGATGTAGGTTACAAAATGTGTTACATTTGTGGGGATTCATCAGAAGAAACAAATGTTGACCATGTTGTTTGGAAACACCTATGTCAGCTTTGACCATGTTTTTAGAAATATTATGCCAGTGAAGCCACACCTATGTCAGCGAAGACAGACCTATGTCAGCGAAGACAGACCTACTTCAGTGAAGACACACCTTTGTCAGGGAAGACACACCTATTTCTGTGAGATACTGTGTCAGTGAAGCCACACTTTTGTCAGTAAAGCCACTTTTATGTCAATGAAGACACACCTATGTCAGTGAAGACACACCTATGGCAGTGAAGACACACCTATGGCAGTGAAGACACACCTATGTCAGTGAAGACACACCTATGTCAGTGAAGACACACCTATGTCAGTGAAGACACACCTATGTCAGTGAAGACACACCTATGTCAGTGAAGACACACCTATGTCAGTAATGACACACCTATGTCAGTGAAGACACACCAATGTTAGTGAAGATACACCTATGTCAGTGAAGACATAACTTTGTCAGTGAAGACACACCTATTTCTGTGAGATAATGTGTCAGTGAAGCCACACCTTTGTCAGTAAAGCCACTTTTATGTCAATGAAGACACACCTATGTCAGTGAAGACACACCTATGGCAGTGAAGACACACCTATGGCAGTGAAGACACACCTATGTCAGTGAAGACACACCTATGTCAGTGAAGACACACCTATTTCTGTGAGATACTTTGTCGGTGAAGCCACACCTTTGTCAGTAAAGCCACTTTTATGTCAATGAAGACACACCTATGTCAGTGAAGACACACCTATGGCAGTGAAGACACACCTATGGCAGTGAAGACACACCTATGTCAGTGAAGACACACCTATGTCAGGGATGACACACCTATGTCAGTGAAGACAGACATACTTCAGTGAAGACACACCTTTGTCAGGGAAGACACACCTATGTCAGGGAAGACACACCTATGTCTGTGAAGACAGACCTACTTCAGTGAAGACACACCTATGTCAGTGAAGACACACCTTTGTCAGTGAAGCCACACCTATGTCAGCGAAGACAGACCTACTTCAGTGAAGACACACCTATGTCAGTGAAGACACACCTTTGTCAGTGAAGCCACACCTATGTCAGCGAAGACAGACCTACTTCAGTGAAGACACACCTTTGTCAGGGAAGACACACCTATGTCAGCGAAGACACACCTATGTCAGTAATGACACACCTATGTCAGTGAAGACACACCAATGTTAGTGAAGACACACCTATGTCAGTGAAGACATACCTTTGTCAGTGAAGACACACCTATTTCTGTGAGATACTGTGTCAGTGAAGCCACACCTTTGTCAGTAAAGCCACTTTTATGTCAATGAAGACACACCTATGTCAGTGAAGACACACCTATGTCAGTGAAGACACACCTATGGCAGTGAAGACACACCTATGTAAGTGAAGACACACCTATGTCAAGGAAGACACACCTATTTCTGTGAGATACTGTGTCAGTGACGCCACACCTTTGTCAGTAAAGCCACTTTTATGTCAATGAAGACACACCTATGTCAGTGAAGACACACCTATGGCAGTGAAGACACGCATATGTCAGTGAAGACACACCTATGTCAGTGAAGACACACCTATGTCAGGGATGACACACCTATGTCAGTGAAGACACACCTATGTCAGTGAAGACAGACCCACTTCAGTGAAGACACACCTTTGTCAGGGAAGACACACCTATGTCAGGGAAGACACACCTATGTCAGTGAAGACAGACCTACTTCAGTGAAGACACACCTATGTCAGTTAAGACACACCTTTGTCAGTGAAGACACAACTATGTCAGTGAAGCCACACCTTTGTCAGTAAAGCCACTTTTATGTCAATGAAGACACACCTATGTCAGTGAAGACACACCTATGGCAGTGAAGACACACCTATGTAAGTGAAGACACACCTATGTCAGGGAAGACACACCTATTTCTGTGAGATACTGTGTCAGTGAAGCCACACCTTTGTCAGTAAAGCCCCTTTTATGTCAATGAAGACACACCTATGTCTGTGAAGACACACCTATGTCAGTGAAGACACACCTATGTAAGTGAAGACACACCTATGTCAGTGAAGACACACCTATGTCAGTGAAGACACACCTATGTTAGTGAAGACACACCTATGTCAGTGAAGACACACCCGTTAGAGTGAAGCTAGAAACTCTGTAATGAATTCTATAAGTCCAAAATAACATCAAAAACAATATTGTAAAAAAAAAAAAATGCTTTGACTGATGAACATTTAGGAAATCTGAGCAGCACGGGGCTCAGTGTACAAAAAATTGACAAGTACAATGAGAATCTCATTTTTGATATCTAAAGCAAAATATGTCATTAATTTTTGCTACAGTTTTTATTATCTTTATGTATATTTCTGTACTTCTTTTAATCTATTTGATATATGATTCTTTATGCTATTGGATATATGTTCTTAATACATACGTTAAGAAGAATAAATATGTAAATATTTGTCTAAAAGTAAAAATAAAATTCTTTTGAGATTGTATGTCAGGTCCTTGACCTGTTTGGAAAAACAAAATGTGTGGTCCTTGGAGTCGAAAAGGTTTTGGGGCTGTGTATTCGGTGATTGTGTTCTACATAAACTGACTTATAATATGATACATTCTCTCTTCTCTCCACGTCTTTGTCTCTTGCTTTCTTTCTTTTTTTCTCTCTCTCTTTCCCTCTGTCTCTGTCTCTCTCTCTCTATCTCTCTCTTTCTCTTCCTATGTCTCTGTCTCTCTCTCTCTGTCTCTCTAACTCTTCCTATGTCTCTCTCTCTCTCTCTGTCTCTCTCTCTCTCTATCTCTCTCTTTCTCTTCCTATGTCTCTGTCTCTCTCTCTCTCTGTCTCTCTATCTCTCTCTCTTTCTCTTCCTATGTCTCTGTCTCTCTCTCTCTCTCTCTATCTCTCTCTCTTTCTCTTCCTATGTCTCTCTCTCTCTATATATCTCTCTCTTTCTCTTCCTATGTCTCTCTCTCTATCTCTCTCTCTCTCTCTCTCTCTATCTATCTCTCTCTCTATCTCTCTCTCTTTCTCTTCCTACGTCTCTCTCTCTATCTCTCTCTCTTTCTCTTCCTATGTCTCTTTCGATTTAATGACATTCCAATATTTGATTGTATAAAATTAGAGCAGATAAAATTACAGTCATCAATCGTTAAAAACTCGAAGAAAATTGAGAGATAGAGAGAGAGTGACTGAGAGACTGAGAGAGAGAGAGAGAGAGAGAGAGAGAGAGAGAGAGAGAAAGAGATAGGAAGGGACAAACACTTTCAATACATTATAAAACATTTATACAAAGATCAACCACTTATTGATGATAAATTGCAAATAATACTTCGCTTTCAGGGATAAGTGGTTATTTCGACCGGTCACAAATGGTTATTTTCACCGGTCCCAAGTTCAAGTGTAGCTTACTTTGATCGATGGACTCAAATACCAGAGTAAGACAGAGTAAGCCAGAGTAAGAAAGAAATGTAAACAAACGCGAATGACAAGTGTTGAAGGATTTATTCTACTCCGATTTCTCCAAAGCTTAAAATATCCCCCATGACGCATTGCTTTGGCACACCGCTATGCTCAGGTTACACAACTTTCTGATGGCTTTTCCAAACAACTGTAAGCGAGACTGGATTATAAAAGATTTTTTTTTCAAGCTAAACACACACATTAAAGATTTAATGATTAGTGAATGTTGACTTCATGCGTTTGAACGTGATGTTGCCGAGAAATGTTATTAATTAGCTTTAATTGTTGAGTTCATAAAGATAATTGTTTGTTTAACAAATGCTGGTATCGTCAATTAAGAAAGGATATCTAAAAGCCTTATAACATTTGTTCAGTTCTGATGTTTAGCAGTTGAGAGAAAGAGGGTTTGAGTATGAAGAGAAGGGTCAAGAGAGAAAAAAACAGAGGACAAAAGGAGAATGAAGAAGATTTGGAGATAAAGTGTGTGTGTGTGGAAAGAGTCAGCGTCCTGAAAAGATAGAAGAGCGTGAGAAATATACTTTCACCAAAAAGGACCAATCGAACAAAGAGAAAAGCAAAAAATGGATCAAAATGGCACATTTAGCAGAGCGTGGAGATGAGAGGAGTAAGCAAGAGAAATAGAATGGGATAAACAGAGAAAGGCAATCAGAAACATATAACGGTGGTGGGAGAGAGAGAGAGAGAGAAACAGAGAGATTGAATGGTTTAAATGTAAGGGCTAAAAGACAGTCAGAGAGACAAAAAGAGTGTTAATTGTACAGAGGGAAAGTATGAAAAGAGGAAAAAAAGAAAAAGAGAAAAATAGTGAGAGAGAGAAAAAGGAAGAGAAAGAGATCGAGACAGAAAAATAAAAACAGGGAGAGAAAGACAGAGAAACGGATAGAGAGAGATAGAGTGACAGGGAGAGACAGAGAGATTGAGAGACAGTAATATTGTCCTATATTTTAAGTTGAAGGATCCAGTTGGTAAAAGAAGTAAACAGAATCATCCTATGCCTGCTAGAAGAAATTAAAGAATTGGAATAAAATATATTATAGGTATTTTAAATGTTAAAAAACTAACTCTTCGCTCCTTCAGAAGGAAATCCCCCACTACCCGACCCTCATAAGCGATGGGACGATGAGTAAATACATTACAGAATGAATGCTGACAGTTCAGATGTAAAGATACATTACAGAATGAATGCTGGCAGTTCAGATGTAAAGATACATTACAGAATGAATGCTGACAGTTCAGATGTAAAGATACATTACAGAATGAATGCTGACAGTTCAGATTTAAAGATACATTACAATCAATGCTGACAGTTCAGATTTAAAGATACATTAAAGAATGAATGCTGACAGTTCAGATGTAAAGATACATTACAGAATGAATGCTGACAGTTCAGATGTAAAGATACATTACAGAATGAATGCTGACAGTTCAGATGTAAAGATACATTACAGAATGAATGCTGACAGTTCAGATGTAAAGATACATTAAAGAATGAATGCTGGCAGTTCAGATGTAAAGATACATTACAGAATGAATGCTGGCAGTTCAGATATAAAGATACATTACAGAATGAATCCTGACAATTCAGATGTAAAGATACATTTCATACAATCATTTCAAAACGATTCGAATGCGCGCAGCAGGCTCTCCTTCCCTGTTGCGACGCCTCTAGGAGAATGCGCTATAAGCTGCGGTATTCGCAGTAACAAGATTTAAGATGTGGTTTGCGCAAGAATACAATTTTAGATGTAATTTGGGCAAAAATGTGATCTTAAGAGAGGTTTACACCTAATGCCTTTAAGGTAATAGTGGTAGGTTGTATGGTAATGGTGGTAGGTTGTATGGTAATGGTGGTAGGTTGTATGGTAATAGTGGTAGGTTGAATAACTTAAATATTTGGACGGTTAACACAATCGTCTTTGACAAGACAGTCTTGTGTCTGTGACAAGTGGGGTATTAATGTGAGAAAGTCAAACCTAATTATGTGGACGATATAGAAAATCTGGTGTCTGTGACAAGACAGTCTGGTGTCTGTGACAAGACAGTCCGGTGTCTGTGACAAGACAATCTGGTGTCTGTGACAAGACAATCTGGTGTCTGTGACAAGACAGTCTGGTGTCTGTGACAAGACAATCTGGTGTCTGTGGCAAGACAATCTGGTGTCTGTGACAAGACAATCTGGTGTCTGTGACAAGAAAATCTGGTGTCTGTGACAAGACAATCTGGTGTCTGTGACAAGACAATCTGGTGTCTGTGACAAGACAGTCTGTTGTTTGTGACAAGACAATCTGGTGTCTGTGACAAGACAGTCTGTTGTCTGTGACAAGTAATGCATGAGTGTGAGATTGCAATATACGATTTGTTGCGTGATCTATAGATTCTTCTTTTTCCGTGCAAGTAATTTTGGAATGCAAATTTATAACAATTTTAAAAACATCTTTTAGGCTCCGTGTTTTACTGTGAAAACATTTGAGACAAGTCTCACATCTCTTTCGCCCAAATGTAGACATAGATTTCTACAATCTGGAGTCATAAGTGATTTTATAGTGGTGACAAATATGCTATTATAATAAGCTTACGATTTGATAAAAAAATTATTTTAAACTTTTTCGAATGAGATATCATTTGTCGATGCAACTAAATCTCACTTCGATTCAATGTGTGACGTAATTATTGTAAGCAGTTGTACTCTTTAACCCCTAAGCCAGTCCCTTTAGATTTCTTTAATACATTCTTACTTTGTAGACCAAAAATGAATATAAAATAAAATAAAACGTAATTAGTTGGTTTTTTTTTAAAATCAGGAAACAATGGCTGACAAAAAAAAAAAAAAAAAAAAAAAGAAATTGTTCGCCTTCCATTTCCCGCAAAAATAATATATTCCGCAACTCAAGCTTCAAAGCCCAACGTCAAGCAGATTGAGGATCCTTGCCATTTACCACGCTTTTCTGTGGTTCACACGATTCCTATCACTAACGGGGTTGGGGGGGGGTGGGAGGGGCTGAGTAACTGGAGCAATATAAATACTGCAGGCGTCCGCATGTTGGTGCATATACAAATGCAGTAATGGGCTCTGGTGAGTTCCATCAGATTCCAATCCGATTAAGGGCGCCCTTGTTTAGGCGTGTTTTCGCGGCCACTCACCCGGTGTGTGAGTTCTTTGTCGTAAGCAGACGGTTCAAACACGTGAGAAACGTCGCCAAAGATGGGGTGGGTTGCGTCACGCTGTATGAGCTTTAGATGGGGGGGGGGGTGTAGAGATTGAGGGTTTGGTTTGGGAGTCGAGTTTGGGGTGGGGTCATTTCTTTCTGGTCTAGTTTTTTTTTGTTTGAAAAAAAAGGGGGGGGGCAAGTTTAGGGACCCCTTTGGGATCTAGTTTGAGGGGCTCGATTTTTGGGTCTAGTTTTGAAGGTCATCATTGGCGGGTCTGGTTTGGGGTCTAGTTTAGGGAGTCGAGTTTGGGGTCTAGTTTGGGGACTAAGCTCAAACATCGGTTTCGGGGGTGAGTTTAAGGGAGAGTATGTGGGCGATTTCAGGGAGTTGAGTTGGTGGAGCGGAGGTTGGGGGCGGGAAAGGGGCTAGTTTGGGGATCGAGTTATGAGACGGTAAATTAAGGGTTTAGAATCATAGATCGATTGTTTTATGTAATTAGTGTTTTGTCCATTTTACCCCAATTCCAGACAAAAATCATTTGATCCTCCAATGCCAAGAACCGTGCCATCGCATGGAGTAGTCATGTGGACAATATCATACGTTTTGAGACAGTATCGGATTCATAAGCTTTGACACGTTAATGTAATCGAAGACTCAAAGTTGGACTTGTTCACGTGTTCCCATGACGGCATTCCTAGTTTCAGCAAGCCCGGTGACAAGACAGACGGCATTCCTAGTTTCAGCAAGACCGGCGGCAAGACAGACGGCACTCCTGGTTTTAGCAAGACCGGCTGCAAGAATGACAGTGGCCCTAGTTTTAGGAACCCGGTTTCAGGCCTGAAGTAGGGTAGAACGTTAAAACGTTAGTAATCTAATCCAAAAAGCAGCAGTGTGGTCTTCCCAACAGACCGATCTACTGACGGAGGGCAATTTTCCGGCACTGGTCGGATGGAGGGATTCGTTAAACGGCCTGGTTGCAGATAATTGGATAAGAGCATTTTTTTACAGAACTGCTATGTTTCCAGTTAAAACCACATTAAAAATATGTCAAAAGTTTTAACTCACAACTAAGTAACAACATTTAGGCACCATACGTTGTGTATGTTGATAGTGTGTTCTATGAGTTGTGTATGTTGATAGTGTATTCCATGAGTTGTGTATGTTGATAGTGTATTCCATGAGTTGTGGATGTTGATAGTGCATTTCATGAGTTGTGTATGTTGATAGTGTATTCCATGAGTTGTGTATGTTGATAGTGTATTCCATGAGTTGTGTATGTTGATAGTGCATTTCATGAGTTGTGTATGTTGATAGTGTATGCCATGAGTTGTGTATGTTGATAGTGTATGCCATGAGTTCTGTATGTTGATAGTGTATGTCATGAGTTGTGTATGTTGATAGTGTATGCCATGAGTTGTGTATGTTGATAGTGTATTCCATGAGTTGTGTATGTTGATAGTGTATTTCATGAGTTGTGTATGTTGATAGTGTATTTCATGAGTTGTGTATGTTGATAGTGTATGCCATGAGTTGTGTATGTTGATAGTGTATTCCTTGAGTTGTGTGTGTTGATAGTGTATGCCATGAGTTGTGTATGTTGATAGTGTATTCCTTGAGTTGTGTATGTTGATAGTGTATGCCATGAGTTGTGTATGTTGATAGTGTATTCCATGAGTTGTGCATGTTGATAACATATGCCTTGAGTTGTGTTTGTTGATAGTGTATTCCATGAGTTGTGTATGTTGATATCATATTCCTTGAGTTGTGTATGTTGATAGTGTATCCCATCTTCAGATTCCAGTGAATTTCTGGCTTGTATTTTAAAAGATTTATGTGAAGGACCATCAATAAATGGTGATAAAAATTGTTACAAAGAAAATGTGACTTAGTAACTTGCTAAATACCATTCATGTACATGCAGGGCACAACTAGAGGAGGGAGAAGAAGAGGAAGACAAAGAAAAAGATGTGAAGATAACATCAAAGAGTGGACGGGATTAAAACTAGGCGATGCTATACGCAGTGCAGAAGACAGAGAGGAACGGAGAAGGATAGTTTTCATGTCATCTGTGGCGCCCCAACGGTCCAAGGACTAAGGGGCATGATGATGATGATGATGATGATGATGATGATCAAATACCATTAACAAATGTAGCGTAATGTTATGCAATGAAATGTATTTAAAAGACATTTCTTTTACAATAAAAATTCAGACAAAATTGTTCAGTGTCCAAACTCATTTCTTTAATCACCACCGTTATACCTGACCCTTTCCAACCCTTCATCCACTTATCAACAACCACCCTTTCCAACCCTTCACCCACTTATCAACAACCACTCTTTGCAACCCTTCACCCACTTATCAACAACCATCCTTTCCAACCCTTCACCCACTTTTCAACAACCACCCTTTCCAACCCTTCACCCACTCATCAACAACAACCACTCTTTCCAACCCTTCACCCACTCATCAGCAACAACCACTCTTTCCAACCCTTCACCCTCTCATCAACAAAAACCACTCTTCCAACCCTTCACCCACTTAACAACAACCACTCTTTCCAACCCTTCACCCACTCATGAACAACAACCCTTTCCAACCCATCACCTACTCATCAACAACCCCCCACCCAAACCTCCACTCACTCTTCAACGCCCCTCCAAACAACCCAACCTTTCCCACACTGCCCACCATTTACAACCTACCCCACCCTCTTCTACCATTTTCGCCCTCCCCAATTTAGCAAAACTTCTCCTCCTTCCAACATCCTCCAATAGCTTACCTAGTCCTCCCCTACCCATTGCTCTCCCACCCCATTGCTCTCCCACCCCATTGCTCTCCCACTCTCGCCCATTAAGTTATCGTGTTACTAAGTATCATTTCCAGCCCGGAATCTTTTGCGCACTTTCGGAACTCGAGGACGTACGTACGTCATGTCTGAGCTGATGTGTCATAAACTGCTTGTCTTTACAAACTAGCAACATCTTCCGGAGGGGGGAGAAGGAGGGGGAACTCACGAGACGGTTACTCTGTACCACTTACTAATTTATGTGGCATACTTTCAGAGACATATTAATAACGGTCGGATACAGACGTACGTGAAAAAAAAGCAATGTGCTACATGACGGTAGCGTCGGTAGCGACATTGTGTGTCTCGTCTCTTGTTTGACATCCATACAATTTGATAAATAAACTTGTGGTTTTTAGATTAGACTGTCATGCCCCTGTAGCCAAATAGACGTTCAAACGATTTTAAAATCAACAAATATGTTTTAAAATAAAATAAAAATATACCTATCATACCTACATCCGGCTTATCTTTCTGCTTATATTCCGGCTTATATTTCTGCTAATCTTCTTGCTTATATTTCTGCTTACATTTCTGCTTATCTTTCTGCTTATCATCCTGCTTATCTTTTTCTTTATCTTTCTGCTTTCTTAATATATATAAGAATGAGCTAGGCTGACCGTTACGCCTAAGAACCTAAAATATTTAAATACTTTCGGATTCTTAATAAGGCTAATAGTTATTTTGTATTATTTTACGGAAATCGAATGCATTTAAATGCGCAAAAAAATTATATATCCGCTTTTTTATAGTAAAAGTTTAATTATTATTATTATAAATGACAAATACATTTAAAGTAACAACAAAGGAACTATCTTTAGCATTTTATATGCGTTTGAAAATTATGAAAAAAATTAAATAAAAAAATTATGTTCAAAGAATTACACCGTATTCACATTTATCGGGAAAACCCAAACATCAGCTGTCTTTAGTGAATTTTTAGTGCGTTGTTAATTTTGCGAAACAAAATAAAAATTAATTTGTTCTAAATAAACACGCGAATGACGTCATAGCGCAAATTGCCTATTTTAGCCAAAACTCTTTCTTCGATTTAATAACCACGCGTGAGTAAACTGCTACGCTCCTTGATAAAATTCAAAAAGCACAGAATAATGCGGCTCGAATTGTTCTTCGTAAACGCAAATTCGACCATGCTAAAACTCTTCTGATAGAATTGCATTGGCTGCCGATCCGCGCTCGTATAGAGTACAAAATCGCAACTCTGTGCTACCGCTGCTTGCCGGACCTGGCGCCGTCCTATCTCCAAGCGCTCATGACGCCTTATGTACCCACTAGACAACTCCGCTCATCCGATAGTGGCAAACTCTCGATACCGCGTGTTCGCCTTGAAACGTACGGAAAGCGCACGTTCGCATTTGCTGGCCCAACCATTTGGAACACCCTTCCCGACGCTCTCAAAAACAGCCAGACGCTGGAGTCCTTCAAAACAAATTTAAAAACTCATCTATTTCGCAAACACCTGCTGGAATGATGTTGTCTACCATCTTTTCCAGCTGGTTATTACCTCCCAGCTTATTAGTTTTTGTACTGCGCTTCGAGCCTTTGGGGATGAAGCGTGATTTTTCAAATGAACTTTATTATTATTATTATTATTAAATGTATTTTCTTATTCTTAAAAGTAAAGTAATACATATAATTGATTGCTTTTTAAATTGTTAATGAAAAGACACAAAAATTTTAGCTTTTTATTTTTAAAATGTAATAAGTTTTTTCTTGTTCTTTTCATTTCCGAATATACATATGCCGTTTAAGTTAATCTGTGCAGCGAAACTCCATAGCCAAATAGCATTCACTAATTCACTTATAACTCATCCAAATAAGAACAAAGCATATGAAGTGCAAACTATGTTAGTTTAGCCGTGGAGTGAACTGCAATCCAGTGGAAGTTTTTAGAAATTTTATTTAAATCTGGGGAAACGGGGGTGGTCTATACTTTAATTTTGCCCCAGGCAGAACAAGATACGTCTCAAACTAAAGGTATAAATTTGATAAATAATTAACATTCTTGGGTACATAAATATCGGTGGTAGGAAATAGGATGTGTACATTTTTACGTGAATGACAATATATTTAAATCATATGGCATTATATTTGTGAAAAAAGAGATGTTACATTCTTTTTTTACAAATAAACATGTGTTTACCAATGAAGAAAATCAATGGCGTTACCAAAACATGGGTACATTTATACAACTATACCCATGAATATCAAAAACAAAACACTTTACACACTTGAAAATTTAATTTTGTAAAATGAAGATGGGTTAATTTTGTCTTTAAAAAATGGAGATGGGTTAATATTGTCTTTAAAATATGAAGATGGGTTAATATTGACTTTAAAATATGAAGATGGCTTAATATTGTCTTTAAAATATGAAGATGGGTTAATATTGACTTTAAAATGTGAAGATGGCTTAATATTGTCTTTAAAATATGAAGATCTATTTTTGTTGTTACTTGGCGAAAAGGGAAGTGCGTGTGTGTCGCACAAAAAATAATGTTTATTTTTAGCTCATTGATTCATAAAATGTTTTGTGATCGTTATGGTTTGCATATATTACAGTTTTAGCTATTAGCAAATATGTTGCTACTAACAGCACAGTGCCGCGAAGCTGTATTCTTTGTAAACTTGGTCTCCGATGAATTAAAAGACAACTAAATTGTACCACAGGTGTAGTGTAGCACTAAATGTTCAGGACAGAGAGGTGTAGTGTAGCACTAAATGTTCAGGACAGAGAGGTGTAGTGTAGCACTAAATGTTCAGGACAGAGAGGTGTAGTGTAGCACTAATTGGAAAACCTAACAGCCACTGCATCAGGCTTGCAATAGCTCTAGTATGAGGCTTGCAACAGCCAGTAGTCGAAGCTTGCAACAGCCAGTAGTCGAAGCTTGCAACAGCCAGTAGTCGAAGCTTGCAACAGCCAGTAGTCGAAGCTGGCAACAGCCAATGCAAGAGGCTTGCAACAGCAATTATACGACTGTTGAGCGCATATTAACGTAATAATGCAGAGAAATCTAATAGCAATCTTAGAGAAATGTTAGAGAAATGTTAGAGAAATGTAAAGCAAAGAGAAATTGAATAAGTAGTTGTCGTTGAACATTTGAGCGCATACAATAAAAATGTCTTTGACCCCGAAAATATAAAATATAAATACCACATTATTATGTTCATGAGACATATTGATAATCTATTTACAAATATTATTTGATTTATGATATATGTTGAAAATCTATTTACAAATATTATTTGGTTTATGATATATATTGACAATCTATTTACAAATATTATTTGGTTTATGATATATATTGACAATCTATTTACAAATATTATTTGGTTTATGATATATATTGACAATCTATTTATAAAATTATCATAAATGATTTGTTTTATGTAATTCGTATTAATACTCGATCCAGAAGATTTTTAGATTTAGAATTATTTTTGTGTAGTGAGTCTAAACAGCTTCCTCAAAACACAGAATGTATAGAACCGCTGCATCAATACACAGAATGCATAGAACCGCTGCATCAATACACAGAATGCATAGAACCGCTGCATCAATACACAGAATGCCTAGAACCACTGCATCAATACACAGAATGCATAGAACCGCTGCATCAATACACAGAATGCCTAGAACCGCTGCATCAATACACTGAATGCCTAGAACCGCTGCATCAATACACAAAATGCATAGAACCGCTGCATCAATACACTGAATGCATAGAACCGCTGCATCAATACACAGAATGCCTAGAACCGCTGCATCAATACACTGAATGTCTAGAACCGCTGCAGGTAAATCAAATTTGTCATTGATAGCTCAATTGTTTCTTTTGTTTTGGAGGATAAGATCTCTGTTGCCCTCGGAGACGATAGTTTATTGTAGTCATGGAGATGAAGGGGCTTCTTGTAAATTGAGGGGCTGTCTATAAATTGAAGGGCTGCTTGTAAATGGAGGGCTGCTTGTAAATGAAGGGCTGCTTGTAAATGAAGAGCTGCTTGTAAATTGAGGGGATTCTTGTAAATTGACGAGATTCTTATAAAAGGAGAGGCTGCTGGTAAATGGAGGGGCGGCTTGTAAATACTGTATTCGAGAGAATACATGATGTTGTTAGGTAACTTCTAGGGACGAGCTTGGTACTGATACACTGAGTTTCAGCACACCGGGCATTTACCCGGCATTTACCCGGTATTTACCCGAACACGGCAATAATCTGAACCGGGTCCGAGTGGTAAAAAATTAAGAGTTATCTTTTAATTTTCTATAAGTGTTCCACACAATGGAGAACAAATGAACAGTGGCGTAGCGAGCTTAACTCGCGTCCGGGGCACAATACCTGTTTAGCGCCTCCCAATACCTTTTTAGCGCCCCCCCCCCCATTTGAAAACCATACAATATTATAATAAAATATACCATTTGGCGCCCCTTTGTGAGTAGCGCCCGGGGCATGATGCCCCCTTTGCCCCCTCACTACGCCACTGCAAATGAAGAGTGCATGTATAGAACTAGTACTTCTTTTTACACATTATGTTTTACATTTTACCTGAATTTAATATTTGTTTGATCGGGAGTCGCCTGGTATCGTATCAAAATACTAGTATAAAACATGAAAGATGGAGTCAGTGAATGTCCCACACGTTTAAAGATGCGCATATGAAACCTTTATAATGGTAGCTTTCTGGTCTCGTTCATAATCAATGAGTTAGAAACTATTGCCAGGTGTGTTTCATCGAATGTTATAATTATAATATAATGATGATGTATAATGGTAATATAATGATGATGTATAATGATACTATAATTATGATGTATAATGATAATATAATGATGATGTATAATGATAATATAATGATGATGCATAATGATAATATATAATATATAATGATATACGGAATATATAACCTAACAGTATGATACAAATCCAGCACCATGATGCGAAACTAGCACTATTATACAAACCTAGCACTATGACACAAACCTAGCACTCAGATACAAACCTAGCACTATCATACAAACCTTGCAATCAGATACAAAACTAGTACTATGATACAAACCTAGCACTATCATACAAACCTAGCACTCAGATACAAACCTAATACTATGATACAAACCTAGCACTATGATACAAACCTTGCAATCAGATACAAACCTAGTACTATGATGCAAACCTAGCACTATCATACAAACCTTGAAATCAGATACAAACCTAGTACTATGATACAAACCTAGCACTATCATACAAACCTTGCAATCAGATACAAACCTAGTACTATGATACAAACCTAGCACTCAGATACAAACCTAGTACTATGATACAAGCCTAGCACTCAGATACAAACCTAGCACTATGATACAAACCTAGCCCTATGATAAAAACCTAGCACTATCATACAAACCTAGCACTCAGATATAAACCTAGCACTATGATACAAACCAAGTACTATGATACAAACCTAGCACTATGATACAAACCTAGCACTATGATACAAACCTAGCACTATGATACAAACCTAGCACTATGATACAAACCTAGCACTATGATACAAACCTAGCACTATGATACAAACCTAGCACTATGATACAAACCTAGCAATATGATACAAACCTAGCACTATGATACAAACCTAGCACTATGATACAAACCTAGTACTATGATACAAACCTAGTACTATGATACAAACCTAGCACTATGATACAAACCTAGCACTATGATACAAACCTAGCAATATGATATAAACCTAGCACTATGATACAAACCTAGCACTATGATACAAACCTAGCACTATGATACAAACCTAGCACTATGATACAAACCTAGCACTATTATACAAACCTAGCACTATGACACAAACCTAGCACTCAGAAACAATCCTAGCACTATCATACAAACCTTGCAATCAGATACAAACCTAGTACTATGATACAAACCTAGCACTATGATACAAACCTAGCACTCAGATACAAACCTAGTACTATGATACAAACCTAGCACTATCATACAAACCTTGCAATCAGATACAAACCTAGTACTATGATACAAACCTAGCACTATCATACAAACCTAGCACTCAGATACAAACCTAGTTCTATGATACAAACCTAGCACTCAGATACAAACCTAGTACTATGATACAAGCCTAGCACTCAGATACAAACCTAGCACTATGATACAAACCTAGCCCTATGATAAAAACCTAGCACTATCATACAAACCTAGCACTCAGATACAAACATAGCACTCAGATACAAACCTAGTACTATGATACAAACATAGTACTATGATACAAACCTAGCACTGTTAACCTAACCCTAACCCTAACACACTGTGATGTAGTACTCATCGTTACAGCTGTAATTTTAATTCAAACATATTTTTGATACATAAAAAGCGTTATTATTTTTTTAAGAACAGTGAATTCTTTTCTTTAACTTTGACGAACAATTTTAAGTAAAACAGGTAATAGATTATATTTTAAATGTTACAACCAGAATACAGCAGACGACTAACCGCAAAGATGGTGATGAGAAGTTGTAAATGAGCTCAAATGGGTTAGCATAGAAAAACATCGTAGCCCCAGTGAACCGAGGCTGATATTTTAAACCTTGTGAAGCCAACCGTGACATGAGCCCCAACGTCTAGAGATGTATCATTACCCATTGCTAGACAAAACAAAACGGGGTAGGAGATTCTTTTCTTGTATCGTTCACTGTGTTGACTCTATGTGTTGACTCTGTCTACGAGTTGAATCTGTCTACGAGTTAAGTCTGTCTAAGTGTTGACTCTGTGTATGAACCCCCTCAGACTCAAATTGGGGTAAAGGGTGAATCTGTTTGATAATTGACATGATCTTTTTGATCGTTGACATGGTCTGTTTGATCGTTGACATGATCTGTTTGATCGTTGATATGATCTTTTTGATCGTTGACATGATCTTTTTGATCGTTGACATGATCCATTTGATCGTTGACATGATCTGTTTGATCGTTGACATGATCTTTTTGATCGTTGACATGATCCGTTTGATCGTTGACATGATCTGTTTGATAGTTGACATGATCTTTTTGATCGTTGACATGATCCGTTTGATCGTTGACATGATCCGTTTGATCGTTGACATGATCCGTTTGATCGTTGACATGATCCGTTTGATCGTTGACATGATCCGTTTGATCGTTGACATGATCCGTTTGATCGTTGACATGATCCGTTTGATCGTTGACATGATCCGTTTGATCGTTGACATGATCCGTTTGATCGTTGACATGATCCGTTTGATCGTTGACATGATCCGTTTGATCGTTGACATGATCCGTTTGATCGTTGACATGATCCGTTTGATCGTTGACATGATCCGTTTGATCGTTGACATGATCCGTTTGATCGTTGACATGATCCGTTTGATCGTTGACATGATCCGTTTGATCGTTGACATGATCCGTTTGATCGTTGACATGATCCGTTTGATCGTTGACATGATAGTGCACTGAGAAGGACGGCTACATGTGCTGAATGTTCGGTGATGAATTATTGTGATGTATGTATGTATGTATGTATGTATTATGTATGTATGTATTATGTATGTATTATGTATGTACTATGTATGTATGGCTGGCCTGCTCTACAACTGGCCTGCTCTACGACTGGCCTGCTCTACGACTGGCCTGCTCTACGTCTGGCCTGCTTTACGTCTGGCCTGCTCTACGGCTGGCCTGCTCTACGGCTGGCCTGCTCTACGGATGGCCTGTTCTACGGTTGGCCTGTTCTACGGCTGGCCTGTTCTACGGCTGGCCTGTTCTACGGCTGGCCTGTTCTACGGCTGGCCTGCTCTACGGCTGGCCTGCTCTAAGACTGGCTTGTTCTACGGCTGGCCTGCTCTACGACTGGCCTGCTCTACGGCTGGCCTGCTCTACGGCTGGCCTGCTCTACGACTGGCCTGCTCTTCGGCTGGCCTGCTCTACGACTGGCCTGCTCTACAGCTGGCCTGCTCTACGACTGGCCTGCTCTACGGCTGGCCTGCTCTACGGCTGACCCGCTCTACGACTGGCCTGCTCTACGGCTGGCCCACTCTACGACTGGCCTGCTCTATTGCTGGCCTGCTCTACGGCTGGTCTGCTCTACGACTGGCCTGCTCTACGGCTGGCCTGCTATACGACTGGCCTGCTCTATAGCTGGCCTGCTCTACGGCTGGCCTGCTCTACGGCTGGCCTGCTCTTCGGCTGGCCTGCTCTAAGACTGGCCTGCTCTATAGCTGGCCTGCTCTACGGCTGGCCTGCTCTACGGCTGGCCTGCTCTACGACTGGCCTGCTCTACGGCTGGCCTGCTCTACGACTGGCCTGCTCTACGGCTGGCCTGCTCTACGGCTGGCCTGCTCTACGACTGGCCTGCTCTTCGGCTGGCCTGCTCTACGGCTGGCCTGCTCTACGACTGGCCTGCTCTATAGCTGGCCTGCTCTACGACTAACTGAAAGTAATGTTTTGATATATGTGGAGGTAAATGATATCTCAGATAGAATAAAAAATTATCGCGGGAAGCAATGGGATCGGGTTCTCGGGGGATGGGAGGGTCTTGGGGCGGGAGGTCTAGGGGGAGGAGGTAAATCGACTTGATGACTTTTGCACGTGGACAAATGGTGCTCCAGGGAGTCACACACGATGTACGTTGAGCAAAGTAATGGACATTCTTATTTATTTGCTTAGAAAGAAGCACGAATAATAAATATTGTTGATACATGCAATAAGAAATATGTCTAAATAAGAACAACAATAAATATTGCTAAATACATTTGTACTTTTATGTATAGAAATGGGCGTTGATTCCATACGGGATGGTAATGGGGGGTTGATTCGATACGGGAGGGTAATTGGGGGGGGGGGGTAATTATTAATGGGACAGTAATAAGGTTTGGATTCTATAAGGGACGTCAATGGGGGTGGGGGGATGATTCTAAACGAGATGACAATATTGCATTGATTCCATGCGATTTAGTAATACGTAATCTTTTTGATGCCGTAATGTTGGTTTTAGAAGAGAACCAGTGGTCAATGTTGGAAATTTGAAGCTCAGTCTCACCAGCAGTCTATGTGGGCAATGAGAAGCTCAGTCTTACCAGCAGTCTATGTGGGCAATGAGAAGCTCAGTCTCACCAGCAGTCTATGTGGGCAATGAGAAGCTCAGTCTCACCAGCAGTCTATGTTGACAATGAGAAGCTCAGTCTCAACAGCAGTCTATGTGGGCAATGAGAAGCTCAGTCTCACCAGCAGTCTATGTGGGCAATGAGAAGCTCAGTCTCACCAGCAGTCTATGTGGGCAATGAGAAGCTCAGTCTCACCAGCAGTCTATGTGGGCAATGAAAAGCTCAGTCTCACCAGCAGTCTATGTGGGCAATGAGAAGCTCAGTCTCACCAGCAGTCTATGTGGGCAATGAGAAGCTCAGTTCCAGCAAATTATTCTACTAACAAGAAACTGTCGTACACGGATAACAATATTATTTTAGTAGGAACAATTACGTCTTTTAAATCAATCAAGCTAACCAGATCAATTGTGTCGCTAGCGTTAGCTGCGCCCGGGGTGGTTCAAGATGTTGTCACACCCTTCCAAGATAAACCCTATGCAGTTAGCTGAAAATGCCACATCTCGATAGAAGAAAATAGAACTACCAAGGACATACCATCATCCGCCCGGATTGGGTTTAGGGTTAGGCTTAGGATTAGGTTTAGGGTAGGGGTTAGAGTTTGGGTTAGGGTTTGGGTTTAGTTTAGCGTTAGGGATATGTTTAATTTTTGGGTTAACCCAAATAAAATTCAAAACACCGTTGATCGCTCATGGCACAACTCATTTAATTTGTTTCTTGTTAAAATAAATATACATATTAAGTACATCCCAATTTTTAATAGTTTCCAACATGAAGTTGTGTTCTGTGTACATGAAAAATGAAAAAAAGCGAAATAAAAGACAGATATTTCATTGAAAAAGAAAAAAATAACGTTTTTAAAATAAACTATATCACTGTCTAATTACAACACCACTTATTTAGACCACTGCCTAGTTACAAAACCACTCATCTAGATCACTGTCTAGTTACATTGCCACTTATCTAGACCACTGACTAGTTACAACACCACTCATATAGTTAGATCGCGACCATTTTCTTTAACAAGATACGCCAACCAGCCAACCCGACCTGAGGATGATAACTTGATAAGGCACAGGTGTAGTTGGGGGTGGGCAGGTCTCGTTGACCTCCTCAAGTGGTTGCACTTGACCATTTCAAACCGAGAAGTTAACTCTGATGAGAGAAGTAAAGCAAATGATTTGTCCAATAGCCTTTTCCACCTTGCGTCTAACTCAACCTTACAGTGGGTTGACTCTAAAGGGGTGCCTCATTCTCCTGGGTCTTGTGCCTCATTCTCCTGGGTCTTGTGTCTCATTCTCCTGTGTCTTGTGCCTCATTCTCCTGGGTCTTGTGCCTCATTCTCCTGGGTCTTGTGCCTCATTCTCCTGTGTCTTGTGCCTCATTCTCCTGGGTCTTGTGTCTCATTCTCCTGGGTCTTGTGCCTCATTCTCCTGGGTCTTGTGCCTCATTCTCCTGTGTCTTGTGCCTCATTCTCCTGGGTCTTGTGCCTCATTCTCCGGTGTCTTGTGCCTCATTCTCCTGGGTCTTGTGCCTCATTCTCCTGGGTCTTGTGCCTCATTCTCCTGTGTCTTGTGTCTCATTCTCCTGTGTCTTGTGCCTCATTCTCCTGGGTCTTGTGTCTCATTCTCCTTGGTCTTGTGCCTCATTCTCCTGGGTCTTGTGTCTCATTCTCCTTGGTCTTGTGCCTCATTCTCCTGGGTCTTGTGCCTCATTCTCCTGTGTCTTGTGTCTCATTCTCTTGGGTCTTGTGCCTCATTCTCTTGGGTCTTGTGTCTCATTCTCTTGGGTCTTGTGCCTCATTCTCTTGGGTCTTGTGTCTCATTCTCTTGGGTCTTGTGTCTCATTCTCTTGGGTCGTGTGTCTCATTCTCTTGGGTCTTGTGTCTCATTCTCTTGGGTCTTGTGTCTCATTCTCTTGGGTCTTGTGCCTCATTCTCTTGGGTCTTGTGTCTCATTCTCCTGTGTCTTGTGCCTCATTCTCCTGGGTCTTGTGTCTCATTCTCCTTGGTCTTGTGCCTCATTTTCCTGGGTCTTGTGTCTCATTTTCCTTGGTCTTGTGCCTCATTCTCCTGGGTCTTGTGCCTCATTCTCCTGTGTCTTGTGCCTCATTCTCCTGGGTCTTGTGTCTCATTCTCCTGGGTCTTGTGTCTCATTCTCCTGGGTCTTGTGTCTCATTCTCCTGGGTCTTGTGTCTCATTCTCTTGGGTCTTGTGTCTCATTCTCTTGGGTCGTGTGTCTCATTCTCTTGGGTCTTGTGTCTCATTCTCTTGGGTCTTGTGTCTCATTCTCTTGGGTCTTGTGTCTCATTCTCTTGGGTCTTGTGTCTCATTCTCTTGGGTCTTGTGCCTCATTCTCTTGGGTCTTGTGTCTCATTCTCTTGGGTCGTGTGTCTCATTCTCTTGGGTCTTGTGCCTCATTCTCCTGGGTCTTGTGTCTCATTCTCCTGGGTCTTGTGTCTCATTCTCCTGGGTCGTGTGTCTCATTCTCCTGGGTCGTGTGTCTCATTCTCCTTGGTCTTGTGTCTCATTCTCCTGGGTCTTGTGCCTCATTCTCTTGGGTCTTGTGCCTCATCCTCCTGGATCTTGTGTCTCATTCTCCTGGGTCTTGTGTCTCATTCTCCTGGGTCGTGTGCCTCATTCTACTGGGTCTTGTGCCTCATTCTCCTGGGTTTTGTGCCTCATTCTCCTGGGTCTTGTGCCTCATCCTCCTGGATCTTGTGCATTATCCTCCTGGGTCTTGTGTCTCATTCTCCTGGGTCTTGTGCCTCATTCCCCTGGGTCTTGTGCCTCATTCTCCTGGGTCTTGTGCCTCATCTTCCTGGATCTTGTGCATAATCCTCCTGGGTCTTGTGTCTCATTCTCCTGGGTCTTGTGCCTCATCCTCCTGGGTCTTGTGCATAATCATCCTGGGTGTTGTGTCTCATTCTCCTGGGACTTGTGCCTCATTCTCCTGGGTCTTGTGTCTCATTCTCCTGGGTCTTGTGTCTCATTCTCCTGGGTCTTGTGCCTCATTCTCCTGGGTCTTGTGTCTCATTCTCCTGGGTCTTGTGTCTCATTCTCCTGGGTCTTGTGTCTCATTCTCCTGGGTCTTGTGCCTCATTCTCCTCGGTCTTGTGTCTCATTCTCCTGGGTCTTGTGTCTCGTTCTCCTGGGTCTTGTGTCTCATTCTCCTGGGTCTTGTGTCTCATTCTCCTGGGTCTTGTGCCATATTCTCCTGGGTCTTGTGCCTCATTCTCCTGGGTATTGTGCCATATTCTCCTGGGTCTTGTGCCTCATTCTCCTGGGTATTGTGCCTCATTCTCCTGGGTCTTGTGCCTCATTCTCCTGGGTCTTGAGCATAATCCTTTTGGGTCTTGCGCCTGTCTCATAGATTTCAAGGATTGCAATGTTTAAGTTACCTTCTGTTCGTCTTGACATCTGACGATGTTGACGGAAGTAGAAGAGACCAGGTGTGTCACACAATTAGATATCAAATCTTTCTAGAGATCTACTTGTGGAGTTGCAATAGTCTCAATAATTTTTTTTAACAAGGGTGACTTTTCTAAGTTAGAAATTAACAGTGTATCACACATTGTATGAAAGTTTGTCACAAAATGTGTGATAATGTGTGACGTGTCTGAAAATGGCTTGTTAAATGCAGATTCATACCAACAATAATTTCTTCAGCAATCTTTCAAATTCTAAATTTACTTTCTACACATTCAATTTGGAAGAAACATGGACGATAAACGGATTTGTTAAATAAATGTGTTCTATCATTATATGCAGGAGTTGATGTCTCAAATTCGTTAACAAGCCAAAATCAAGTCTACAACTTTTAATTTTGAAATAAGTCCAAAACTGCATAGATAATCTTAAGGTTTTCAATTTCAATTAGCAAACATTTTCTATAGTTATTTTGTAATCATCAAGCCTCAGTCAGAAATATGTTGTTCCAATATACTCCTGACTTATACCCTAAGCTTATTCCTAACCTTAACCACTTCACTTGCCTAAACCATTACTCTAAACGTAACCATTAACTTTATTATAACCATACCCTAAACTCAACGTTTAAGCTTTCCCTAATGACTACCCTAGCCCTAACTATTACCCTATCTCTAACCATTACATTTCCCTAAATCTTAACATTACCTCAACCCTAGCCATTACCCTAATTCTTGGTACCTGATTTTTAACGGGCTTAGAAAGAAAAAAAAATAATTATAAAAACAAAAAGGAGTGAAGAGTTTTCCAAAATCAACTGTTTAGTGAACAATTATAATTAGATTTGTTTCTTGATGCTGAGCGCAGAACTGGGTAAGGGTTAGTGTTTTGTTTAATACTTTATGTTATGAGCTGCTCAGACTGCCAGGTTAGGGTTTTGTTTGATACTTTATGATTAGACTGCCGAAAGCATAACGCCGGCACAAGTTATTCAGAAATTCTCTAATGCTAGCCACCCGTTACCAAAAAAAAAAAATGTATACATAATACAACTCTGCTCTAGAGCCAATGTTTTTCTCGGTGTTGTATTTACAGAGATTTCACGGCTACCAAGCCAACTTGGCGTCTGCCTAATTCAAAAACAGCCAGGTCTTTGAGCCGGTCGTATTTCAGCTGTGACGTTGCTCCTCATTATGTGAGGACGGTATCTGAACACTAAACCGGGGATATTTACTATACTCATCATTTTTAGAGGGCAGGGATAAACCTTCCTGGATTTGAGGGGCAGAGGAGGGGAAGGGGAGCGGGCGGAGAGGGTGGGGAATGGGGATGGAAAGAATGCCTTGAAGTGTCGTGTGCCCAATCCACATGTGTACAACGTGTTTGGTGAGTTAAGCGAGCAGGGTATAGGTAGTTGTGTATTGGCAGTGGCATAAGTAGTTGTGTATTGGCAGTGGCATAGGTAATTGTGTATTGGCAGTGGCATAGGTAGTTGTGTATTGGCAGTGGCATAGGTAGTTGTGTATTGGCAGTGGCATAGGTAGTTGTGTATTGGCAGTGGCATAGGTAGTTGTGTATTGGCAGTGGCATATGTAGTTGTGTATTGGCAGTGGCATAGGTAGTTGTGTAGTGGCAGTGGCATAGATAGTTGTGTAGTGGCAGTGGCATAGGTAGTTGTGTAGTGGCAGTGGCATAGGTAGTTGTGTAGTGGCAGTGGCATAGGTAGTTGTGTAGTGGCAGTGGCATAGGTAGTGGTGTAGTGGCAGTCGCATAGGTAGTGGTGTAGTGGCAGTGGCATAGAAAGGGGGGTGTGGATGCGGAGTTTCTATATTATATAAACAGGGGCGACAATTTTTTCCAACAACAGACTTATTTTTCGTAGAAATGGGATGGCAAAAAGCTGCCCCTCCCCCTCCCCCGTGGCATCAGCTACAAATCTGGTTAGTCGGGTTTTAAATGTATTTAGCCGATGGAGTTTAAGCGGGGTATTTGAAAAAACCATAGCCTCCAAACAAAAGAAAGTATAATTATATTAAATACTATGTTAAATGATTGCTCTATCTGTGTTCAAATAATTGTTCTAAATGTAATATATGTTCAAATAATTGTTCTAAATGTAATATATGTTCAAATAATTGTTCTAAATGTAATATATGTTCAAATGATTGTTCTAAATGTAATATATGTTCAAATGATTGCTCTATTTTTGTTCAAATAGTTGTTCGAAATATAATCTATATTCAAATGATTGTTCTGTTAATTTGGGTGAACATTTATTCTCAAAATGAAGTTTTCCTCAAAATAGATATTTACGCACCACCTATCAAAGGAAAGCGAACACCCGACTCTTGGACGTCAATGTGGATCTCGTGGTTCATGGGGGTGTTACCTCCGGTGGTTCATGGGAGTGTTACCTCCGTGCGGTGCTATGGGACACGTGGTGAACCCATCGTCACAAGCCGTTAGCGACGGGCGAAAATTTTCCAAACAGCGAAAATTTGCCGAACAGAAGCGATGATGAAAGACAACCAACGATAACCTGTGTTACTTCCATACGCTGTGCCTATGATGACGACACGTGGCTAGTCCAGTACTTGGAAGGTACATTTTTTACGAGTTTTGAAATTCCTGACAGTATTTATTTAGTGTTATAAAAATAAAAGAAGAGGCTGTTGGAACACGAGATGGAGAGTGAGGCGGTAAGATAAAAAGAGGAAGAAGAGGGTGTTAGAAGAGCCAGAGAGAGAGAGAGAGAGAGAGAGAGAGAGAGAGAGAGAAATAGGAGAGAGAGTGGTTGAACGAGAAAAAAATGAGGAATGGAGGAAGAGGATCAGGGAAGAGAATATATGTAAGCTACTGGAGTAGGACGCGATGTATCATTGAAAACAAGGTGTTGTTTCTAAGATTAAACTAATTTTCAACAATTCATAAATCTAAACCACAGATTCTAAACTTTTGCTGAGCCACTACCCCATTTTAACGAAGGGACCCCGCTTCCCCATCTTGGGTGAATACCAGAAAAAATATCGAAAATAAATAGTTGAGTGAAATTAAACCTTAATAAATCTCTTTTGCAATGAAATGACTGCAGTGTAGTGAAATTACTGCAGTGTAGTGAAATGACTGCAGTGTAGTGAAATTACTGCAGTGTAGTGAAATTACTGCAGTGTAGTGAAATGACTGCAGTGTAATGAAATTATTCAAACCATAACAAACATTCTTTTTAATAAAAATAAAATACTTAAAAGTCAATTTTATAAAAATTTTACTTTCATGTTTCAGCCGAAGGCCCATGATAATTCCTCCCCTACCCCCCACCCCGCGACCTAGGTGGGGAACCATGTTACTACAAATAACAGGGAGATACAACAAAATCTCAATGTTTGTCATCTGCTACATCCTGATCGCCAAGACACTGCTTGTCTTTTAATGCATCTAGTCAATTTCCAGTCGTCTTGCTACAAACAGGCAAGGACTAGAGAGTGGGGCAAATGAGAAACTCACCCTCACTTTAAACTATAGTCAAGGCAAGGGTACTACTCAAGTCAAGGCTACTGCTCAAGTCAAGGCTACTACTCAAGTCAAGGCTACTACTCAAGTCAAGGCTAATACTCAAGTCAAGGCTACTACTCAAGTCAAGGCTACTACTCAAGTCAAGGCTACTACTCAAGTCAAGGCTACTACTCAAGTCAAGGCTACTACTCAAATCAAGGCTAATACTCAAGTCAAGGCTACTACTCAAGTCAAGGCAACTACTCAAATCAAGGCTACTACTCAAGTCAAGGCTACTACTCAAATCAAGGCTACTACTCAAGTCAAGGCTACTACTCAAGTCAAGGCTACTACTCAAATCAAGGCTACTACTCAAGTCAAGGCTACTACTCAAATCAAGGATAATACTCAAGTCAAGGCTACTACTCAAGTCAAGGCTACTACTCAAATCAAGGCTACTACTCAAGTCAAGGCTACTACTCAAATCAAGGCTAATACTCAAGTCAAGGCTACTACTCAAGTCAATGCAACTACTCAAATCAAGGCTAATACTCAAGTCAAGGCTAATACTCAAGTCAAGGCTAATACTCAAGTCAAGGCTACTACTCAAATCAAGGCTAATACTCAAGTCAAGGCTACTACTCAAGTCAAGGCAACTACTCAAATCAAGGCTACTACTCAAGTCAAGGCTACTACTCAAATCAAGGCTACTACTCAAGTCAAGGCTACTACTCAAGTCAAGGCTACTACTCAAGTCCAAGCCTTTACCATCTTCACGTTTGAAGCACCAACTGTGTAGTTTACATAATATAGACGAGAATATAGAAATGGGTGAAGCACCAACTATGTGCACCAACTCTGTGCACCAACTATGTGCACCAACTATGTGCAGCAACTATGTGCACCAACTATTTGCACCAACTCTGTGCATCAACTATGTGCATCAACTCTGTGCACCAACTATGTGCATCAACTCTGTGCATCAACTCTGTGCACCAAATCTGTGCACCAACTATTTGCATCAACTATGTGCACAACTCTGTGCACCAACTCTGTGCATTAACTCTGTGCACCAACTCTGTAGTTTACATACTATAGACATGAATATAGAAATAAAAGCCCAGCTTAGTTGCTCCAAATGTGATTAAAATTATCAGGAAATATGCCCAAAACCCTAACCCTAACTCTAGCCTTAAAAGTCAACAAACATTAGACTCCAATGATAGAGGGATAAGGGATTATTTTCTATTTAAGAAGAACAATATTTTCATATTCAGATATATAACATTATTTTGTTTGCTCTTTCCAATGAATTTTTTTTTCTTCTTAATTTTTTTTTTTTTAAATAGTTTTTTTTTTGAACAAGTATTTTAATTAGAATTTCCCAGGACATTCAGGGGCCTGTACAATGAGAAATCCTCAAACTAGCCATGGGATTACTTCCCCTTGTCAAGCCACACGCACGCCCAAGAGTTTCTTATCAACCATCTCCAGGAGAGGCTCACCATCACATCCGTGGGTGCCCGGTGACTACGCCCCTGCTGACAGAGTTGATTAACGTGCCGCTGATTGGGGCCGCCCTCGTGAAACAGCCCGCATAATTTCCCATTACAGGCAACGATGGGTCAAGGGTCAGGCAATACTAAACAGTCGTCTTGTAGAGTCGTCACAACACATCGATGAACCGGGCATAATGAACATTTGGTTGGTCGAGTCTTTACATCACCTTTATGAAAGACATTGGCATTTTAGATTATATTTTTGGCTCTTTAGAATTCATAGGTTATATAATTGGGATAAAGTTATAGAATGTGCAATATTGTGATGAAATTATATAATATACTTTATTTTGATGAAATGATAGAATATACTTTATTTTGATGAAATGATAGAATCTACTTTATTTGATGAAATTATAGAATCTACTTTATTTTGATGAAATTATAGAATATACTTTATTTTGATGAAATGATTGAATACACTTTATTTTGATGAAATTATAGAATATACTTTATTTTGATGAAATTATAGAATACACTTTATTTTGATGAAATTATAGAATACACTTTATTTTGATGAAATTATAGAATACACTTTATTTTGATGAAATTATAGAATATACTTTATTTTGATGAAATTATAGAATCTACTTTATTTTGATGAAATTATAGAATACACTTTATTTTGATGAAATTATAGAATACACTTTATTTTGATGAAATTATAGAATACACTTTATTTGATGAAATTAATTAACGATTTTTTTTTAAAGAAGACGACAGGTTTGGTTTAGGGTTAGGGCTGTTAGCTCTAGCTTTAGTTAGGGTTAGGGCAGTCCTAACTCTAGTTTTGGTTTGGTTTATTTCTTAAAGAGAAAACAGGAAGAGTTAACTATTTGCTTTACGAATTTTTGTTAAGTCTCACAAAACAATCCAGAATTTCGGGAATGTCATTCTTAAATAAACCAAGGAAACTGTTCACCTGTCTGATGATGTGTTTGAAAGAACACATGTGTTCTGTCTTGAAGCCGTCTTACTATAATTCCATCTTTTAGTATTTTCCGATTATTGTCTTTTAAGTCTTGAGTGTTTAGAATAATTTGACCATGTCCGTCATTATTTATCAGCACCCTGAGTGAATGAGACTCGTTAACAACTCATATATGCGAAGGAAAACTCTGAATTCATTCCCTCGAGTTACCCAGATGTGACTACTGGTGCTAAGATGTATCAACCACATATTGTTCCCTTGGGTTACCCAGATGTGACTACTGGTGCTAAGGTGTATCAACCACATATTGTTCACTCGGGTTACCCAGATGCGTGGAGGGGTGCTGTATAGATAACCAGATTCTAATCTTAAAAGAAGAGAAATTATGGATTTTTCATTTCGTCCCGCGAAGTCTACACCATGGACACATTGTGACGGACGATGCCAGGCGACGTCTACACCATCGACACATTGTGACGGACGATCCCATGCGAAGTCTACACCATGGACACATTGTGACGAACGATGCCAGATAATAAAAATCATTCATAATCTAACAAATTGTCTAGCTTAGGCAACGTTTTCCAATGGCGGCCTCTTAATGGGGTTTCTTGCAGGCAATAGCAAAAAGTCTCCGCCCCCCCCTCCCCTATAGATTCTGAAGAAAACTCAACTTAACTAACCGACACATTACCTAATTATTACCTATTACTACAGAAAATCTTGTTTGATCCCATTACAATGTTCGGCTATGTTTCATACACAAATTTAAAAATGGAAAAACCACTTCCCATCCATCCCCAATTGCGACACAACTCAGCCCCTCCCCATAGTTTAGCCCCCACAGCTCAGAGACCCCTAACTCAGGGACCCCACAACCTAAGACCCCACAACTGACGCCCCTCCCCTCAACTACAAAAAAAATAATTAAAAGAACAACAACGCAAATCAGACACCACTAAATCCCTCCCAACTCATCCCCTACAACTCAGTGACCCCTAACTCAAGGACCCCTCAACTCAAGCCCCGCAACTTAGTCCCCCGCACCTCAAACCTCCACAACCCAGGCCCACTAAATCCCTCCACAACCCAGCCCACTAAATCCCTCCCAGCACACACCAACCACAACGTTGAGACTACAGTTTCAGCCCCACACAGAGACAAAAGAGAGAGTAGATCGGTCGTTCCGTTTACGAATGGATTCCTTCACCAGGCAGCCCCTGCAGAAATATCCTTTGAAAAATATTTTTGCAACTGGAAACCCAAGCAACAGAAAGAATGGCAGAATGCAATTCACGTCTTTGACAGCTCTCACGTGCGCATCGTGACAAAATCAATGCGCGGTGCCCGTATATCTTTTTTTTTACTTATCTATGGTAGATTCCCACTTATCACAATTTCTATATTGAGTAGTAAGTACTGGAATAAGAAGATATCGCGGAGGCAGTGTAATATAAATAAGCTGGATTGAAAAGTGTATTTATTTCGCTTTATCCCTTATTTAAATACTTGAGTTTTTGTCAAACTATAGCTTAATCCCCAAATCAACAGGTAGAAAGCAATCTCTAAACCCCTAAATAAACACAATAAACATATATAGAGCAATCCCTAAATAAACAGATATAGAGCAATCCCTAAATAAACAGATATAGAGCAATCCCTAAATAAACAGATATAGAGCATTCCCTAAATCAAGAGGTAAAGAGGAATGCCAACACCCACATGTAATAACAATTTTAATTCTTGTTTTTTTCTTCATTTACTTCCTAGTCTTTTATATTCGCCAAGTGAGCCAAGTGCTCATTAATTTTGTAGCATAATTATATTTTGTGACAACTAAAAATTATTATTTTTTCAGTTAAACTCACTTTTCTATCATTTGTATCAAACAAATATGTAAAGTTATTTGTTCTTTCTTTTTTTAAGATAATTAAAGTTTAACTTGATAAATACTTACCCATTCATGTAGCGTCACACACAATTCCAATTGTCGAAGATGAAGTTTATTTCCTCTAACCCTAACCCTAAACCATTCATGTAGCGTCACACACAATTCCAATTGTCGAAGATGAAGTTACTATCCTCTAACACATTTTGATAAATAACCGAGATAAGCGGGAGAAGAGCAACACAAGAAACAACACTAACATCACAGTAAATCCATTTAAGGCGTTTATAACTTCAAACACCGTTTGGAAAAAAAAGATCTTGCAATCCAGATAGAAAAAGACACTTAAGATCCAAATATCCAATGCGATGCTCTGGGTGTCATACCTGGTTCAGCAAATAAAGATGTACGCTGGAATAAATCAAGAGTTTAGTCGTTGTTAAGCCGACGCGCCGCGGTGCTCCTCTCTCGTGGATGGCGGAGTGGCATGTGGGTGCACTTTCGACTACACGAGGAACAAAACCATTGAACGACGCGGTCAACAGTAGCCGGTAATCAGTTCCGACAATGACAACTGTACATCTTAAAGCCAGTGGTGCTCAAAAACTATTATGATTGGACTCTAAGGGTGATATCCAATTATATTCGGATTTGTTATGTATAAATTGGCTATGATGGAAAATAGGGTTTATCCATACATTTGGTAATGATGATGTGTGTTGTAAAATTATATCCTAAAACGTGGAATTAAACACGGCTAAAGTGTTTAAAGCCCTCTGAGGTGACCGTTTTTAAGGCGTTGCTAACCCAGCAATGTTTTGCACTCGGCTCAACCTCGACTAGTTGAAGGATATTCCCGCTGGATCGCGCATGCCTAGAATAGCGAGACGACCCACGGACTGCGCACTGAAATCAGTTTCCTTCGGGTTGTTGGGCCTCGCATGTCAGCCTCGCATTAGGTGAAGCGTGTTCAAGTATTTACAGTGATGGGTCAGAATAGAAGCGAGTCACGTGGACAGTTCCCGATAACACCAAGAGATAGGGCCGTTTATTGAGAGATGTGAGAAGATAAGGTGGGATAAATGATAGGAAACTAAAGCAGAAATGAAGCAGAGATGAAGCAGAGATGAAGCAGACAGCGTGTGTATTCTTCCAGTCGTTAGAAAAACTGGATGGTAAAACTATGAATTAAGTACGAGTCAGTTTGTTGTTTTATTAATACACTATGCACCAATATTATCAGTACTGAAACTCCCTCAATTTGAATGAGACTTGCGTTTGTCAACAATGCATGGCTCCAGCTGTCACGTACAACAATACATGGCTCCAGCTGTCACGTATAACAATACATGGCTCCAGCTGTCACGTACAACAATACATGGCTCCAGCTGTCACGTACAGCAATACATGGCTCCAGCTGTCTCGTACAAAAATACATGGCTCCAGCTGTCACGTACAACAATACATGGCTCCAGCTGTCACGCGTTCTCTGGGGCAGATGTTGCTGGACATTCATCTCTCTATGGAGGAAAACAATTTCATAGTTGAGCACTATTTTCACTCGCACGTAAACAGTTACTTTTGACAGCGCCAAGTAACACATTTATTCTGTCTATTGTTTCACCCTTACGGCAGGGTATTGTGTCAACAATAGAGGAAGTTTCGCCATTATTGCAGTGTCTTGTGTCAACGGGAGAGGAAGTTTCGCCATTATTGCAGTGTCTTGTGCCAACGGGAGAGGAAGTTTCGCCATTATTGCAGTGTCTTGTGTCAACGGGAGAGGAAGTTTCGCCATTATTGCAGTGTCATGTGTGAAGGGGAGAGGAAGTTTCGCCATTATTGCAGTGTCTTGTGTCAACGGGAGAGGAAGTTTCGCCATTATTGCAGTGTCTTGTGTCAACGGGAGAGGAAGTTTCGCCATTATTGCAGTGTTGTGTGTCAACGGGAGAGGAAGTTTCGCCATTATTGCAGTGTCTTGTGTCAACGGGAGAGGAAGTTTCGCCATTATTGCAGTGTCTTGTGTCAACGGGAGAGGAAGTTTCGCCATTATTGCAGTGTCTTGTGTCAACGGGAGAGGAAGTTTCGCCATTATAGCAGTGTCTTGTGTCAACGGGAGAGGAAGTTTCGCCTGGTTGACCAGTAAACTAGATCGATAAAAGACTCACATCCGTTTCTCCAGAAGGTGTTTTCTTCGAACTATAAAATCAACGAGTAATATCTTTCAAAGTGAACATCAGCATACAAACCCTCACTGTTTGTTGAAAAAAATTGGGAAAATTTCATATAGCCTACAGCTTGGACCACACTTTAAGTAACCAAATCTGTGAGCCAGGATGGTGTCTTCTGTACATTTCTGGCCCCAGTTAATCTTAAAGTGGATTGCGTGAGGAAAGTCATATTAACTTACAAGTCAATCAGATGTCTAACTCTATTGACAGATTACTTCTCCTTTGACAGAGTATTTCTCCTTTGACAGAGTACTTCTCCTTTGACAGGGTACTTCTTCTTTGACAGGGTACTCCTTCTTTGACAGAGTACTTCTTCTTTGACAGAGTACTTCTCCTTTGACAGAGTACTTCTCCTTTGACAGAGTACTTCTCCTTTGACAGGGTACTTTTCCCTTGACAGAGTACTTCTTCTTTGACAGGGTACTTATCCTTTGACAGAGTACTTCTCCTTTGACAGAGTATTTCTCATACAGCGTGTTCCTTGGAGCCATCTTGAAACTAAAAAATGTTTTTGTTGGAATCTCTATCTGTTTGTTCTTCCTCATTTCTTCAAACACGGTCACCATGTACGTTCACTAACGGATGCGCAAAACTATTGCTAACTATGAAGACCTTTTCTCTGTGTAGCAACGCATTTAACAACTGCCCAAGATGCAATAATGTTCACCTTTATGGTCACGTGATGACTGAATCTATGCATGGTTGACAAACGCATAGTTTTGGCGGGAGATTCAGTACTGCTAGTTGTTTGGAGAGAGTTTCAGTACTCCTAGTTTTGGTGAGAGTTTCAGTACTGCTAGTTTTGGTGAGAGTTTCAGTACTATTCGTTTTCCTGATAGTTTCAGTCCAGCTAGTTTTGACGCATGATTTTGAATGGGGAAGACAAGAAAAATAAGTTTAAAAACGTATCTTACATATACAGAGAAAATTGTTCAGAGGGCAATTAGGATCATTTTCTTTGGCTTGTATTATCTGTTCAGCCACTTCTAGCATCAATATTTCGTTAAATCGACTAAACATTTATGAATTTTTCTGTGATAGGATATGACTATGTTTTGTTGAAAACCCACTGATTCATAGATTGTTGACTGAATGGGATAAGGATTGTTGACTGAATGGGATAGGGATTGTTGACTTCCGTGGAAGGGGAGTGTAGACATATTGATGCCCTACTGGAATAAGGCTTGATGCCCTACTGGGATAAGGCTTGATGCCCTACTGGGATAAGGCTTGAAGTCTTACTGTGATAAGGCTTGATGCCCTACTGGGATAAGGCTTGATGTCCTACTGGGATAAGGCTTGATGTCCTACTGGGATAAGGCTTGATGTCCTACTGGGATAAGGCTTGATGCCCTACTGGGATAATGCTTGATGCCCAACTGGGATAAGGCTTGATGCCCTACTGGGATAAAAATTGATGCCCTATTGGGATAAGGCTTGATACCCTACTGGGATAAGGCTTGATGCCCTACTGGGATAAGGATTGATGCCCTACTGGGATAAGGCTTGACGCCCTACTGGGATTAGGCTTGATGCCCTACTGGGATATGGTTGGGTATCCTACTGGGATACGGCTTTACGTTCTTCTGTTGTAAGGCGTCGTGATGTACTATTGGTAAACGGCTTGATATCCTACTAGGATATGGTTTAATGATTCACTGGACTATGGACTGATGACGCAGCTAAGGGGAGCAGGGGGGACATATGTCTCTGGGCGCAAACTAATTGACAGGAAGTCCAGTACTGTATAATGTATATCGAAGCTTTGTGTTTACTTTCTAAATAAAAAAGTCTTGCTATGTGGTTGCATAGTTCGAATGCTCACCGTTAAAATATAAATGTTGAGTTAAGTTGGGAGAAACTCTGATGTATTTCCAATGCTAAGGGTGTTAAAGATTTTCTCAAACAGTGGATTGTTGATCTTTGGCTATCAATACGTCATCACCACCATCTACAACTCACACCTTCTATGACTTTTTTCTTCCCTCCAGGTTTTAAGCTTTTCCCCTCGTACCAGTAACGACAATTGGGTTGCCTGGTGTTGGGTTGCTAGGGGAGTTACGGTCTCTGCGTCGATTATCCCCCTTTGCAGGAAGAGCAAAAATTTTTTTTACTCCAAAGGCATCTTGGTGTCTTTTATGTGTCATAAAATATTTATGTCTTTTATGAGTCATAGAATATCAGTGTCTTTTATGAGCCATATTATATCAGTGTCTTTCATGAGCCATATAATATCAATGTCTTTATGAGCCATATAATATCCGTGTCTTTATGGGCCATAGAATATCAGTGTCTTTTATGAGCCATATAATATCAGTGTCTTTTATGAGTCTTTGAATATCGGTGTCTTTTATGATTCATAGAACACCAGTGTCTTTTATGTATCATAGAATATAAGTGTCTTTTATGTGTCATAGAATGTCAGTGTCTCTTATGTTTCATAGAATGTCAGTGTCTTTTATATGTAAATACATTTAAAACGCTCATCGGAGCTATACATGTAAGTATGTAAGGAAATGCAAAGTAAAAAGGTACGACATGATAAATGTGCTTTGGAGTGCCGAAATAGAAACGTGGTATTCAATACAAATGTGTTTTTTTAGTTAAAGCCATGTGATCTGAAAATGATGTCTAGATATTTCTAGGTATATACACATTTTTTCCCATGGTATTTTGACGGACATCTTTTATAGGTTAACTGGAAAATATTGAATATTATTTTTAACTCTTAAATGGAGTTGAAGAGCGGAAGTCGAGAAAGAAGAAAGTATTCGCTATTAGACCGAGTCCTGGTGAGCTTAATCTCCAGAGAAAACGGATTTTAATACACGGAAAAAATAATACATGTATTATATTGCATTTCTCCTTAGCGGCTTTAACGAAAATTTGATGAAATATTCCCACATGTTGAGATGCGAGTGATTCGAATGATTTAAGTGAGTTTGAGTAGGTTTGGGTAGGTTTGGGTAGGTTTGGGTAGGTGTGGGTAGGTTTGGGTAGGTTTGAGTAGGTTTGAGTAGGTTTGAGTAGGTTTGAGTAGGTTTGGGTAGGTTTGGGTAGGTGTGGGTAGGTTTGGGTAGGTTTGAGTAGGTTTGAGTAGGTTTGGTTAGGTTTGGCTAGGTTTGAGTAGGTTTGGGTAGGTTTGGGTAGGTTTTAGTAGGTTTGAGTAGGTGTGGGTAGGTTTGGGTAGGTTTGGGTAGGTTTGAGTAGCTTTGAGTAGGTTTGAGTAGGTTTGAGCAGGTTTGGGTAGGTTTGGGTAGGTTAGAGTAGATTTGGGTAGGTTTGGGTAGGTTAGGGTAGGTTTGGGTAGGTTTAAGTAGTTTAGGGGCCTGAAAGGTGTATAGAGGCGTATAATATATAGCAGATACATACTTCTAAAAACTTGATGATGTTAGAAACGTAACTATCATTACATAGATATTTCTTTTTAAAGTTAGGAATTGTGAATAGCAGCTAGAAATTATCGCAAAGGATAATTACATTATTATCCCAATAACATCGGGTCTTATATTAATATAGCGGACTGATATGATACTAAAGTATATGAATGATGTCAGCTGTTTGATTGGCCTATAGAACAACACCAGCTTTTGTGTTTGATTGGCCTAGGCAACAACGCGAGCTTTTGCTTAAAGGTTGTTACCGTTATTACTGGGAATTTCACACGATTTACGAGTTTTTGAATATGTTGAGAAGAGGTTCGATGGAAAATAAACCAACAAAAATATCGACCCAGTCTTTTTCAACCATAACTTGCCGATCTTAGAATTTTTGCTAGAGCGATCTAGAGCATTAAAAAATATGAGCATTTGTATACTATACACGACACTATTCCTCTATCATCCTTTTTCTTTATTTACATTTATCTTTCTATGTCCTCTCTTCCTTTTTACATCTTTCCCCATCTCTGTCTCTCCAGGTTCTTATTTGATTTCAAGTCATTTACTAAATTTTTCGCCATGTTGCATTTACTTGTTGGTCAAATCTGAAGAGATTAAGGATCTGCCTGCAAGTGTAACGTACTAACCAATATCATGGGGCCCTTTTACTGCAGCTGAATATAGTTAATATATACATAATATGTAACATATACTGTATCTAATGGCAAGCTTATCACGAAAAACCGGGGCCCCAACACACACATACACACACAAAAGACAAAGTATCCCTCATCCTCTTTATGACATGTCATGGGAAATACTAAGCCAAAGGCATCATTCTGAGCAAGGGAGGTCGGGCTTGGGTTCAAAAAAAAAGGGGGGGGGGCCCAATTAAAAATTTAAATCTGAGAGAAGTCTTTAAACCTGAGTCAATGGTGGAGACTTCTAAACTTCACTTTGCAGGTTAATTTAATTTTAAACTAATCTTGGAGCTTATTTTTTTTTTTGTACCAGTGTGTGGGAAGACTTAAATATTTATATACTTTATTTACTAGAAACTACGACAATGCAAAGGTTTACTGTAGCCTCGGGTCAAAATGGCGCAGAAAAACTAAAACATTGACTTTGGTCTGGCAATTTTAGGCATTAGGATTTAATGGCTCCATTAGCTGAATTAATGATGGAGTTTCAAATTAAAATAAATCATTTTGCGAATCAGCAAAACTGTCAGGACCGCAAAACTGTCAGGACCGCAAAACTGTCAGGGCCGCAAAACTGTCAGGACCGCAAAACTGTCAGGACCGCAAAACTGTCAGGACCGTGGTCGTTAATTAAGTCCCTAATTTCAAATAGAGAAGTGAGGAATTGAGAAGTGGGGGATTGAGAAGTGAGGGATTGAGAAGTGAAGGATTGAGAAGTGAGGGATTGAGAAGTGAGGGATTGAGAAGTGAGGGATTGAGAAGTTAAGGATTGAGAAGTGAGGGATTGAGAAGTGAGGGATATATCACAACTTTATTAGTACTGTATTTTTTTATTACCTTTCAAAAAAATAATTTAAAAAACCGACTTTGAAACAAGTTAGAAAGATTTAACTTACGAAGAAAAATTTCAACAAAAAAAATTATTCTGAACATCCAGAGTGACAAATATCTCAGTTTCACTGGCCATGGGGCAACTAGCCTTATCTTGTGCCGGGCAACTAGCCTTATCTTGTGCCGGGCAACTAGCCTTATCTTGTGCCGGGCAGCTAGCCTTATCTTGTGCCGGGCAACTAGCCTTATCGTGTGCCGGGCAACTAGCCTTATCTTGTGCCGGGCAAGAAAATAGGACAGCAACCCAGAGACGGATGGTTGCGTACCGGTAGCCGCACGGTCAATGAGCAATGAATGAGCCATGATCACAGAGCAATGCACAGACCCCTTGGTCTAATTAGTTTGATTGATGACTGGAGGCATGACGTGCTGCTGCAGATGTTGGGGGGGGGGGATAGACAGAGAAAAATCGGGGGAGGGGGTGGGGGTGCAGCAAAGCAGGTAGCCTATCATCGTCAGAGTCGAGCTAAACAAACAAAGGCTTGACATACCCCAGGTCGTTGCATTTAAGGTAGCTGAATGTCTCATAGTGCTACGGCTGGCCGGATCGAGATATAGTTTTAATCTGTAGAGCAGAGAGAAATTTACTTTTTAAAAATTCTGATTGTTAACATACACACATACAGACATAAACACATACGACTCTTGTTAAAAGGCAAAGTAATAATATAGCTTAAGGATTACACAAATAATACACATTGACGGGAAACATGGATAGATCTCTGTTTCAGAGTATAGCCTAGATGACATAGGAATAGCACCTTTACTGTACACATTTGATGACATAGAAATAGCACCTTTACTGTACACATTTGATGACATAAAAATAGCACCTTTACTGTACACATTTGATGACATAGAAATAGCACCTTTACTGTACACATTTGATGACATAGAAATATCAAATATTCCTGTACACATTTGACGAATTTTACAGTACCCATCAGCCTTACTCACGACAATGTTTACTTCCATGCCATCCATGCGTCATTGACATATACCCTGTAAATAAAGCTAATGCTTTTTGCTGGATGGAAACAAAGATTGTAACCCAAACCAGCGTCAAACATCATAGACCAAACGTCAAACATCACATACCAAACATCAAACATCACAGACCAAACATCAAACATCACAGACCAAACCTCAAACATCACAGACCAAATATCAAACATCACAGACCAAACATAAAACATCACAGACCAAACATCAAACATCACCAACCAAACATCAAACATCACAGACCAAACATCAAACATCACCGACCAAACATCAAACATCACCGACCAAACATCAAACATCACAGACCAAACATCAAACATCACAGACCAAACATCAAACATCACAGACCAAACATCAAACATCACAGACCAAATATCAAACATCACAGACCAAACATCAAACATCACAGACCAAACATCAAACATCACAGACCAAACCTCAAACATCACAGACCAAACATCAAACATCACCGACCAAACATCAAACATCACCGACCAAACATCAAACATCACAGACCAAACATCAAACATCACAGACCAAACATCAAACATCACAGACCAAACATCAAACATCACAGACCAAACATAAAAACATCACAGACCAAACCTCAAACATCACAGACCAAACCTCAAACATCACCGACCAAACATCAAACATCACCGACCAAACATCAAACATCACAGACCAAACATCAAACATCACAGACCAAACATCAAACATCACAGACCAAACATCAAACATCACAGACCAAACATCAAACATCACAGACCAAACATCAAACATCACAGACCAAACATCAAACATCACAGACCAAACATCAAACATCACAGACCAAACATCAAACATCACAGACCAAACATCAAACATCACAGACCAAACATCAAACATCACAGACCAAACATCAAACATCACAGACCAAACATCAAACATCACAGACCAAACATCAAACATCACAGACCAAACATCAAACATCACAGACCAAACATCAAACATCACAGACCAAACATCAAACATCACAGACCAAACATCAAACATCACAGACCAAACATCAGACATCACAGACCAAACATCAAACATCACAACACGTTTGATATGAGGCGAAACCTTTCAGTGGCTTAGAGAGGGGCGCGGTCCACCCCGGCAATACTTTTTTCCTAAATAGAGGGGTGACAATTTCTGCAAATTGCAGAGTTATTTTCATTGATGGGGGTGACGGAACTTACTCAAGTTAAGTCACTGGTCTCAGTATAAAATAATTAGTTCCTAGAAAAACTTAGACACTGTTGTTAAAATGAATTCTGTTAAGCTATATTTAGTTCTACTAATGTAATCTACAGAAATGAAAAAACTCGTATATATAGCTAGGGGGAGTTAAATCTTCATTACTGAAATAACTCGTATATAGCTAGGACATGTTAAATCTACATTACTAAAATAATTCATTTATAGCTAGGTGGAGTACAATGAAGATTATTTTCTTTACAGCACAATCAGATGTTGAACGTGCCGGCCATAGTTACGTTAGGGAACATTACAACTATGTTGATAAAAATAGCGTTGAAAAGGAACAATGAATAAAAATGAAAGATGGACTCTGACTTATAGGTAGAACATGTACTCTGGCAATGGACTCTGACTTGTAGGTAGAACATGTACTCTGGCAATGGACTCTAACTTATAGGTAGAACATGTACTCTGGCAATGGACTCTGACTTATAGGTAGAACATGTACTCTGGCAATGGACTCTAATTTATGGGTAGAACATGTACTTTGGCAATGGACTCTAACTTATAGGTAGAACATGTACTCTGGCAATGGACTCTGACGTATATGTAGAATATGTTATCTACTAACGGGGCATTCCCCCCCCCCCCCACTTTTAGTCACTTTTTATGTGTCCATTGTTGTCTTAGGTAATTAATCTCTTGTTATAATAAATCTCTTGCTATAATTAATATCTTGTTATAATTAATCTCTTATTATAATTAATCTTTTGTCATAATTAATCTCTTGTTATAATTAATCTCTTGTTATAATTATTCACTTGTTAAATTTAATTTCTTGTTATTATAATCATTAATGCCATTGCAACGCTCTGAACAGTACATTGATATATTTATATTATTTGTATTTATTTATTTTAATGTAATTAAAAGTTTTAAAAAGAAAATTATACCGGAACAAAAACGAAACAAATTAAATAAGGATAGCTAGTGAAATGTGACTCTTAAGCTCATTCATCTATTCTCCAAGTTTAAGCAATGGGGTCGTCCATTAGTCCATTAATTACGTCAATAATTTGTCAAACTTTCAATGACCCCCCCCCCTATTTATTTATGTCAACATTTTCTAACAACCCCCCCCCCCCCCACTCAAAAAAAAAAAAAGAAATAAAAATAATTATAATATAAATAAATGTATAAATACATTTTACTTTGTGCTGATTATTTTAATGTCACAAAATTGTGGGAAAATGAAATTTTATTACATTTTTAGCTTGTTAATCAACAGTTAAAACATTTTTGCATTTAAATTTTATAATGCAGAATCAATGAAAAGGTTGTTAAAAACTAAATATTATTGTTTGTGAAAGTATAAATATGATTACTGTTAGTAAAACTGACAAGTATAGTATAGTTTCTAGTTGCTATCATCTTCCCATGGAGTAGCCAGGTGTTGCTCTATCATAAAAATGGGAATCAGGTCATCATTTCGGTAGGGCAGGGGAGCATTTGCCCCCCCCCCCTTGAATTTGCAGGTTTTATTTAAATTACTATGTACTGTGGCGCTTCCAGTAATAAACAACTTAACAAGCCACCAAGATTTGGTTTTGACCTCCCTAAAAAAACCTGAAATAACACCAATGATGGACATAGTCTATAGTAGCTCACTTATTTTTTTCACATTCCGGAACTGATATAACAAACAAGTCAAACATCATCCTCATCTTACCATTCATCAATTAAAATAGCATTGTCGGTGTGAGCAATAATTGACAGAAGCTCTCTCTGTCTCCTGGCAGCTACTCGCATTGGTCGAATCCTTGTTTGTTGAGGAGCAGGTGCTAATTTCTTATGCTCAAGAGTGCATTGTCGGTGCTCTTGAACTTGCTGTTTCAACATGACTTGTGATGCAAAAAAGATGTTACAGAATTTACAAAACCGTTCCAGCAGCGATTTTATTAGTGTTACTCAGTTTTCTTTTCCCATAATTCTCAAAACGAAGTGGCTATAGGTACACGGGTACCAGAATTGAGAGGTTGAGATTAAAACAAGACTTAAAATATTATTTTAGGGTTTGTAAGACCAAATGAGGTATCAAATGAAAGATAATTGAATGTACTATACGTTTGAAATGTTAATTCTTCAGTTTTAATAAAAAAACTATCACAAATGACATCCGAATAGCATTGAGCCTAGCGGTACCCGGGTGCAAATGGCGGCGCTGCGTGTCTGGGTCCATTTTGACTAATGCTATGATTTAATATATCTAATTAAGATTCGTGCCCCCCCCCCCCCCGTTACTAAACATTGACAAAGCACATGCCTGCACTTGTATCCTACACATGTGATCACCCAGTACCATGTCTGCAATTGTATCCTACACATGTGATCACCCAGTACCATGTCTATACTTTTACCCTACACATGTAGTCACCCAGTACCATGTCTGCAATTGTATCCTACACATATGATCACCCAGTATCATCACCCCAACCTCTGAGTGAGAATTCAGCTAATTCCCCGAACCCACGAAGACGTACGCTACCTAAAACTCCTAGAACCCCCGTGAACCAATGGTTCGTATTTCAAACGTGTCATGGATAGAGGTGGCTGGGTTCAGACGCGAAGGCCGTGGGTCTTTGATGTTGGTGACTTGAGAAGAATATACTTCAACTAAATAAAGATGTCGTCCCTGAAGGAGCCGAGTAGGTATGACTGACTCCAGATATTTGATCCTGCTTCTATCTGCATCATTCTCTTCGTAGATTTTAGATCGGAGCGGTTCTAAAAGATGAACTTCAATAACATCCACGCTAAATTTTATATTTTATTTTCTCAATGACGCATAGATGTGATCAGAAGTTTTAACATTGGATCAACAATCCTTGAACCTTACTTGTTTCATGTTAGGTTCGGGCAGTGGTTCTCAACCTGTGGGTTGTGACCCTTTTAGGGGTCGAACGACCCTTTCAAAGGGGTCGCATAAGACCATCGGAAAACACATATATTCTACAGTTATGAAGCAGAAACGATAATAATTTTGTAGTTAGGCGTCGCCACAACATTAGATGCCGTGTTAAAGGGTCGTGGCATTAGGAAGTTTGAGAACCACTGGGTTAGGGTTAGGATTAGGGTTAGGCATAGATGCTATCAGATTATGGATATTGGATCAGCCATCCTTGACCTTGACTTGTTTCACATTATAGCATGTAGTATGGATATTGGATCAGCCATCCTTGACCCTGACTTGTTTCACGTTATAGCATCTAGTATGGATTTTTGGATCAGCCATCCTTGACCCTGACTTGTTTCACATTATAGCATCTAGTATGGATATTGTATCAGCCATCCTTGACCCTGACTTGCTTTACATTATAGCATCTATTATGGATATTGGATCAGCCATCCTTGACCCTGACTTGTTTCACATTTTGGATCTAGTATGGATATTGGATCAGCCATCCTTGACCCTGACTTGTTTCACATTATAGCATCTAGTATGGATATTGGATCAGCCATCCTTGACCCTGACTTGTTTCACATTATAGCATCTAGTATGGATATTGGATCAGCCATCCTTGACCCTGACTTGTTTCACATTATAGCATCTAGTTGAGCAAGGATGACCTGCAAGGGTTCCAGTGTATTAATTACACGGCTTAGGTAGGGTTTAGCTCTTGGCCAGTGTATTAGTTACACGGCTTAGGTAGGGTTAGGGTTAGGGTTAGGGTTTAGCTCTTGTTACTAATTAAAGAACACATGTTCCTTGTCAAGATGTGTATTCAGTATTTAAAGAAGTGAGAACGTCGGCATGAAACAAAAACGCTAAATTTTACAATAATATAATTCAATATTTATTATCTAGACACAGTCTTGCAATTGACAGAATTGTGCGACATTTCACAGTCCTGCAATTGACAGAATTGTGCGACATTTCACAGTCCTGCAATTGACAGAATTGTGCGACATTTCACAGTCTTGCAATGGACAGAATTGTGCGACATTTCACAGTCTTGCAATTGACAGAATTGTGCGACATTTCACAGTCTTGCAATGTACAGAATTGTGCGACATTTCACAGTCTTGCAATTGACAGAATTGTGCGACATTTCACAGTCTTGCAATGGACAGAATTGTGCGACATTTCACAGTCTTGCAATGGACAGAATTGTGCGACATTTCACAGTCTTGCAATGGACAGAAATTGTGCGACATTTCACAGTCCTGCAATTGACAGAATTGTGCGACATTTCACAGTCCTGGGTTAGGTTACCAAGTCTGTCCCATCACTGTTAGATGGTGGCTTGAGAACCACTGACAGTAAATTAAGTCTCACATCTGGTGTCACATAGCCACTTAATAATAGATTTCTTCGTCCGTCTCCTTCCCTAATGAACTCTAAACAACTCTGCACCTGATCTTAAAATATCGGGCAGACATTACCACAATTTACCCCCATAAACTATCGTTGATCTCTGATGGAAATCTTCTAGTAATTTGTCTATTATAATGTCCTTTATTATATGCAAATATTTGTCTTTGTTTAATCATTTAGCATCTTAATCATATCTTTGAGTGTGTGTGGGCTTAAGCCAGGGGTCAGGGAACTAGCAGGTCACAATAAGACAGGGGTCGGGGAGATAGCAGTTGGTAGCAATATGACAAGTGTCAGGGAAATAGCAGGTCACAATAAGACAGGGGTCGGGGAGATAGCAGTTGGTAGCAATATGACAATTGTCAGGGAACTAGCAGTTGGTCACAATAAGACAGGGGTCGTGGAACTAGCAGTTGGTCACAGTAAGACAGTGGTCGTGGAAATAGCAGTTGGTCACAATAAGACAAGGGTCGTGGAACTAGCAGTTGGTCACAATAAGACAGGGGTCGTGGAACTAGCAGCTGGTCACAGTAAGATAGTGGTCGTGGAAATAGCAGTTGGTCACAATAAGACAAGGGTCGTGGAACTGGCAGTTGGTCACAATAAGACAAGGGTCGTGGAACTAGCAGTTGGTCACAATAAGACAAGGGTCGTGGAACTAGCAGTTGGTCACAGTAAGACAGTGGTCGTGGAAATAGCAGTTGGTCACAATAAGACAAGGGTCGTGGAACTGGCAGTTGGTCACAATAAGACAAGGGTCGTGGAACTGGCAGTTGGTCACAATAAGACAAGGGTCGTGGAAATAGCAGTTGGTCACAGTAAGACAGTGGTCGTGGAAATAGCTGTTGGTCACAATAAGACAAGGGTCGTGGAACTGGCGGTTGGTCACAATAAGACAAGGGTCGTGGAACTAGCAGTTGGTCACAATAAGAGAAGGGTCGTGGAACTTGCAGTTGGTCACAGTAAGACAGTGGTCGTGGAAATAGCAGTTGGTCACAATAAGACAAGGGTGGTGGAACTGGCAGTTGGTCACAAAAACACAAGGGTCGTGGAACTGGCAGTTGGTCACAATAAGACAAGGGTCGTGGAAATAGCAGTTGGTCACAGTAAGACAGTGGTCGTGGAAATAGCAGTTGGGCACAATAAGACAAGAGTCGTGGAACTGGCAGTTGGACACAATAAGACAAGGGTCGTGGAACTGGCAGTTGGTCACAATAAGACAAGGGTCGTGGAACTAGCAGTTGGTCACAATAAGACAAGGGTCGGGGAACTAGCAGTTGGTCACAGTTAGACAGTGGTCGTGGAAATAGCAGTTGGTCACAATAAGACAAGGGTCGTGGAACTAGCAGTTGGTCACAATAAGACAAGGGTCGTGGAACTAGCAGTTGGTCACAATAAGACAGGGTTTCAGGTGTCGGGGAACTGTTTTTGGTTATTACTACTAATTCTCCAAAAAAAAAAAAAAATATATATATATATTGTTGCGTCAGCGTTACCGGCCTTGATTTGAAAGGGAGATAATCAGAGACCTTTAAAGATTTGAAAGGGAGATAATCGGAGACATTAACAGTTTGAAAGGGAGATAATCAGAGACCTTTAAAGCTCAAAATAGTTGAACCAATTTACAAGGAGAATTATCGAAAGAATAAAATAAATAAATAAAAGGGCTATATCAAAAAATGACGTATGCATGACGTACGATTAAGTTAGGTGCCGACAAAATGGCATACGGTTACGTTAGCTGCCGACAAAAGCCGACAAAATGACGTACGGTTACGCTAGCTGCAACTCTATAACGTAGATCAGATGACGTGTTGCCAGAACAATCTGTCTGTTATGTTGGTCAGATGACGTGTTGCCAGAACAATCTGTTACCTTGGTCAGATGACGAGTTGCCAGAACAATCTGTCTGTTACCTTGGTCAGATGACGTGTTGCCAGAACAATCTGTCTGTTACAATGGTCAGATGACGAGTTGCCAGAACAATATGTCTGTTACCTTGGTTAGATGACGTGTTGCCAGAACAATCTGTCTGTTACCTTGGTCAGATGACGAGTTGCCAGAACAATCTGTCTGTTACGTTGGTCAGATGACGAGTTGCCAGAACAATCTGTCTGTTACGTTGGTCAGATGACGTGTTGCCAGAACAATCTGTCTGTTACCTTGGTCAGATGACGAGTTGCCAGAACAATCGGTTACCTTGGTCAGATGACGTGTTGCCAGAACAATCTGTCTGTTACCTTTGTCAGATGACGTGTTGCCAGAACAATCTGTCTGTTACCTTGGTCAGATGACGAGTTGCCAGAACAATCTGTCGGTTACCTTGGTCAGATGACGAGTTGCCAGAACAATCTGTCTGTTACCTTTGTCAGATGACGTGTTGCCAGAACAATCTGTCTGTTACCTTGGTCAGATGACGAGTTGCCAGAACAATCTGTCGGTTACCTTGGTCAGATGACGTGTTGCCTGAACAATCTGTCTGTTACCTTGGTCAGATGACGAGTTGCCAGAACAATCTGTCGGTTACGTTGGTCAGATGACGAGTTGCCAGAACAACTATTTCTTTCGTTTCTATCAAGGAACGTGGTTTATATAGAGTTTTATCTATGTCTATTGAAAGCTCATTGCCACCAAGATTTTAAATGTTACGCTATAGTGTATTGATCATTTGATATATTGATCATTTGATATATTGATCATTTGATATATTGATCATTTTATATATTGATCATTTGATATATTGATCATTCTAAATCAGATTGTTAAAAGAGAGCTTTGTTTTATGGAAGTTGAATTAATTTTAATAAATTGTGTTTCTGTGTTGTTTCTAGTTCTATTATACAACATTTTTGTACAATAAATAGCTATAGTATTGTTGTCCTCCGGGTCAACATTAAAAACTATTTCACGCCAAAAGAACTGTCCCCTGTAAGCTAAACCTACAGCTCACTTACACATACAAACACCTCACTTACACATACAAACCCTAATACCCTCTTCATCTCCGCCTCTACCACCACCCTTCCTCCTAAAAAAAGACAATTTCCTTAGTTTACAGTCTCATTTTGTGATTCCCACTGAGGGAAGGAGACCATCTGACAACACCTTGACCTTGGACGTAAACAAATTGTTCCCGTCGTTCCTTGCGTCTAATTACCTTTACGTCCTCACTTTGGGAATTTCCAGTGATGTTGGGATTTCAGGGACAACATCCCCATCCCCTTTAACTTTTGTTTTCACACATCTCACCCCCACTTGAAAAAAGTGGATCTATTCGTAATTTTTTCTCACAAACTATATGACGATTAGAAACACACATATTTAGACTCATTAGAGACACACATATTTAGACTCATTATAGACACACATATTTAGACTTATTAGAGACACACATATTTAGACTCATTAGAGACACACATATTTAGACTTGTTAGAGACACACTTATTTAGACTCATTAGATGCACATATCTTTAGACTAATTAGGGACATATATCTTTAAACTCATAACAGACACACATCTTTATACTCATAAGAAACACACATTTAGTCTCATTAGAGACACACATGTTTAGAGTCATTAGAGATCCACATATTTAGACTCATTAGAGACATATATATTTAGGCTATTTAAAGACACACATTTAGACTCATTATAGACACACATGTTTAGAGTCATTAGAGACCCACATATTTAGACTCATTCGAGACACACATATTTAGATGCAATAGAGACACATATATTTAGATTCATTGTTTCCTCTCAAAATGTTATTCCGTAAAAGTTTTGCTCTATTAAAGGAACAACTTTCAACCCTAGGACTTTAACAAACAACTACCAACCCTAAGACTTTAACAAACAACTACCAACCCTAAGACTTTAACAACTACCAACCCTAAGACTTTAACAAACAACTACCAACCCTAAGACTTTAACAACTACCAACCCTAAGACTTTAACAAACAACTACCAACCCTAAGACTTTAACAAACAACTACCAACCCTAAGACTTTAACAAACAACTACCAACCCTAAGACTTTAACAAACAACTACCAACCCTTATATTTAAATAACTACTAACCCTAAGACTTTAAATAGCAACTACCAACCCTAAGACTTTAACAACTACCAAACCTAAGACTTTAACAAACAACTACCAACCCTAAATCTTTAACAACTACCAAACCTAAGACTTTAACAAACAACTACCAACCCTAAAACATAACAACATTAAATAAAAATGGAACAAAGAAATTAGGCAGATGATTTTTTGAATAGAATTCGTTTGACAACATAGCACACGTTTGAGCAATCAATTGACAAGACAACAGTGCAGACTTATGTAGAAAGTAGTTGAGAACAGTGCAGAAGTGTGTAGCAATAAGTCTTGTCGATTAATCTCAATTTGATTTGGAAAGTTTGAACGTTAAAATGTTTGTTATAGTTTAGCCCTTCGCAGGGACGTACAGACGTGGGGGCGAAAAGGTTAGCCGCCCTGAGGACCAGTCCTACGTATAGCGAAAAAAACGTGAATTGGCATGTATGTATATATACAAATATCCTCTAGCTTTCGAAGGGGGTGCCATGTACAGGATTCGCCCCAACAGCAGCTGTTGCTTGTCACAGCCGTGACCCTGCACACCATAGAACCTACGATTGCCCACTCTGAATCTTTCTTAGTTTCTATAAGGCAAATCATATTCAACGAATATACCTAACAAATCATAATCAACGAATTGGCCTAACAAATCATAATCAACGAATTGGCCTAACAAATCATAATCAACGAATTGGCCTAACAAATCATAATAAACGAATTGGCCTAACAAATCATAATCAACGAATTGGCCTAACAAATCATAATCAACGAATTGGCCTAACAAATCATAATCAACGAATTGGCCTAACAAATCATAATCAACGAATTGGCCTAACAAATCATAATAAAAGAATTGGCCTAACAAATCATAATCAACGAATAGGCCTAACAAATCATAATCAACGAATTGGCCTAACAAATCATAATAAACGAATTGGCCTAACAAATCATAATCAACGAATTGGCCTAACAAATCATAATCAACGAATTGGCCTAACAAATCATAATCAACGAATTGGCCTAACAAATCATAATCAACGAATTGGCCTAACAAATCATAATAAAAGAATTGGCCTAACAAATCATAATCAACGAATAGGCCTAACAAATCATAATCAACGAATTGGCCTAACAAATCATAATAAACGAATTGGCCTAACAAATCATAATCAACGAATTGGCCTAACAAATCATAATAAACGAATTGGCCTAACAAATCATAATCAACGAATTGGCCTAACAAATCATAATCAACGAATTGGCCTAACAAATCATAGTCATCGAATAGGCCTAACAAATCATAGTCATCGAATAGGCCTAACAAATCATAGTCATCGAATAGGCCTAACAAATCATAGTCAACGAATAGGCCTAACAAATCATAGTCAACGAATAGGCCTAACAAACCATGGTCAACGTATAGGCACAATAAATCATAGTCAACGAATAGGCCTATCAAATCATAATCAACCAATAGGCCTAGCAAATCATAGTCAACGAATAGGCCTAACAAATCATAGTCATGGAATAGGCCTAACAAATCATAGTCAACGAATAGCCCTAACAAATCAAAAACAACGAATAGGCACAATAAATCATAGTCAACGAATAGGCCTAACAAATTATAGTCAACGAATAGACCTAAGAAAATTAGCGCCAGTCTCACATCTCTGTCAACGTGCCAGCCACTAAGCGCCTCAAACACCTTCTGCTGGTACCAGCAGTGTCCCGTAATCACGGCTACTGTCTTCGTCTTCTCGGCTATTTTCTACGTTGAGCTACTTTAAGCGGAATCCTAAGCATGATAACTATGTTAGATTGCTAGTCATTAGGGTGAGAGTGCCCCCACAGGCGAGGGATTCAGCTGGTGTTGGGCCTGGTGGTCGATGAAAGACGTGTTGACCAACTGGCACAGTTTTGTAAATTAGTGCGGTTTACGGGTTAACTATGAAAAACAGACGAGAGCGTTATTTTGTTAGTTAGTGGTTCTAACTGAAGACTTTCTTAAGCAGCACTCGTCTTGAATGTACCCAGGAATAGTTTTTAGTCTACTAAAATTGGAGGTTTTTTTCTAAGGTGTGGGTGGTGGGTGGGGGTGTGTGGTGGGTGTGGGTGGTGTGAGAGGAAAAATTCAAATATATTGACTTTTCAAATATTTTCCAGACCATAAAAAATTAATTCAGAATATTATTAAAACCACAGTAATATTTCTACTTGCTTTCCTTGTGTGATGGGAATTCCATTTTGGATGGAAAATACATTTTATGTTGGGAGTTCAGTATGTAATGTCAATTCAGTATGTGAAGAGAATTTATAGTGTAAATTCAGTGTGTGTTTGGAATTCACTATGTGATGGCTATTCAGTATATGATGGCTATTCAGTGTGTGATGGCTATTCAGTATGTGATGGCTATTCAGTGTATGATGGCTATTCAGTGTGTGATAGCTATTCAGTGTATGATGGCTATTCAGTATATGATGGCTATTCAGTGTATGATGGCTATTCAGTATATGATGGCTATTCAGTATGTGATGGCTATTCAGTATGTGATGGCTATTCAGTATGTGATGGCTATTCAGTATATGATGGCTATTCAGTGTGTGATGGCTATTCAGTATGTGATGGCTATTCAGTGTATGATGGCTATTCAGTGTGTGATAGCTATTCAGTGTATGATGGCTATTCAGTATATGATGGCTATTCAGTGTATGATGGCTATTCAGTATATGATGGCTATTCAGTATGTGATGGCTATTCAGTATATGATGGCTATTCAGTATGTGATGGCTATTCAGTATGTGATGGCTATTCAGTGTGTGATAGCTATTCAGTGTATGATGGCTATTCAGTATATGATGGCTATTCAGTGTATGATGGCTATTCAGTGTGTGATGGCTATTCAGTATGTGATGGCTATTCAGTGTATGATGGCTATTCAGTGTGTGATAGCTATTCAGTGTATGATGGCTATTCAGTATATGATGGCTATTCAGTGTATGATGGCTATTCAGTGTGTGATGGCTATTCAGTATGTGATGGCTATTCAGTGTATGATGGCTATTCAGTGTGTGATAGCTATTCAGTGTATGATGGCTATTCAGTATATGATGGCTATTCAGTGTATGATGGCTATTCAGTGTGTGATGGCTATTCAGTATGTGATGGCTATTCAGTGTATGATGGCTATTCAGTGTGTGATGGCTATTCAGTATATGATGGCTATTCAGTATGTGATGGCTATTCAGTATATGATGGCTATTCAGTGTGTGATGGCTATTCAGTGTATGATGGCTATTCAGTGTATGATGGCTATTCAGTGTATGATGGCTATTCAGTGTATGATGGCTATTCAGTGTATGATGGCTATTCAGTATGTGATGGCTATTCAGTATATGATGGCAATTCAGTATGTGATGGCTATTCAGTATGTGATGGCTATTCAGTGTATGATGGCTATTCAGTATATGATGGCTATTCAGTATATGATGGCTATTCAGTATATGATGGCAATTCAGTATGGGATGGCTATTCAGTATATGATGGCAATTCAGTATATGATGGCTATTCAGTATGTGATGGCTATTCAGTATGTGATGGCTATTCGGTGTATGATGGCAATTCAGTGTGTGATGGCAATTCAGTGTGTGATGGCAATTCAGTGTGTGATGGCAATTCAGTGTATGTCGTGGCATTAAATAAAAAATTACGAATACGGCAGGATGAAATGTTATGTAATGGTACACAAATAAGTAGATATATTTAATGGTACACAAATAAGTAGATATATTTAATGGTACACAAATAAGTAGATATATTTAATGGTACACAAATAAGTAGATATATTTAATGGTACACAAATAAGTAGATATATTTAATGGTACACAAATAAGTAGATATATTTAATGGTACACAAATAAGTAGATATATTTAATGGTACACAAATAAGTAGATATATTTAATGAAACGTCCTACTGGGAAGACATCTCCAACGTGACGCTTCGCGGCACAAAAGTTAGGGGACTTTTCGGGCTTGAAAAAAAGGGGGTCGGGGTAAATGAAGAGGGATGGGCATTAGCTCGACAGCTCGCTGACGTCATTTCCTAATTTACATATTAAATGGAACGCTTAAGAGCGATGTGCATTGATTTTTTTAGGTGCATGCATTGTAACAACATTTCACTTACCTATCAATCCGTACTTACCAACCAATCCGTACTTACCAATCAATCCTTACTTACCAACCAATCCGTACTTACCAATCAATGCCTAGTTTCCAAACAATGCCTAGTTACCAACCAATGTCTAGTTACCAACCAATGCCTAGTTACCAACCAATGTCTAGTTACTAACCAAGGCCTAGTTACCAACCAATGTCTAGTTACCAACCAAGGCCTAGTTACCAACCAAGCCTAGTTACCAACCAATGTCTAGTTACCAACCAATGCCTAGTTAGTTACCAACCAATGACTAGTTACCAACCAATGCCTAGTTAGTTACCAACCAATGACTAGTTACCAACCAATGCCTAGTTACGAACCAATGTCTAGTTACCAACCAAGGCCTAGTTACCAACCAAGGCCTAGTTACAACCAAGGCCTGGTTACCAACCAATGCCTAGTTACGAACCAATGTCTAGTTACCAACCAAGGCCTAGTTACCAAACAATGTCTAGTTACCAACCAAGGCCTATTTACCAACCAAGGCCTAGTTACCAACCAATGTCTAGTTACCAACCAAGGCCTATTTACCAACCAAGGCCTAGTTACCAACCAAGGCCTAGTTATAAAACAAATGCCTAGTTACAACCAAGCCTAGTCACCAACCAAGGCCTAGTTACCAACCAAGGCCTAGTTACCAACCAAGGCCTAGTTACCAACCAAGGCCCGGTTACCAACCAAGGCTTAGTTACCAACCGATCAAGAAATTAACAAAAGTTTTCAAATAGATAATTTTAGTTGATAATATTTTTGGTTAGTCCTTTTTAAGTGGGCTGGGGTGTGTAAGTGGGCTGGGGTGTGTAAGTGGGCTAGGGTGTGTAAGTGGGCTGGGTTGTGTAAGTGGGCTAGGTTGTGTAAGTGGGCTAGGGTGTGTAAGTGGGCTAGGGTGTGTAAGTGGGCTAGGGTGTGTAAGTGGGCTAGGGTGTGTAAGTGGGCTAGGGTGTGTAAGTGGGCTAGGGTGTGTAAGTGGGCTGGGGTGTGTAAGTGGGCTAGGGTGTGTAAGTGGGCTAGGGTGTGTAAGTGGGCTAGGGTGTGTAAGTGGGCTAGGGTGTGTAAGTGGGCTGGGGTGTGTAAGTGGGCTAGGGTATGTAAGTGGGCTAGGGTGTGTAAGTGGGCTAGGGTGTGTAAGTGGGCTAGGTTGTGTAAGTGGGCTAGGGTGTGTAAGTGGGCTAGGGTGTGTAAGTGGGCTAGGGTGTGTAAGTGGGCTAGGGTGTGTAAGTGGGCTAGGGTGTGTAAGTGGGCTAGGGTGTGTAAGTGGGCTATGGTATGTAAGTGGGCTAGGGTGTGTAAGTGGGCTAGGGTGTGTAAGTGGGCTAGGGTGTGTAAGTGGGCTAAGGTGTGTAAGTGGGCTAGGGTGTGTAAGTGGGCTAGGGTGTGTAAGTGGGCTGGGGTGTGTAAGTGGGCTAGGGTATGTAAGTGGGCTAGGGTGTGTAAGTGGGCTGGGTGTCTAAGGGGGCTGGGTTGTATAATGGGGATGGGTGTATGAGGGAGCTGGGTTGTTAAGGGGGCTGGGTGTCTAAAGGGGGCTGGTGTATCTAGGGGGTCCAGGGTCCTTTTGTTTAGTGATACAAACTAACATTTGTTTGGTGATACAATCTCTCATTTGTTTAGTGATACAAATTGTTTGGCCTATGCTTGGTGATACAAACTGTTTGACCTATGTTTGGTGATACAAACTGTTTTTCCTAAGTTTGGTGACACAAACTGTTTGACCTATGTTTGGTGATACAAAATGTTTGGCATATGGTTGATGATACAAACTGCTTGGCCTATGTCTGGTGATATAAACTATTTGGTCTATGTTTGGTGATACAAAATGTTTGGCATATGTTTGGTGATACAAAATGTTTGGCCTATGACTGGTAATATAAAATGTTTTGCCTAAGTTTGGTAATACAAAAACTCTTTGACCTATGTTTGGTGATACAAACTGTTTGGCATATGGTTGATTATACAAACTGTTTGGCCTACGTTTGGTGATACAAACTGTTTGGCCTATGTTTGATGATACAACATTTTTGGCATATGGTTGGTGATGCAAAATGTTTGGCCTATGTCTGGTGATATTAAAATGTTTGGCCTATGTTTGGTGATACAAAATGTTTGGCATATGTTTGGTGATACAAAATGTTTGGCCTATGTCTGGTGATAAAAACTGTTTGGCCTATTTTTGGTGATACAAAATGTTTGGCCTATGTCTGGTGATATAAGCTGTTTGGCCTATGTTTGCTGATACAAAATGTATTGGCATATGGTTTTGATACAAACTGTTTGGCCTATGTTTGGTGATACAAACTATTTGGCCCAAGTTTGACGAAAAAGATCGATCGTCATGTTGAGATAAACATTAAAAAGACAACCGCTGTTTGTGTAAGGAAAGTGAACACTTTTAGTAGCGATGTCTGAAAATAATGACATGTACTGTTTTCGGGGGAGTGGGGGGAGCGAATGTCTGGTCACGCTATTGTCTTATTTGGTTCTTTTTGGTATTTTATTTTAGACTATTTTTAGTCTTTTAATGTGATCTTTTGTTATGCCGTTTGGTATTTGGAGAACAATTGTATTAGTTTATACCTTACTTTACAAAACTGTTACATGACAACGGGGGATGGTTACAATGTGAAATATGCCGAGTAAAATAAAGAATAGGAAAAAAAACATACAACATAAAGCCCCCACACCCTCCCCACCCCCAAATCAAACAAAATCCAGAGGGAAGGCTAGAGTATCATGTAATGTCAGTGAAGGAATGAAAACATTGTGTGAGACGATTCTATATTTGGAGATGAAAGGGGAAGAACAGGTGAGTATCAGAGATTGGTTATTTGCTAATGTGTTTTAGGTAGTACGAGCCGAGGGGCTTGTTGGCTTCACATTGGGATAGTGGGATGGGGTATTGTTGGATTGGGGATAGTGGGATGGATATGAGCAAACATGGACAGGTGAGAGGAGAAAGAGTGAGGGGACAGAGCTCAGATTGAGGGATAGATGGGGAACATGTACACAGTTCAGTCGGATGGATAGATGGGGAACATGTACACAGCTCTGTCGGATGGATTGATGTGATGGCATGTGCAGAGCTCAATCGGATGGATAAATGGGATGGCATGTGCAGAGCTCAGTCGGATGGATAAATGGGATGGCATGTGCAGAGCTCAGTCGGATGGATAGATGGGATGGCATTTGCAGAGCTCAGTCGGATGGATAAATGGGATGGCATGTGCAGAGCTCAGTCGGATGGATAAATGGGATGGCATGTGCAGAGCTCTTTCGGATGGATAAATGGGATGGCATGTGCAGAGCTCAGTCGGAAGGATAGATGGGATGGCATGTGCAGAGCTCAGTCGGAAGGATAGATGGGATGGCATGTGCAGAGCTCAGTCGGATGGATAAATGGGATGGCATGTGCAGAGCTCAGTCGGATGGATAGATGGGATGGCATGTGCAGAGCTCAGTCGGATGGATAGATGGGATGGCATGTGCAGAGCTCAGTCGGATGGATAGATGGGATGGCATGTGCAGAGCTCAGTCGGAAGGATAGATGGGATGGCATGTGCAGAGCTCAGTCGGAAGGATAGATGGGATGGCATGTGCAGGGCTCAGTAGTATGGATAGATGAGGTGACGTGGATAAAAAAAAGATTTAGATCAGGGAATTCCCAAGCTGGTGATCAGCAACGGTCTGTGTTTATTTGTTTTTCTTGTATCATTTCCCTCACCGTTTGATGCCCAAATTTACCTCCATTTTTCGTTCCCAAATTTCCCTCTATCTTTGGTTACGAAAGTTCCCTCCATGTTTGGTACCGTACCTACATTTCCCTCCATGTTTGGTGCCCAAATTTTCTTCCATTTTTGGTGCCCATATCTCCTTCCCTGTTTGGTGCTCACATTTACCTCCATATTTGGTACCCACATTTCCCTCCATGGCTGGTACCCAAATTTCCCTCCATGTTTGGTGCCCACATTTCCCTCCATTAGTCGTGCCCAAATTTCCCTCTATGTTTGGTTACGAAAGTTCCCTCCATGTTTGATACCGTACCCACATTTCCCTCCATGTTTGGTACCGTACTCACATTTCCCTCCATGTTTGGTGCCCAAATTTCCCTCCATGTTTGGTGCCCACATTTCCTTCCCTGCTTGGTGCTCACATTTACCTCCATATTTGGTGCCCACATTTCCCTCCATGTGTGGTGCCCAAATTTCCCGTCATATTTGGTCCCCAAATTTCCCTCCACGTTTGGTGCCCACATTTTCTTCCATGTTTGTTTCCTACATTTTCCTCCATGTTTGTTGCCTATATTTCTATCCATGTTTGATGTCAATATTTCCCTACATGATTGGCGCCCACACTTCCAACCATCTTTGACGTCCTCTCTTTTATTTGTGTATTCATGATTAATTGCAAGAAAATCCTGGTGTGTCTCAAAATTATTGAGTTCTTTTTCATGCATTTTAATAATAGCTTATATGTTTTTTTTAATATTTACCTGCGCTCGCTTACCTGCATATTACCTGAGATAAAATTCCCAGATATTATCCATCTCCTTTCACAAGATTATAATCTCTTGCTGGTGCTGCCATGGCATAAAGTGGGGCTTGTTTATTATAAAATTTTGCTTTAGAATAAATTGAAATTTTACACTCATAATCATTGACAAGATTTCATCTTGATGTATCTCTAATAATCTTTCTGTTTTCATGTACATGCTTTTTTATAATCTTATAATCGTTCTGTTTTCTTTTAGATGCATTTTTGATAATCGTATATTCTTTCTGTTTTTCAAACTTATATTTTGATTTCTGTGAATTTTTTAAGTGCCTACTTCGGGTTCACTGCTGCATTCTCATTTTGAGGGTGGAAGTGTGAGGGAGTGGGTAGAAGATGTGGGGGAGTGAGCAGAAGGTGTGATGGAGTGGGCAGATGGTAGTGAGGGAGTGGGCAGAAGATGTGAGGGATTGGGCAGATGTCAGGGAGTGAGCAGAAGATGTTAGGGAGTGGGCTGAAGGTATGAGGGAATGAGCAGAATGTGTGAAAGAGTGGGCAGAAAGTGTAATGGAGTGGTAAGTAGGTGTGAGAAGTTGGCAGAAAGTGTGATTGGATGGGCAGAAGGTGTGAGAGAATGGGAAAAGGGTGTGAGGGAGTCGACAGAAGGTGTTAGGGAGTGGGCAGAAAGTGTTAGGGACTGGGAAGAATGTGTGAGGAAGTGGGCAGAAGGTGTGATTAGGTGGCCATAATGTGTGATGCAGTGGGCAGAATGTGTGAGGAAGTGGGCATTAGGTGTGAGGGTGGGCAACATGTGTGAGGAAGTGGGCAGAAGTTGTGATTGGGTGGGCAGAAGGTGTGAGGGAGTGGGCAGAAGGTGTGATTGGGTGGGCAGAAGGTGTGAATGGGTGGGCATAAGGTATGATGGAGTGAGCGGAAGGTGTGATTGGGTGGGCAAAACGTGTGAGGGAGTGGGAAGAAGGTGTGTTTGGTTGGGGTAGAAGTTGTGAGTGAGTAGGCAGAAGGTGTAATTGGGTGGGTAGAAGGTGTAATTGGGTGAGCAGAATGTGTGAGGGAGTGTGCAGAATGTGTGAGGGAGTGTGCAGAATGTGTGAGGGAGTGTGCAGAATGTGTGAGGTAGTGGGCAGAGGGAGTGGGCAGACGATGTGAGGGAGTGGGCAGAATGTGTGAAGGAGTGGGCATAATGTGTGATGGAGTGGGAAGAATGTGTGATGGAGTGGGCAGAATGAGTGAGGGAGTAGGCAGAATGTGTGAAGGAGTGGGTAGAATGTGTGAGTGAGTGAGCAGCACTGTTTAGTTTTTTTTTTATGTGTGACTAGATATCCCAGACATAAGAAATAATTTTACTATGATTGACTAGATATCCCAGACATAAGAAATAATTTTACTAGGCGTGACTAGATATCCCAGACATAAGAAAAAATTTAGTATGAGTGACTAGATATCCCAGACATAAGGAGTAATTTTACTATGCGTCACTAGATATCCCAGACATAAGAAGTAATTTTACAATGCGTGACTAGATATCCCAGACATAGCTTTCCAATCGTCTCATTTTTATATAAAAAAGTTAACACTTTATTCTGATCAACTTAAGACAATGTGTCATTGAGTTTTGTTAAATAGATTTTTATTTACCTATTGAATAATTTATGTAGAAATCTTTTTTAGTCATGAATAATATTACAGTTTATTCCATTTATTTGCAGTTCTTTAAAAAACGCAAACTGTATTTTAACCGTTTTTCTGTTAGTGTTAGGGTTATGTGTGTGATTAGGGTTAGGGTTAAGGTAAGGGTTAGGGTTATGTGTGTGATTAGGGTTAGGATTAAGGTTAGGGTTAGGGTAATGTGTGTGATTAGGAAAAACATAGTTTACACCTCGCCTCCTGTCCAGATTTTAGCGGCATAGAAAAGTGGGGGGGGGGGGGGCAATGAGGGCCTCAGTTCCCAATTTAGTGGAATAGGAAGGGGGGCAATGAGGGCCTCAGGTCCCCAATATAGCGGAATAGAAAGGGGGCATTAGGGATGGTTCCTCCCCCCCCCCCCACCAAAATTGTTCTTTAATTGGAACATCATGTTCGGTCAACTGTAGAGTCTTTCTCATGACAGGGTGGGGGGGACATCAATTTTAGCTACCCCCTAACTCTAACCCCCTAACCCTAACTCCCTAACCCTAACCCTTAACCTCTGCCCAAATGTTTAAATTGACAAACACATTTGTCCTAGTCCTAACCGTAACCCTAACACGTTCTTCCTAATCAGAGAGACAACCCTAACCCTAACACTTTCTTCTTAGTCAAAGAGACAACTCATGACACAGAAAAGTACGTTATACTTTGCTTGTGTGTGAACTGGTCATAAAGTTCATTAAGATTGCTTTGTGTGTGTACTGGTCATAAAGTTCATTAAGATTGCTTTGTGTGTGTACTGGTCATAAAGTTCATTAAGATTGCTTTGTGTGTGTACTGGTCATAAAGTTCATTAAGATTGCTTTGTGTGTGTACTGGTCATAAAGATCATTAAGATTGCTTTGTGTGTGTACTGGTCATAAAGTTCATTAAGATTGCTTTGTGTGTGTACTGGTCATAAAGTTCATTAAGATTGCTTTGTGTGTGTACTGGTCATAAAGTTCATTAAGATTGCTTTGTGTGTGTACTGGTCATAAAGTTCATTCAGATTGCTTTGTGTGTGTACTGGTCATAAAGTTCATTCAGATTGCTTCGTGTGTGTACTGGTCATAAAGTTCATTAAGATTGCTTTGTGTGTGTACTGGTCATAAAGTTCATTACGATTGCTTTGTGTGTGTACTGGTCATAAAGATCATTAAGATTGCTTTGTGTGTGTACTGGTCATAAAGTTCATTAAGATTGCTTTGTGTGTGTACTGGTAATCAAGTTCATTAAGATTGCTTTGTGTGTGTACTGGTCATAAAGTTCATTAAGATTGCTTTGTGTGTGTACTGGTCATAAAGTTCATTAAGATTGCTTTGTGTGTGTACTGGTCATAAAGTTCATTAAGATTGCTTTGTGTGTGTACTGGTCATAAAGTTCATTAAGATTAATTCACAAGGACAAAATGCTCCCCCCAATAAATGACGTCACACACTGGGTTTTAAAATCAGGTTTATGTCTCCTATTAAACCAGAGATCAGACATCGGCGAAATGTCTTCCCAAATTGAAAGTAAAAACCATTTCACGATGCTATGAGTAAAAAACCACTGGTGGTCCCGCGCCTGGCCGTGACTGCACCGGACGGACCCGGGGAACACATGTCGAAATTTAAACGCTTTATGTCCTCCACGGTAAACGCAATCTTTCTTCCCCTGAGCTGGTAACTGCGTGAGCTGAGTGTGGAGCATGGGGTCTGCATTCAAACCAGGTGATCGTTCCTCACTGGCAGAAGCAATACAAAAATGTCGTTGAGGAGTGGGTGGGGGGGGGGGGATACTTATATACGAAGAAAGTAAAAAAAACACATTGAATGGAGAAAAGAATTCAAACGCTGGAAAGTTGATGAAAGAAAACAGATTTTGCTTGTACATTGTGTCCGTGGCAAGCCAGCCCTTGTCAAACATTTGACATCTCTTAAATAGATACCCCACACATCCCACTCACCCCACACATATAAACTATATTGTAAAAATTGTTAATATCACATTACCCAATTTCTTTGTTCGTTGCAACTAAATATGTGCTAGGAAACGTACAAGGATTTTACAGAAAAAATACGGTCTGGCGGAAAAATTGTGTCACTTCTATACCGCTACAAAACACTTTAGTGTGTCTCTTCTATACCGCTACAAAACACTTTAGTGTGTCTCTTCTATACCGCTACAAAACACTTTAGTCTGTCTCTTCTATACCGCTACAAAACACTTTAGTGTGTCTCTTCTATATTACTACAAAACACTTTAGTGTGTCTCTTCTATACCGCTACAATACACTTTATTGTGTCTCTTCTATACCACTACAATACACTTTATTGTGTCTCTTCTATACATCTACAAGACACTTTATTGTGTTTCTTCTATACCACTACAAAACACTTTAGTGTGTCTCTTCTATACCACTACAAAACACTTTATTGTGTCTCTTCTATACATCTACAAGACACTTTATTGTGTTTCTTCTATACCACTACAAAACACTTTATTGTGTCTCTTCTATACCACTACAAAACACTTTATTTTGTCTCTTCTATACCACTACAAGACACTTTATTGTGTTTCTTCTATACCACTACAAAACACTTTATTGTGTCTCTTCTATACCGCTACAAGACATTTTATTGTGTTTCTTCTATACCACTATAAAACAATTTATTGTGTCTCTTCTATACCACTACAAGACACTTTATTGTGTCTCTTCTATAACGCGACAAAACATCTAGATGCAAAATGGATCTTGAGTCCGTGACCCTCAATTGCACAGATCTGAATATTAGAACACGATATACTCAATCTTGAAGATTACAAACATTGCCTATGTATTGCCTATGTATTGCCTATGTATTGCCTATGTATTGCCTATGTATTGCCTATGTATTGCCTATGTATTGCCTATGTATTGCCTATGTATTGCCTATATATTGCCTATGTATTGCCTATAGATGAGCGATTTTTGAACCATCCAACGAGTCAGCTTTAAGCATAGCCAAACTGGTTAGGGTTAGGGTTAGGGTTAGGGTTAAGCATAGCCTAACTGATATCAACAAAGGCTCACCTTATCCCTCCCCACCACAACACTTGTCATTAAGACACCCCACCTTATCCCCCCCCCCCCGCTTCAACACCGTGGTCAGACCTGTCAGCTTCCATTATGACTTCCGATAACAGTTTAGCCCCCCTCCCCCACCCGGGGCTTGACCTGGTAGAGTCAGTGACACGCGAAATCTCATCTAAATAATAGTCCTATCCTCCGCGAGCCCTAATTGGTGACGAGGGAGCTGAGTTGTTGCTCATAGTTTGACTCACAGCTCAGATTAGATAAGACTGCATGATGGGGTGGGGATGAAGTCGCTCTGAGATGGGATGCCGTCGCCCAGGGAGGAGCTGTAGTCCTGTAAGGGGGTTTAGTCGACCCAGGTGGGTTTAGGGATTGTAGGAAAAAAAGTCACAGGAAAAAAGTCACAGAAATAAAGTCACAGGAAAAAAAGTCACAGGAAAAAAAGTCACAAGAAAAAAAGTCACAGGAAAAAAAGTCACAGAAAAAAGTCACAAAATATGTATCATATAAACTCCTAATTTTCAGTGTTTATCATATAAATCATATATCATATCATATATAACAGTGAATGTTTTTGGGTTTGTGGATTTGTGGGTGGCTCTGTTCCACCAAGGCTTTTACATGGGGTCGGGATCCCAATGGCGTCGAGATCCCAATGGGGTTGTGATACCAATTAGATCCTTTTCTGGAAAGGGATACCAATCGGGAATGGGACCCAATTGGGGTTGTGATCCCATTGGCGTCAAAATCTCAATCAGGATCGGTATCCCAATGTGGTCGGGATTCCAATGGGGTCAGAATCCCCATTTGGATCCCATTTGGAAACGGGATCCCAATCTGGATCAGGATCCCAATCGGGATCGGGATCCCATTGGGGTTGTGATCCCAATGGCGTCAAAATCTCAATCAGGATCGGTATCCCAATGTGGTCGGGATTCCAATGGGGTCAGAATCCCCATTTGGATCCCATTTGGAAACGGGATCCCAATCTGGATCAGGATGCCAATCGGGAATGGGATCCCATTGTTGTTGGGATTCCAATGGGATCGAGATCCAAATGGGATCCCAATTTCCAATGGGTTCGGGATCCGATTTGGAAACGGGATCCCGATTGGGTTGTCAATCTGGATCGGTAACCCAATTGGGTCGGGATCCGATTAGGGTCGGAATTACAATGGGATATGGGATACCATTTGGGGTGGGGAGCCCGATGGGATATGGGATACCATTAGGAAACGGGATCCCACCACTCGTTTTAGAATTTATTTACGATATCTGATGACTGAATGCTTCTGTGACTTTTTTTCCTGTGACTTTTTTTTCTGTGACTTTTTTTCCTGTGACTTTTTTTCCTGTGACTTTTTTTCCTGTGACTTTTTTTCCTGTGACTTTTTTTCCTAGCAAAATTTGTGACTTTTTTCCATGACTTTTTTTCCTGTGACTTTTTTCCGCTCACCGGGTTTAGGTCGTCATGGAAGTGGTATTCACCGTAAAGGATAAGTTGCCATGGGGCTGTAGTCCCTCTATTTGAGAGGCCTTTTTGTTGAGGAGGAGGGATTTTCTCCAGCAACATCCTTAAACTTGTTTAGTTACCTTTTGGCTCTTTCAATCTTCAATAAACTCCTTACACGTCTTGTTTAGTTACTTTTGGCTCTTTCAATCTTCAATAAACTCTTAAAAAAGAACATGAGCTGCAGTTTTATATTTTATGTCTTGGGATATTTTCTAATAGTGTTTGTCATTTCTAATACCAGAAAACTTCACATCGCATTACGTAATGTTACTATTTTTAGAATATGTTTTCGTAAAATATAGCTTTTAACAATGCATTTCCGCATACACATAGCAGTAACAATTTGTTTGGAAAAATCTTTCGTAAAAAGATATTTTAATGAGAATGACCAGATTTAAAGCCCGGATGTTCTATTAATAAATATCCTCCATTAAATGACAAAACCTATGGCTGCATATTAATAGACATTTGTATGGTATTGATATATTGATTGATAGTTGTATGGCTACATCTGAAGTCTTGGTACATTTTCTTTTGTCATACTGATGTTGTAACTCAAACGTAACATACCTATTGAAAAGCGTCTATAAAAATAAAAATTCTTAGTCTATTGTTTCAGCAGACAAAATCACAGACCTTCCTGTGCAGACCCATTTGAGGTCACATCTCATGGGATGGGAACCGGTGCTCTAGTAAATGTGCTCTGATAACTGTGCTCTGGTAACTGTGCTCTGGTAACTGTGCTCTAGTAACTGTGCTCTAAAAATGTGCTTAGGTAAATGTGCTCTATAACTGTACTTTAGTAATTGCACTCTATAACTGTGCTCTGGTAACTGTGCTCTAGAAACTGTGCTCTAGTAGCTGTGCTCTAGTAACTGTGCTCTAGTAACTGTGCTCTAGTAACTGTGCCCTATAACTGTGCTCTGGTAACTGTGCTATGGTAACTGTGCTCTGGTAACTGTGCTCTGGTAACTGTGCTCTAGTAACTGTGCTCTAGTATATGTGCCATATACCTGTGCTCTAGTATATGTGCCCTATAGCTGTGCTCTATAACTGTGCTCTAGTATATGTGCCCTAGTATATGTGCCCTATAACTGTGCTCTATAAATGTGCTCTGTAACTGTGCTCAGAATTAGACTTGACCAGGACGTGCTGTCACAATGAACTAGATTTGAATAGGATTTTCACAAGTTACTAAAGTGTGGATTATAAGTCAGTGGATAATGCCCTTTGGTCCTTGGTGCTATTATTGGAATCTCAACATTAGATCTTTTATCGTGAAAGAACGTTGGACGAAAATGTAATTAAACACTTCAGAAAATGGGGCCTCCTTAAGCTCTATTGTTACACTGGCATCCTTGCATTATTAAAATTTACAAACGTCTGTTGCTGTTTAGTCATAAACTTTATCCATTTATTCATGGTCTGTTTATCCGTGTTATGTATCCATGATATGTCTGTCCATGTTATGTATCCAAGGTCTTTCTATCCATGTTATGTATCCATGGTCTGTCATCCATGTTATGTATCTATAGTTTGTCCATCCATGTCATGTATATATGGTCTATCTATGTTATGTATCCATAATCTGTCCATGGTATGTATCCATGGTCTTTCCATCCTTGTTATGTATCCATGGTTGTCTATCCATTTTGTGTATCCATGGTCTGTCTAACCATGGTATGTATCCATGGTCAGTCTATCCATCAATTAATATATTAATTATCAATCAAATCATCTTTCCATCCATCCAACCATCTTTCCATCCATCCATCAATCCATGTATGCATATATATATACATAAAAAGTTGTGGCCATTTAGAAATGACATGGCCGTTGTGACTACAGGTTGAGAACTGCTGATGTGCATCAATATGTATTTGTTTAATTTCCATTGTCTCAGATGACTTGAGGTGAACGTGTTCAAGGTAATCGTTTGGAAGATGACCTCTCAGTCTAGAGGCGAACGAAGCAGATACATCTTTCCCTTCAATCAAGACTTAACCAGCTTTGTCGTTCTCTACAAGTTCCGGACAGGTAGTAGACACAACGGGTGATCACCCCTTTCCAATAAGACGAGCCTTGAGCTACGTTCCTTGTTGTAACCTTGAAGTAAGGATTGTTTACCTGTGAGCTGCAGCTGTTTACTTACCGCCAAAATTTCGTGATACTCCGCGGGTTTATTTTTTCATCGGGCGTTTCAATGAAGTTTGAAATTGTAGGGCCTAATAAGTATATTCTTCTTCAAAGTAAACTTATTTACAATGGATATTTATTTTTTAAATTTTTCTGAAGGAAATCAGCTTGAGCCTGTCTGCTCGTCCTCAAAAACTCAAGAGGAAATCTTGTAAATAAACAGAACGACACGAGACGGAAACGGAAGTGCCAAAAGAAGTCTTTAATTGAAACTCAGCAAGACAGATTTCTCATTACATCACTACGATAAAATGTAGCTCTTTTTTTTTTTAAATTATCTTTTTAAAATTTAAATTTGAATTTCAGCTCTAGGGTTAGTGTTAGTGTTAGTGTTACTGTTAGGGTTAGTGTTATTGCTAGTGTTAGTGTTGCTAAATAATCGACGGATATTTCCATTGTAACTTGGGTCATGCAAAAGTTTAGGGTTTGGGTTAGGTTTCGTGTAGTCATGGGGCACCAACTTTCAGGTGCTATACGCCGACAACGACATTTTTTCTTGAAAAAAACATGTATACTTTGGCAGTGAAGCCAAATTTCTGGTTTCGCCCCGGGCACCGCATTTCTTAGACACGCCTCCGATAGTGACTTGGACCTTATCATGTATCTTTGCTTTTTTTTACCTAATTTGCTTGACCTATGCGAAATAATGACATTTTTTTTAAAAGTGCTATAGTTAAATATAATATTTATAGCAGAACATTTTGTATAGAGCAAAAAGCCCCTGAATTACAAAGATGGCTTTGGAAGTAAGCATAGAGAAACTCAACAGAAAACGGGAGGAATTGGGGCCAAACTATGGTTATTGATGTTTTGGGAGAGTGAGGGGTGGCAGATCACAGCGTGTGAGTATGGCTAGATATGATCTTCTAAACATGCCAAGGCGGAGATTGGTGGGTGAACGACGAACAGGCGCTCTAGAAGTTACAGCCTTTCACATCAGCCTTGACCTAAGCATTGGCACATGAAGATTTAAACAAAGCAAACAAGAATACCTACATATTAAACAAAACAATCAAGAATACCTACATATTAAACAAAACAAAGAAGGATAGCTACATGTAACAGCATCGTTACATTCAACTGGGACATGTTAGTTGTATTCGTGTTATTTAATCATTCACTTTACTTGCACATGCATGATCTTCACAAATACGATATAAGCACATCTTGATTTTAATCATCACTATATTTATTTATCTATTTTTATACAAGTCACAATAACAATAATAAAGTCTCCAATATAGGAGAAAACTGATACTTTGTCTTAATACCTCACACAAGCTACTACTACAATATTACTCAATTACACAAGATGGCACAGAATGAAATTCTGGAAGAGCAAAATACAATTCTCCATACTGTTGAATACCTAACCGTTCTCTCTCTTCTTTTGACATTCATCTTAACTTCCGGTACATATTAATTTACTCAAACAATACGTTATCCCAGATAAAATAATTGTGTTCCCATTTGACCTGTTACACTACATATTAAACAAAACAAACAAGGATAGCTACATGTTAAACAAAACAAACAAGGATAGCTACATGTTAAACAAAACAAACAAGGATAGCTACATGTTAAACAAAACAAACAAGGATAGCTACATGTTAAACAAAACAAACAAGGATAGCTTCATATTAAACAAAACAAACAAGGATAGCTACATGTTAAACAAAACAAACAAGGATAGCTTCATATTAAACAAAACAAACAAGGATAGCTACATTTTATACATAAAGGACATTTAAACCAGCAAGGGAGATAAGTTCCTGTCAGGGCAGACAATGCCAGCATTGATAATCCAGCAACCACTTTGTGTCGAGAGTATTGTCCAAACATCTTAACATCTTATAGCCCTACATTCGTTGCGCTATCTAAACGCTGGTGTCCGTTGATTTCATGATAGCGGGGAAGGACGATGCAGCCGCCAAGTGCCCGAACATATTGTTGCTGACAATCAAAACAGACATAACATCGTGGGTGCCATGGAAATTGATGAGCGTCGGTTTTTTGCGATGGGAACAGGAGTCGACCACGCCAGATGTCACAAAAACAGGATTTGGGGAGGGGGGTTGATAACAGCTGAACAGCAGTGTTGGGATGACTCGAGAGGGTTAGAGATTACAGCGTCGCTCGCATGTGCTAACCGTGTCAGACTGATGCATCTGAACGTACACTCTGGTCGACGACAGTAGTGGATATCATTCAGAGTTTTTTAATATTACTTTTTTTTTATATTATTGCCCTCTTGTCCTTCTGAGACCCAACTCACGGAGTAAAATATCATTATTTTTTTGTTCAGCATCATTCGCTCCGGAATTTCTTTCAAAATGTTACACTTTGCAAATTCTATTCCTTAAAAAAATGTCTATTACACAATGTTACTTTTTGCAAACTCTATTCATTGAAAGAAAAGTGATTAAGGTTTCCATTGTCTGAGATGACTTGAGGTCTATTGCCCCAGGCCTTCCAACCCCTAGTGCATGATACCCTCAAACAGTTACTATTGTAGCCAGTGAAATATCCTCATCAAACCAGGCACAGAGACATTGCAAATCCCATCTACATTCATAGGAGCCATAATGATCAATAAATTTATCGTGGGCCCTTAATATACAGAAGAAGAAGAAGAAATGTCACCTAAAATATGTTTGAGGCCTAACCTCGGAAAAGGAGATGTTTATGCCCCTGTCCCAATACTCGCTGTAACTTTCTCACCACCACTAACAATAGCACGTCTTTCAATTCTAGCGTTTCAGAATACCTGAAGAAAGAGCTCACTTCGATACAATTGAGAATACATTTTTAATGTGGTCGCCGGTCAAATGATTGAGAATACCTCGTGAATGTGGTCACAAGCTACACGATTGAGAATACCTTGTGGATACGCTTAAATTAACTAATATACTAATAAGGCACAAACAATGTGTTCAAAGTAGATCAATGAGAAACAAACTTTGTGTGTAAATTAAAAACAATGTTTCTTAAGCTTAAATTATGGTTACACATACACATTGAAAAATTTCAACAATTGTTAGTGATGTCAGAATGTAAGGACAAGAGAGACTGCTCACATCATAACCTTTAGATATTTACATTATTACTATGAACTACATGTTACGTGAGATTAAAATCATCTCATAACATTGCATGTTGAGTCAGGTATGTGGCTCATAGCCTCAATCTCATAACATTGCATGTTGAGCCATGTATGTGGCTCATGTCCTCAGTCAAAGGTAAACAAACTAAAACAGGATCAGGTGTCATACAGGTTCAGGCGCCAGACAGGTTCAGGCGTCACACGGGTTCGGGCGTAAGACAGGCTCAGGCATCACACGGGTTCAGGCGTCACACGGGTTCAGGCATCCCACGGGTTCAGACGTCACACGGGTTCAGTAGTCACACGGGTTCCGACGTGAGACAGGTTCAGACGTCATACAGGTTCAGGTGTCATACAGGCGCATGCGTCATACACGTTCAGGCGTCATACAGGGTCAGGCGTTTGAAAGATTGACGCATCATGCAGAGTAGGCCATACACTTTTGGACTTTGACATCTGCACTATCAGGTAAGACTTCGGGTACTAGGAACAACAAAACAAAAAGACAAGGCCCTAATCAATTGAACCTAGTTTTACATATTTGACATAATCTCAGACACTGAGTATCTCGACAGCTATCGTTTCTCTGTCAGAACAAATGAATTTAAAGAATTATGTGTTGAGTTACATTTGTTTGTGTGTGGGCTAATTTGAAATACATAGGTGTATGTGGGCCAAGTTGACTTACATTTCTGTGTGTAGATCAGGTTGAGCTGATGTGTGTGCGTAGGCCATGCTGATTTACATTTGTGTGTATGGACAAGGCTTGGTTACACTGGTATGTGTTAGATACGTTGAGCTACAATTTTATGTGTGGGCCACGTTAAGTCGCATATGTGTGTGTGGACCAGGTCGGGTTACATTTGTGGGTGTGTGCGGGCCAATATAGGGTTTCCACCACTAAGCAGCAAAAATATCCGTGTATTTATAGTTCGCCCAGTCAGGTTTGTTAGGATTACATCCATGTATTTAAAGTAGTCCCAGTCTGGTTTGTTAGGATTAAATCCATGTATATATAGTAGGCCCAGTCAGGTTTGTTAGGATTACATCTATGTATTTATAGTAGGCCCAGTCAGGTTTGTTAGGATTACATCTATGTATTTATAGCAGGACCAGTCAGGTTTGTTAGGATTACATTCATGTATTTATAACACGCCCAGTCAGGTTTGTTAGGATTACATTCATGTATTTATAGCACGCCCATTCTAGCTGTCAGGTTTGTTCAAGGTGTGATCTGGGCGTGGCATGTTTTAAACATGTTTATTTCTTTGGTTGGTTGATTTGTCTGGTCGATTATTTGGTTGGTTGGGTGGTTGGTTGGTTGGATGTTGGTTAGTTGGTTGGATGTTGGTTGATTGTTTGGTTTCTTATCTATGGAGGATTGGAGAAAGAATAAAGTATTGAAACTGAAATTTTAAAGCTGAATTATTTGGACTCACATTGTAGAAATTAAGATGTGTGTTGTGCCCTCTTTACTCATTGACGTTACATTATTTAAAAAAGTATATGCTATGAGATAAAACTATGATGAGACTGTTTGAGTTAGACTATGTGGTGAAATTCAAATTTTGAAATCTCCTTTTAATTTTCAAAGATGTTCGAGACGTGGTCCCATTATGTGTAAGTGTGCATTGTACAGAAAAGTATAGGATCCCGGCTTTGAACTAGGATAAGGGATGGGAATGTGATAGTTTGTTTTGGGCTGTGATATTAAGATGAGTGTGCAACTGAATCGTGGGATAAATGGGCCACGGGATAATTTGATTTCATCCCGCTTAAATGAGTTCCTGGGGTTCTGAAATGAAAGGTGCTGAAATACGTTTGATAAAATAGACAATATTTGTGATGATATGTAAAATATGTTAGATAAATTGTAAAATATGTATGATGAAATTTTATATAACTTTGATTGTCAGCCTTCCTCCCCCCCCCCCCGAATTACTATGCACGTGACTAGGAGGTACAGCCACAAAGAACAGCCAGGAGGTACAGCCAGGAAGTACAGCAAGGAGGTACAGCCAGGATGTATAGCGAGGAGATCAAGCAGACAGACGGGTTCCAGCACCGATGTGGTAACAATGTTGATATAATTGGCTGAAATCACTTTCACGGTGCGGGTGGTTTGTGAAGGATGGTTGGTACAGAGCAACTCGCTTAATAGAGGATCGCAGAGGCTTTTAATAGTCAGTACACAATGATACTCGACTTCTAGTGTAACGAGTACGATACTCATAAGCCAATGCAGGTTATGCTAAAATTATAATTGCAGATTCTACATTTTTAAAGAAATATTTTAATATGGAATCTAATAAAGGAGGAAAAAAAAGAAAGAAAAGAAAGAAAGAGGAAAGACGGAGTTATTCCAAGGCCTAAATACACTGTCACAAAGTTTTAAACAGCAAAAGACAAAATGGAATGTTTATTATTCAACTGAATATAATTAGGAAATAGGAAACTAAAATCTTACCATTTGTGTCCAACCTAAATCTTACCATTTGTGTGTAACATAAATTTACCATTTGTTTATAGATAAATCTTACCATTTGTGTATAGCCTAAATATTACTATTTGTGCATAACAAAAATTTAACTTTTGTGCATAACCTAAATATGACCATTTGTGTATAACCTAAATCTTACCATTTGTTCATAATCTAAATCTTAACATTGGTGTATAACCTAAATCTTACCATTTGTGTATAACCTAAATCTTACCATTTGTGCATAATCTAAATCTTACCATTTGTGTATAATCTAAATCTTACCATCTGTGTATAACTGAACCCTTTCAAGTTCATTCAAATTCAACAATCTGCAAAGACGGCTTCGTTCAACGATAATTTGAAATCTGTTACTATATCTGACAACACTTTACAATCTATTAGATACATGTTTACCAAAATATGTATAAATATTTCATTGATATTCGATAGTATCTATAAATAGTTCATTGAGACTCTCACTGTTAACTATCGTAAAATATTATATAACTATTTTTAGCTTAGAATAAAAATCATTTGTTTTAAGCAAGGAAAAGAAGAGATTGAATTGGAATTAAATTTAATAGGAATTATTCTTAAAGTTAGCGGCTTGGTACAGATTGTCATGTTCAATTTTGTATTTATGTGTTGTTTTTGTTTTTTGGTGCTTTGGGTACTGACCAATGACAGATAAATAAAATCGTGCTATTTGTTATAGTCTTTTAAAAGCCGCCCATTTCTACGCGACTTTTAAGCCTAACCCTAACCCTAACTTATTCTAGCATTTGATTATATATAGAAATAACTTTGTGTGCCCCATCCACCCTCCCCTTTCCTTGCCAGTTACAATACGTTCCTCGTATGAGGATCCTTGCAGTAAACAATACGTAACTCATGTGAGGACCCCTGTTGTAAACAGTAAGGATAGATCACAACATGAAGCAGCAGTTGCCTTTACTTTCAAATGTTATTAAAGAGCAACCAAAGTGAACCTATCAAGATCTGTTCACAAAAAAACGAATGTTCATATTTTTATTAAAAATACACTTGTCACAACCCCCCTTCCCCACCCAAAAAAGGGGGGGCGTGTAAAATGCAGGGGAAAAGTCCATTCTAGACTCGACAAACTGTTGGCCAGCTTTACCTTCTAGACGCGTGGATTCTCGGTAAATCTAATTACCCACACAAGTCAGTTGTGCGTTCTTTGTTTGCAGGAGAGCGTTCAGAGAACGGAGTCTGCGCGCTTACATCCTGGATGGGCTAGACACACGCGCGCTTACATCCTGGATGGGTTAGACACACGCGCGCGCACATTATGGATGGGTTGGAAACGTGCGCCCACAGACTGGATGGGTTAGAAACGTAAGATCCACAAACTGGATGGGTTAGAAACTTAAGATCCACAATCTGGATGGGTTACAAACGTGCGCCCACAGACTGGATGGTTTAGAAATGTACGCCCACAAACTGGATGGGTTAGAAATGTTCACCCACAAACTGGATAGGACAGAAAAGTGCGCCCCACTTTCCAATAACGAACTTAAAAAGGAGCAATGAATCAACAGAGGTTCATGATAGATTTGTATCTTGTACTTTAATATCCGGATATATTTTTTTTTATATCTGTATATGTTATGTCTTTATATCTTAAGAAATTATTTTTTATATCTGGCGAAAATTAAAGGCCACGGGAGGGGAGAAAATGTGTGTGATAGGGTGGCGTAGGTAGGGTGGCGTAGCTAGGGTGGCGTAGTTAGGGTGGCATAGCTAGGGTGGCGTAGCTAGGATGGCGTAGCTTGGGTTAGTGCAGCCCGGGGTAGTCAAGATTTTTACCCCCTGCCCGCCAAGAAAAAAACCTCTGCATTTGAACGAAATAATTGCCCCTAACCCTAACCGTAATAGCCGCCCAAAACCCTAACCGTAAAAGCCGCCCATAACCCTAATCCATCCATATAAAAAGTTATGCCTTATTTGAAAATGAATAAATCACCCCCACACATGCACAAACACACACACATGCACATAACACAAACAAACATGCATATAAACAAGCTCAAACACACATACATTAACATACAAGCACACACACACACACACACAAACAAATACAAACACACACTAAACCACACATACAAATACACACACTTAAATACACACAACTACAACCACACACAGACATGCACACACAAACGCATACACAACCTCACATAAACACACACACATTATCCACACACACAAACATAGAAACAAACAGACACAACCACACTCTCAGTGTATTCGCCTTATCACCATCCATAATTTACAAACATACACACATAAACACACACAACCACACACAAACAAAAAATCCGACTAGTGTAAATCCGTTGCATGGGGAAACAACTGTCTTTGGAATTCTTGCATGAGTTACCGTCCCTGATCCATTGTGCCTCATTACGCACACAAGTCTGATTATGCACAAATAAAGAAAACACGGCCCCCTGAGACTTTAGCGCCCGACATTTGGGCCCCATATGTTGGAGGGCGGTGATGCAGCGAGGCCAAAGAGACAGCTTTTTTTAAAAATGTCCTGGAAGTGAGGCTGGGCATGGCACATAACTGCTTTCGATTCGATAGAACGACAAATAAGAAGAACATACTGCGAGGATTGAAAGAGAGGACACACCGGGGAGACTGTCATAGAGGACAGACTGGGAGACAGAAAAGAAAGAGAGAACAGGAAGACAGACCAGGAGGACAGACCAGGAGGACAGACCAAGAGGACAGACTAGGAGGACAGACCAGGAGGACAGTCCGGGAGGACATACCAGGATGACAAGCCAGGAAGACAGACCAGAAGGACAGTCCGTAAGGACCGACCAGGATGACTAGCCAGGAGGACAGACCATGAGGATAGACCATGAGGACAGACTAGTAGGAGGACATACCAGGAGGACATACCAGGAGGACATACCAGGAGGACAGACCAGGAGGACAGACCAGGAGGATATAAAATAGAGTCAAATATTGTTTGCCTTTTTTTAAAAAAAAATATTTAATTTTCGGAAATCTTGGCTAAATAATGTTCTGGGTAGATGGCCATTATAATAGCGTCTTGAATTTTGTCTGTAGTATTGTAAAGGAGACCATTATAATAGCGTCTTGATTTTGTCTTTGACAAGGACGAAAGGTCTGGTGTCTGTAGTATTGTAAATGTGATAATAGTTGTCCTGTCATTACTGGTGTACAACAAGCAGTTCAATAAATGTAATATATTCATTTTTGGGAATATTTACTTTGTGGAACAATGGTCCTGTCGAATGAAGGGTTGTAAAAAAAATTGACAACCCTTCATTCGACAGGACCATTGTTCCACAAAAAAATAAAACTATGTCTTTCTACATGCAAACAACTACGTCATTCTGTCTAGGAAACTCGTCTGTCTATATGCTAACTACTCCTGCATTCTGTCTAGGAAACTCGTCTGTCTATATGCTAACAGCTCCTGCATTCTGTCTAGGAAACTCGTCTGTCTATATGCTAACAACTCCTGCATTCTGTCTAGGAAACTCGTCTGTCTATATGCTAACAACTCCTGCATTCTGTCTAGGAAACTCGTCTGTCTATATGCTAACAACTCCTGCATTCTGTCTAGGAAACTCGTCTGTCTATATGCTAACAGCTCCTGCATTCTGTCTAGGAAACTCGTCTGTCTATATGCTAACAACTCCTGCATTCTGTCTAGGAAACTCGTCTGTCTATATGCTAACAACTCCTGCATTCTGTCTAGGAAACTCGTCTGTCTATATGCTAACAACTCTTGCATTCTGTCTAGGAAACTCGTCTGTCTATATGCTAACAACTCCTGCATTCTGTCTAGGAAACTCGTCTGTCTATATGCTAACAACTCCTGCATTCTGTCTAGGAAACTCGTCTGTCTATATGCTAACAGCTCCTGCATTCTGCCTAGGAAACTCGTCTGTCTATATGCTAACAGCTCCTGCATTCTGTCTAGGAAACTCGTCTGTCTATATGCTAACAACTCCTGCATTCTGCCTAGGAAACTCGTCTGAACTAACAACTCCTGCATTCTGCCTAGCAAACTCGTCTGAACTAACAACTCCTGCATTCTGCCTAGGAAACTCATCTGAACTAACAACTCCTGCATTATGTCTAGGAAACTCGTCTGAACTAACAACTCCTGCATTCTGCCTAGGAAACTCGTCTGAACTAACAACTCCTGCATTCTGCCTAGGAAACTCGTCTGAACTAACAACTCCTGCATTCTGCCTAGGAAACTCGTCTGAACTAACAACTCCTGCATTCTGTCTAGGAAACTCTGGTCTTTCAAATTGTATCGCAGAGACTGCAATAGTTTAGGATTTGTTAAGAGTGGATGCTGCATGGGGCCTTGGATATTAAAGTAAAACATTGTGGGGGGGGGGGGGGGGGGTCTTTAAAATTCACTTCATGGCTCTAAATTGGGTGCAAGACACAAACTTTTCAACAGACAAAAACAACAAAAAAAAAAACAAAAAAAAAAAAATAACCAATGAATTTGTGAAATAATTTTATTTACACGAGTTGGATTGAAATCTTAGCTCCAGATATGGTATTTTATTTAATTAAACAATCTTATGTCCAGACATGCTATTTTATATCATTAAACAATCTTAGCTCTAGTTATGGTAAATTTTTTCATTAAAATTTATAGATCACTTGGCCTACAAATACACGTGCACTGTCAACAAATCCAAACTTGGTTAGGGAAGAAACATGTGAAGAACTTAGCACTTGGGCATTTTGATTGAAAAAATAAATGGATTGCTAAAAGGGCAAGTAAACTTGTGTGCCTTAAAGTGAGGAGCGCGCGCAACAGGCGGAAATAAGACCTGAATGATGTTTGTGGCCAGGTAATCAGGCACAGGACGTGCCAACAAGTGTTCACGGGCCATATACCACGTGACTTAACTGGCATGCTGGAAACATCTCCAGGCAGAACCTTGAGGTAAATAACCATTTGTTCCATTGCACAAGAAACTTCTCAGCAACGGAACTACATAGCAGATATGATAAAAGAATCGACTCACAGGCGTAAATACAGAGCAACATATTAAAGTAATCTCTCAGTGGCGGAACTAAGAGACAGGCATAGGTCCATAAAATCCTCTGTGTGGTAACTACCATGAAGATGGAGTCGGGAAATTAAATTGACATCATGGATGAAGCTTAAATAGCTATACGCATCTATGATTTCTTTATTAATATTATGAGAACCATCGCAGAAGGCACTCATTACTTAACTCTTAACACTACCCGAGATTCAGCGTGCTGGAGATTTGGCGATGGGGCAGGGTGTTAGGGTTAGGGGTGCCATGGAGTGGAGGGGGTCATAACCAGCACCATCTACACAAATAAACCGAGATGCAACACTCAATGTCCTGGAACAACACCTCAGATGTAACACTCAATGTCCTGGAACAACACCTCAGATGTAACACTCAATGTCCTGGAAAAACATCTCAGATGTAACACTCAATGACCTGGAACAACACCTCAGATGTAACACTCAATGTCCTGGAACAACACCTCAGATGCAACACTCAATGTCCTGGAACAACACATCAGATGTAACACTCAATGTCCTGGAACAACACCTCAGATGCAACACTCAATGTCCTGGAACAACCCCTCAGACACAACACTCAATGTCCTGGAACAACACCTCAGATGTAACACTCCATGTCCCGGAACAACACCTCAGATTTAACACTCAATGTCCTGGAACAACACCTCAAATGTAACACTCAATGTCCTGGAACAACACCTCAGATGTAACACGAGACAATAACACAAGACAAGACTATAACAAACACAATAAAATAATAAACACAAGACAATAACAAACACAAGACTATAACAAGGTCAACACAATAACACAAGACAATACAAAGACAAGACAATAACACAAGACAATAAGAAACATAAGAAAATAAGAAAAAAAGACAATAACAAACACAAGATTATAACAAACACAAGACAATAACAAACACAAGACAATAACAAATACAAGACAATAACAAACACAAGACAATAACAAACACAAGACAATAACAAACACAAGACAATAACAAACACAAGACACTAACAAACACAAGACAATAACAAACACAAGACACTAACAAACACAAAACAATAACAAACACAAGACAATAACAAACACAAGACAATAACAAACACAAGACAATAACAAACACAAGACTATAACAAACACAAAACAATAACAAACACAAGACATTAACAAACATAAGACAATAACAAAAAGAAGACAATACAAACACAAGACAAAAACAAAAACACAATACAATAACAAACACAAGACAATAACAAACACAAGACAATAACAAACACAAGACAATAACAAATACAAGACAATAACAAACACAAGACAATAACAAACACAAGACACTAACAAACACAAGACAATAACAAACACAAGACACTAAAAAACATAAGACAATAACAAACACAAGACACTAACAAACACAAGACAATAACAAACACAAGACAATAACAAACACAAGAATATAACAAACACAAGATTATAACAAACACAAGACAATAACAAACACAAGACAATAACAAACACAAGACATTAACAAACATAAGACAATAACAAAAACAAGACAATACAAACACAAGACACTAACAAACACAAGACAATAACAAACACAAGACAATAACAAACACAAGACAATAACAAACACAAGACAATAACAAAAACAAGACAATACAAACACAAGACAATAACAAACACAAGACAATAACAAACACAAGACAATAACAAACACAAGACAATAACAAATACAAGACAATAACAAACACAAGACAATAACAAAAACAAGACAATACAAAAACAAGACAATAACAAACACAAGACAATAACAAACACAAGACAATAACAAACACAAGACACTAACAAACACAAGACAATAACAAACACAATATACTAACAAACACAAGACAATAACAAACACAAGACAATAACAAACACAAGACACTTACAAACACAAGACAATAACAAACACAAGATTATAACAAACACAAGACAATAACAAACACAAGACAATAACAAACACAAGACAATAACAAACACAAGACAATAACAAACATAAGACAATAACAAACACAAGACAATAACACACGACAATAATAAACATAAGACAATAATACAAGACAATACAAACACAAGACAATAAAAAAAGACAATAAGAAACATAAGAAAATAAGAAAAACAAGACAATAACAAACACAAGACTATAACAAACACAAGACAATAACACAAGACAATAACAAACACAATACAATAACAAACACAATACAATAACAAACACAAGACAATAACAAACACAAGACACTAACAAACACAAGACAATAACAAGCACAAGACACTAACAAACACAAGACAATAACAAACACAAGACAATAACAAACACAAGACACTAACAAACACAAGAAAATAACAAACACAAGACAATAACAAACACAAGACTATAACAAACACAAGATTATACCAAATACAAGACAATAACAAACACAAGACAATAACAAACACAAGACATTAACAAACATAAGACAATAACAAAAACAAGACAATAAAAACACAAGACAATAACAAACACAAAACAATAACAAACACAAGACAATAACAAATACAAGACAATAACAAACACAAGACAATAACAAACACAAGACAATAACAAACACAATACAATAACAAACACAAGACACTAACAAACACAAGACACTAACAAACACAAGACAATAACAAACACAAGACACTAAGAAACACAAGACAATAACAAACACAAGACAATAACAAACACAAGACAATAACAAACACAAGACAATAACAAACACAAGACAATAACAAACACGAGACAATAACAAACACAAGACACTTACAAACACAAGACAATAACAAACACAAGACAATAACAAACACAAGATTATAACAAACACAAGACAATAACAAACACAAGACAATAACAAACACAAGACAATAACAAACACAAGACAATAACAAACACAAGACAATAACAAACACAAGACAATAACAAACACAAGACAATAACAAACACAAGACAATAACAAACACAAGACAATAACAAACACAAGACAATAACAAACACAAGACAATAACACACGACAATAATAAACATAAGACAATAACACAAGACAATACAAACACAAGACAATAAAACAAGACAATAAGAAACATAAGAAAATAAGAAAAACAAGACAATAACAAACACAAGACTATAACAAACACAAGACAATAACACAAGACAATAACAAACACAAGACAATAACAAACACAATACAATAACAAACACAAGACAATAACAAACACAAGACACTAACAAACACAAGACACTAACAAACACAAGACAATAACAAGCACAAGACACTAACAAACACAAGACAATAACAAACACAAGACAATAACAAACACAAGACACTAACAAACACAAGAAAATAACAAACACAAGACAATAACAAACACAAGACTATAACAAACACAAGATTATACCAAACACAAGACAATAACAAACACAAGACAATAACAAACACAAGACATTAACAAACATAAGACAATAACAAAAACAAGACAATACAAACACAAGACAATAACAAACACAAAACACTTACAAACACAAGACACTAACAAACACAAGACAATAACAAACACAAGACAATAACAAACACAAGACACTAACAAACACAAGACACTAACAAACACAAGACAATAACAAACACAAGACAATAACAAACACAAGACAATAACAAACACAAGACACTAACAAACACAAGACAATAACAAACACAAGACAATAACAAACACAAGACTATAACAAACACAAGATATAACAAACACAAGACAATAACAAACACAAGACAATAACAAACACGAGACAATAACAAACACAAGACAATAACAAACACAAGACAATAACAAACACAAGACAATAAAAAACACAAGACTATAACAAACACAAGACAATAACACAAGACAATACAAACACAAGACAATAAAACAAGACAATAAGAAACATAAGAAAATAAGAAAAACAAGACAATAACAAACACAAGACAATAACAAACACAAGACTATAACAAACACAAGATATAACAAACACAAGACAATAACAAACACAAGACAATAACAAACACGAGACAATAACAAACACAAGACAATAACAAACACAAGACAATAACAAACACAAGACAATAAAAAACACAAGACTATAACAAACACAAGACAATAACACAAGACAATACAAACACAAGACAATAAAACAAGACAATAAGAAACATAAGAAAATAAGAAAAACAAGACAATAACAAACACAAGACTATAACAAACACAAGACAATAACAAACACAAGACAATAACAAACACAAGACACTAACAAACACAAGACAATAACAAACACAAGACAATAACAAACACAAGACAATAACAAACACAAGACAATAACAAACACAAGACAATAACAAACACAAGACAATAACAAACACAAGACAATAAAAACACAAGACAATAACAAACTCAAGACAATAACAAACACAAGACAATAACACAAGAAGCTGTCCATCAAAACTAAGCGTATTTTTTATAAGCTTAACAACATACAAGTGGATTTAGATTTTTAGAAAAAGTTGGTGATTATAGGAGAGATAATTTTTATGGTTGGGATATCCACCACTTGGAGGTTTAGGGTTGGGATTCCACCAGCTGGAGGTTTAGGGTTGGGATATCCACCATCTGGAGGTTTATGGTTGGGATGTCCACCATCTGGAGTTTCAGGGTAGGGATATCCACCATCTAGAGGTTTATAAATGGGGCTGCCTCCTATGGAGGTTTAGGTGTGGAATCTATGCTAAAAATTAGTTATATATATATTATGTAAAAAGTGAAACAAAACCATCTCATTGTTCTGATTACTTCAAAGAAAAAATCATAATTATTTATCTCTGACAAAATGCAGGCAAAAGTTGACAAAAGGCAGACAAATGATGACAAAAGGCAAACAAACGAGGCTGTGGTTCTAGCTGAGATCCATTTGTGTATATTTGTGTTTCGGATATTAACAACATTCCACGCATGCGTATACACACTTAAGATTTTCCCATCCGGTGAGAGAGAGCCAAAAAATGTTATTTGGATGATCCTCATAGGAGTTGTCTGCCACTGGATTAGACAAAGTTATCTGTCATTAGATTAAAGAGAGTTGTCTGTCACTGGATTAGACAAAGTTCTCTGTCATTATATTAAAGAGAGTTGTCTGTCGCTGGATAAGACAGAGTTGTCGTCATTAGATTAAATATAGGTGTGTGTTACTCTATTTAAACAGAGTTTTCTGTCATTAGAGTAAATAGAGTTGTCTGTCACTGGATTAATCAGAGCTGTCTGTCACAGGCTAATTAGAGGGTCATATAAAGTTAATTTTCACTGTTGAAATATCAGCAAAGGATGATTTTGACTGAGGATGTAAATGGCTGTTGAAAGGCTCAAGGAGGATGTCCACATAACTGTTGCCCACATTCTTTTTGCCACTATTCTTGCCCCAATACTGTTACCCACATACTGTGGCCCACATAACTGTTACTCACATAATGTTGCCCACATAACTGTATCCCATATACTGTTGCCAACATATTTATGTTTGTTTATGCGGTGGCACCTTACAATTCGAGGCACAAATAAATCCGAGCTTGGCCAATTTAAGAACCTTTGATTTGGGTGCACATATCCTCTTACGTCAAAAGATGAACCTTATGTAATAACGGTCCGCGCGGATTTCACAATATAATATTTAGATGACACGAGTGACAAGAATTCCAGGGTCGGATACCGTAAGATGTATAGCGAATAGAAACAGTGTAAGACGCGACTAACTCTCCAATGACGCGACTAGACCTCTTAAGTCGCCAATAGCCCTCTTAGGACGGTCTAGACCTCGTAAGACGCAACTAGACCTTGAATAGAAAATAAAAGAAAGATTGGTTGAATTGAATCCTTACACTGCAGACGTCTCATAGAGGAGCAGACGATAAACTGTGGTGTGATCACTTGACACATAGTAGCAGCCTATAAACTGTGATGTGGTCACTTGACACATAGTAGCAGCCTATAAACTGTGATGTGGTCACTTGACACATAGTAGCAGTCGAGAAACTGTGATGTCTGCTTTGGTAGCATAATATTGAACAACAATACTTTAAAAAATTGTTTCCCTTTTTCCATGTTTTATTTTGTTCTCTGTATCCCAATTCTTTATATGTGCATTTCAATATGTTTAAACGTCTTAAATACATTTTTGAAGATAAACCTTTTCATTGAAAACTCCATAAATACCTGAAATGCAGCGAAACTTGTCCCCCCTGCTCTTAAGTGTCTTCCTATCTGACGAAAAGCGTGTGTTATCTCCCCGAATCCTGATAACCTGTGATAACATTTGATGTACACATGAGAACAGACCATGCCACTCATTTGAACAGGTCGTAACAAGAACGGAATTTATTTTGTCAGGAGAAAGGTGCAAACTAGAGATCAGGTTTCAAATGGCTGCCTGGATAGGAATGTCCTCCCTAAATGAGAAGTCTTACTGTCTGGATAGGAATGTTCTCCCTAAATTGGAAGTCTTACTGGCTGGATAGGAATGTCCTACCTAAATGGAAAGTCTGACTGTCTGGATAGGAATGTTCTCCCTAAATTGGAAGTCTTACTGGCTGGATAGGTATGTCCTCCCTAAATGGGAAGTCTTACTGGCTGGATAGGACTGTCCTACCTAAATGGAAAGTCTTACTGGCTGGATAGGACTGTCCTACCTAAATGTAAAGTCCTACTGGCTGGATAGGAATGTCCTCCCTAAATGGGAAGTCTTAATGGCTGGATAGGAATGTCCTCCCTAAATGGGAAGCCTTACTGCCTGGATAGGAATGTCCGTCCTAAATGGGAAGTCTTACTGGCTGGATAAGAATGTCCTCCCTAAATGGGAAGTCTTACTGCCTGGATAGGAATTTTACGCCCTAAATGGGAAGTTTTAGTAGCTGGGTGGCATTGTCTGCCCTAAACCGAAGTTCTTACTGGCTGGATGGTAATGTCTGCCCTAAAAGAGATGTCTTAGTGTCTGGATGGCAATGTCTGCCCTAAAAGAGATGTCTTAGTGGCTGGATGGCAATGTCTGCCCTAAAAGAGATATCTTAGTGGCTGGATGGCAATGCCTGCCTTAAAAGAGATGTCTTAGTGGCTGGATGGATATGTCCGCCTTAAAAGGGAGGTCGTACTGGCTTGATTGAAATGTCCGCCTTAAAAGAGAGGTCTTACTGGTCGTATGGAAATGTCCACCTTAAAAGACAGGTCTTACTAGTCGTATGGTAATGTCCACCTTAAAAGAGAGGTCTTACTGGTCGTATGGTAATGTCCGCCTCAAAAGAGAGGTCTTACTGGACATATGGGAATGTCCGCCTTAAAAGAGAGGTCTTACTGGTCGTATGGGAATGTCAGCCTTAAAAGAGAGGTCTTACTGGTCGTATGGGAATGTCAGCCTTAAAAGAGAGGTCTTACTGGTCGTATGAGAATGTCCGCCTTAAAAGAGAGGTCTAACCTGCATGTAAAATTTAAATGGATCACTGTTCAAATGGTGTGTATCGTATTTTTTTTTTAATGTGGCGGTTTAAAAGTGTTATGGTCTCAGTGGAAAGTAGTAGCGTACATCTCTCATCTCCACTATTGCGTTTTCTATGTCGTCATTAGTTAACTTTCTTCATCTTTTTACCACACCTCCCACCACTCTTTTGATTTTGAAAGTTTGTTTACAATTTTCAAAAGCTTCTTCTTATATTTTGCATACAGTCTTTGGCTATTAAATTTCTTGACTTTCAATTCAAGAAAATTATGATTCATTTATTTAAATATCACATTCGCAAATGGCGTCGGTGGGCAGTCGAGCATGGGCTCCTAATGCCCCCCGGCACATCTCCACGCTGGCCAGACACCGGGTTTCCCCGCCGACAGACCGTGCGGCGGCACGCCGGGAACCTCCCACCTGGCCTGGAGGACGTCCGGTCGATCGTGAACGCTGCGTTTAAAATGTTCGCAGTCCACTTCAATTGGGTCTGGTCGGGTTTGCTTCCACTCCGGAGAGAAGGGGTTGCGTTACCACCCCCACTTTGTGTGTGTGTGTGTGTATGTATGTGTGTGTGTGTGTGCATGTGTGTGTGTGTGTTTTGTGCTATAACCGTTCACTCTGCCTTAATTGATACAGTGGAGATGGTTAACTAAGTCTATGATAACTGTCACTGCTACATCAAGACTTCTAATACAGTGGAGATGGTTAACTAAGTCTATGATAACTGTCACTGCTACATCAAGACTTCTAATAAAGTTAAAGAGATGGTTAACTAAGTCCATGATAACTTAATAACTGTCAATGCAACATCAAGACTTCTAATACAGTGGAGATTGTTAACTAAGTCTATAATAACTGTCACTGCTACATCAAGACTTCTAATACAGTGGAGATGGTTAACTAAGTCTATGATAACTGTCACTGCTACATCAAGACTTCTAATACAGTGGAGATGTTAACTAAGTCTATGATAACTTAATAACTGTCATTGCTACATCAACACTTCTAATACAGTGGACGGGGTTAACTAAGTCTATGATAACTTAATAACTGTCATTGCTACATCAAGACTTCTAATACAGTGGACGGGGTTAACTAAGTCTATGATAACTTAATAACTGTCAATGCTACATCAAGACTTCTAATACAGTGGAGATGGTTAACTAAGTCTATGATAACTGTCACTGCTACATTAAGACTTCTAATACAGTGGAGATGGTTAACTAAGTCTATGATAACTGTCACTGCTACATCAAGACTTCTAATACAGTGGAGATGGTTAACTAAGTCTATGATAACTGTCACTGCTACATCAAGACTTCTAATACAGTGGAGATGGTTAACTAAGTCTATGATAACTTAATAACTGTCACTTCTACATCAATACTTCTAATACAGTGGAGGGGGTTAACTAAGTATATTATAACTAAATAACTGTCAATGCTACATCAAGACTTCTAATACAGTGGAGATGGTTAAATAAGTCTATGATAACTGTCACTGCTACATCAACACTTCTAATACAGTGGAGATGGTTAACTTAGTTGATAACTGTCACAGCTACATCAAGACTTCGAATATAGTGGAGATCGTTAACTAAGTCTATGATAACTTAATAACTGTCACTTCAACATCAAGACTTCTAATACAGTGGAGGGTGTTAACTAAGTATATGATAACTAAATAACTGTCAATGCTACATCAAGACTTCTAATACAGTGGAGATGGTTAACTAAGTCTTTGATAACGGTCACTGCTACATCAAAACTTCTAATACAGTGGAGATCGTTAACTAACTCTATGATAACTTAATAACTGTCACTGCTACATCAAGACTTCTAATACAGTGGAGATGGTTAACGTAGTCTATGATAACTGTCACTGCTACATCAAGACTTCTAATACAGTGGAGATGGTTAACTAAGACTATGATAACTAAATAACTGTCACTGCTTCATCAAGACTTCTAATACAGTGGAGATGGTTAACTAAGTCTATGATAACTTAATAACTGTCACTTCTACATCAAGACTTCTAATACAGTGGAGGGGGTTAACTAAGTATATTATAACTAAATAACTGTCAATGCTACATCAAGACTTATAATACAGTGGAGATGGTTAAATAAGTCTATGATAACTGTCACTGCTACATCAACACTTCTAATACAGTGGAGATGGTTAACTTAGTTGATAACTGTCACAGCTACATCAAGACTTCTAATACAGTGGAGATCGTTAACTAAGTCTATAATAACTGTCACTGCTACTTCAAGACTTCTAATACAGTGGAGATGGTTAAATAAGTCTATGATAACTTAATAACTGTCACTTCAACATCAAGACTTCTAATACAGTGGAGGGGGTTAACTAAGTATATGATAACTAAATAACTGTCAATGCTACATCAAGACTTCTAATACAGTGGAGATGGTTAACTAAGTCTTTGATAACGGTCAGTGCTACATCAAAACTTCTAATACAGTGGAGATCGTTAACTAACTCTATGATAACTTAATAACTGTCACTGCTACATCAAGACTTCTAATACAGTGGAGATGGTTAACGTAGTCTATGATAACTGTCACTGCTACATTAAGACTTCTAATACAGTGGAGATGGTTAACTAAGACTATGATAACTAAATAACTGTCACTGCTACATCAAGACTTCTAATACAGTGGAGATGGTTAACTAAGTCTATGATAAATGTCACTGCTACATAAAGACTTCTAATACAGTGGAGATTGTTAACTAAGTCTATGATAACTTTATAACTATCACTTCTACATCAAGACTTCTAATACAGTGGAGATGGTTAACTAAGTCTATGATAATCGTCACAGCTACATCAAGACTTCTAATAAAGTTAAAGAGATGGTTAACTAAGTATATGATAACTTAATAACTGTCAATGCAACATCAAGACTTCTAATACAGTGGAGATGGTTAACTAAGTCTATGATAACTATCACTGCTACATCAAGACTTCTAATACAGTGGAGATGGTTAACTAAGTCTTTGATAAAAGTCACTGCTACATCAAAACTTCTAATACAGTGGAGATCGTTAACTAACTCTATGATAACTTAATAACTGTCACTGCTACATCAAGACTTCTAATACAATAAAGATGGTTAACGTAGTCTATCATAACTGTCACTGCTACATCAAGACTTCTAATACAGTGGAGATGGTTAACTAAGACTATGATAACTAAATAACTGTCACTGCTACATCAAGACTTCTAATACAGTGGAGATGGTTAACTAAGTCTATGATAACTTAATAACTGTCACTTCTACATCAAGACTTCTAATACAGTGGAGGGGGTTAACTAAGTATATTATAACTAAATAACTGTCAATGCTACATCAAGACTTCTAATACAGTGGAGATGGTTAAATAAGTCTATGATAACTGTCACTGCTACATCAACACTTCTAATACAGTGGAGATGGTTAACTTAGTTGATAACTGTCACAGCTACATCAAGACTTCGAATACAGTGGAGATCGTTAACTAAGTCTATAATAACTGTCACTGCTACTTCAAGACTTCTAATACAGTGGAGATGGTTAAATAAGTCTATGATAACTTAATAACTGTCACTTCAACATCAAGACTTCTAATACAGTGGAGGGGGTTAACTAAGTATATGATAACTAAATAACTGTCAATGCTACATCAAGACTTCTAATACAGTGGAGATGGTTAACTAAGTCTTTGATAACGGTCAGTGCTACATCAAAACTTCTAATACAGTGGAGATCGTTAACTAACTCTATGATAACTTAATAACTGTCACTGCTACATCAAGACTTCTAATACAGTGGAGATGGTTAACGTAGTCTATGATAACTGTCACTGCTACATCAAGACTTCTAATACAGTGGAGATGGTTAACTAAGACTATGATAACTAAATAACTGTCACTGCTACATCAAGACTTCTAATACAGTGGAGATGGTTAACTAAGTCTATGATAAATGTCACTGCTACATAAAGACTTCTAATACAGTGGAGATTGTTAACTAAGTCTATGATAACTTTATAACTATCACTTCTACATCAAGACTTCTAATACAGTGGAGATGGTTAACTAAGTCTATGATAATTGTCACAGCTACATCAAGACTTCTAATAAAGTTAAAGAGATGGTTAACTAAGTATATGATAACTTAATAACTGTCAATGCAACATCAAGACTTCTAATACAGTGGAGATGGTTAACTAAGTCTATGATAACTATCACTGCTACATCAAGACTTCTAATACAGTGGAGATGGTTAACTAAGTCTTTGATAAAAGTCACTGCTACATCAAAACTTCTAATACAGTGGAGATCGTTAACTAACTCTATGATAACTTAATAACTGTCACTGCTACATCAAGACTTCTAATACAATAAAGATGGTTAACGTAGTCTATGATAACTGTCACTGCTACATCAAGACTTCTAATACAGTGGAGATGGTTAACTAAGACTATGATAACTAAATAACTGTCACTGCTACATCAAGACTTCTAATACAGTGGAGATGGTTAACTAAGTCTATGATAACTTAATAACTGTCACTTCTACATCAAGACTTCTAATACAGTGGAGGGGGTTAACTAAGTATATTATAACTAAATAACTGTCAATGCTACATCAAGACTTCTAATACAGTGGAGATGGTTAAATAAGTCTATGATAACTGTCACTGCTACATCAACACTTCTAATACAGTGGAGATGGTTAACTTAGTTGATAACTGTCACAGCTACATCAAGACTTCGAATACAGTGGAGATCGTTAACTAAGTCTATGATAACTGTCACTGCTACTTCAAGACTTCTAATACAGTGGAGATGGTTAACTAAGTCTATGATAACTTAATAACTGTCACTTCAACATCAAGACTTCTAATACAGTGGAGGGTGTTAACTAAGTATATGATAACTAAATAACTGTCAATGCTACATCAAGACTTCTAATACAGTGGAGATGGTTAACTAAGTCTTTGATAACGGTCACTGCTACATCAAAACTTCTAATACAGTGGAGATCGTTAACTAACTCTATGATAACTTAATAACTGTCACTGCTATATCAAGACTTCTAATACAGTGGAGATGGTTAACTAAGTCTATGATAACTGTCACTGCTACATCAAGACTTCTAATACAGTGGAGATGGTTAACTAAGTCTATGATAACTTAATAACTGTCATTGCTACATCAACACTTCTAATACAGTGGACGGGGTTAACTAAGTCTATGATAACTTAATAACTGTCATTGCTACATCAAGACTTCTAATACTGTGGACGGGGTTAACTAAGTCTATGATAACTTAATAACTGTCAATGCTACATCAAGACTTCTAATACAGTGGAGATGGTTAACTAAGTCTATGATAACTGTCACTGCTACATTAAGACTTCTAATACAGTGGAGATGTCTAACTAAGTCTATGATAAATGTCACTGCTACATCAAGACTTCTAATACAGTGGAGATGGTTAACTAAGTCTATGATAACTGTCACTGCTACATCAAGACTTCTAATACAGTGGAGATGGTGAACTAAGTCTATGATAACTGTCACTGCTACATCAAGACTTCTAATACAGTGGAGATGGTTAACTAAGTCTATGATAACTTAATAACTGTCACTTCTACATCAATACTTCTAATACAGTGGAGGGGGTTAACTAAGTATATTATAACTAAATAACTGTCAATGCTACATCAAGACTTCTAATACAGTGGAGATGGTTAAATAAGTCTATGATAACTGTCACTGCTACATCAACACTTCTAATACAGTGGAGATGGTTAACTTAGTTTATAACTGTCACAGCTACATCAAGACTTCTAATACAGTGGAGATCGTTAACTAAGTCTATGATAACTGTCACTGCTACTTCAAGACTTCTAATACAGTGGAGATGGTTAACTAAGTATATGATAACTTAATAACTGTCACTTCAACATCAAGACTTCTAATACAGTGGAGGGGGTTAACTAAGTATATGATAACTAAATAACTGTCAATGCTACATCAAGACTTCTAATACAGTGGAGATGGTTAACTAAGTCTTTGATAACGGTCACTGCTACATCAAAACTTCTAATACAGTGGAGATCGTTAACTAACTCTATGATAACTTAATAACTGTCACTGCTACATCAAGACTTCTAATACAATAAAGATGGTTAACGTAGTCTATGATAACTGTCACTGCTACATCAAGACTTCTAATACAGTGGAGATGGTTAACTAAGACTATGATAACTAAATAACTGTCACTGCTACATCAAGACTTCTAATACAGTGGAGATGGTTAACTAAGTTTATGATAACTTAATAACTGTCACTTCTACATCAAGACTTCTAATACAGTGGAGGGGGTTAACTAAGTATATTATAACTAAATAACTGTCAATGCTACATCAAGACTTCTAATACAGTGGAGATGGTTAAATAAGTCTATGATAACTGTCACTGCTACATCAACACTTCTAATACAGTGGAGATGGTTAACTTAGTTGATAACTGTCACAGCTACATCAAGACTTCTAATACAGTGGAGATCGTTAACTAAGTCTATGATAACTGTCACTGCTACTTCAAGACTTCTAATAAGGTGGAGATGGTTAAATAAGTCTATGATAACTTAATAACTGTCACTTCAACATCACGACTTCTCATACAGTGGAGGGGGTTAACTAAGTATATGATAACTAAATAACTGTCAATGCTACATCAAGACTTCTAATACAGTGGAGATGGTTAACTAAGTCTTTGATAACGGTCAGTGCTACATCAAAACTTCTAATACAGTGGAGATCGTTAACTAACTCTATGATAACTTAATAACTGTCACTGCTACATCAAGACTTCTAATACAGTGGAGATGGTTAATGTAGTCTATGATAACTGTCACTGCTACATCAAGACTTCTAATACAGTGGAGATGGTTAACTAAGACTATGATAACTAAATAACTGTCACTGCTACATCAAGAATTCTAATACAGTGGAGATGGTTAACGTAGTCTATGATAACTGTCACTGCTACATCAAGACTTCTAATACAGTGGAGATGGTTAACTAAGACTATGATAACTAAATAACTGTCACTGCTACATCAAGACTTCTAATACAGTGGAGATGGTTAACTAAGTCTATGATAAATGTCACTGCTACATAAAGACTTCTAATACAGTGGAGATTGTTAACTAAGTCTATGATAACTTTATAACTATCACTTCTAAATCAAGACTTCTAATACAGTGGAGATGGTTAACTAAGTCTATGATAATTGTCACAGCTACATCAAGACTTCTAATAAAGTTAAAGAGATGGTTAACTAAGTCTATGATAACTTAATAACTGTCAATGCAACATCAAGACTTCTAATACAGTGGAGATGGTTAACTAAGTCTATGATAACTATCACTGCTACATCAAGACTTCTAATACAGTGGAGATGGTTAACTAAGTCTATGATAACTTAATAACTGTCACTGCTATATCAAGACTTCTAATACAGTGGAGATGGTTAACTAAGTCTATGATAACTTAATAACTGTCATTGCTACATCAACACTACTAATACAGTGGACGGGGTTAACTAAGTCTATGATAACTTAATAACTGTCATTGCTACATCAAGACTTCTAATACAGTGGACGGGGTTAACTAAGTCTATGATAACTTAATTACTGTCAATGCTACATCAAGACTTCTAATACAGTGGAGATGGTTAACTAAGTCTATGATAACTGTCACTGCTACATCAAGACTTCTAATACAGTGGAGATGGCTAACTAAGTCTATGATAAATGTCACTGCTACATCAAGACTTCTAATACAGTGGAGATTGTTAACTAAGTCTATGATAACATTCACTGCTACATCAAGACTTCTAATACAGTGGAGATGGTTAACTAAGTCCATGATAACAGTCACTGCTACATCAAGACTTCTAATACAGTGGAGATGGTTAACTAAGTCTATGATAACTTAATAACTGTCACTTCTACATCAAGACTTCTAATACAGTGGAGGGGGTTAACTAAGTATATTATAACTAAATAACTGTCAATGCTACATCAAGACTTCTAATACAGTGGAGATGGTTAAATAAGTCTATGATAACTGTCACTGCTACATCAAGACTTCTAATACAGTGGAGATGGTTAACTTAGTTGATAACTGTCACAGCTACATCAAGACTTCTAATACAGTGGAGATCGTTAACTAAGTCTATGATAACTGTCACTGCTACATCAAGACTTCTAATACAGTGGAGATGGTTAACTAAGTCTATGATAACTTAATAACTGTCACATCAACATCAAGACTTCTAATACAATGGAGGGGGTTAACTAAGTATATGATAACTAAATAACTGTCAATGCTACATCAAGACTTCTAATACAGTGAAGATTGTTAACTAAGTCTATGATAACTGTCACTGCTACATCAAGAATTCTAATATAGTGGAGATGGTAAACTAAGTCTATTATAACAATCACTGCTACATCAAGACTTCTAATACAGTTGAGATGGTTAACTAAGTCTTTGATAACGGTCACTGCTACATCAAGACTTCTAATACAGTGGAGATCGTTAACTAAGTCTATGATAACTTAATAACTGTCACTGCTACATCAAGACTTCTAATACAATGGAGATGGTTAACTTAGTCTATGATAACTGTCACTGCTACATCAAGACTTCTAATACAGTGGAGATTGTTAACTAAGTCTATGATAAATGTCACTGCTACATAAAGACTTCTAATACAGTGGAGATTGTTAACTAAGTCTATGATAACTTAATAACTATCACTTCTACATCAAGACTTCTAATACAGTGGAGATGGTTAACTAAGTCTATGATAACTGTCACTGCTACATAAAGACTTCTAATACAGTGGAGATCGTTAACTAAGTCTATGATAGCTTAATAACTGTCATTGCTACATCAAGACTTCTAATACAGTGGGGATGGTTAACTTAGTCTATGATAACTGTCACTGCTACATCAAGACATCTAATACAGTTGAGATGGTTAACTAAGTCAATGATAACTGTCACTGATACATCAAGACTGCTAATACAGTGGAGATGGTTAACTAAGTCTATGATAACTGTCACTGCTACATCAAGACTTCTAATACAGTGGAGATGGTTAACTAAGTCTATGATAACTGTCACTGCTACATCAAGACTTCTAATACAGTGGAGATGGTTAACTAAGTCTATGATAACTGTCACTGCTACATCAAGACTTGTAATATATTGGATATGGTTAACTAAGTCTATGATAACTTAATAACTGTCACTGCTACATCAAGACTTCTAATACAGTGGAGATTGTTAACTAAGTCTATAATAACTGTCGATGGGAGGGAATAACAGAAGTTGGCATTGCTCAACTCGTGTAGAGCAGTGGATCTAAAACTTTTGAACCCTTGAAGTGCTTTTTAGAATTCATATCTATGGGGCAGCCACTAACACCTCTGGTGCTGAGGATTGTATAAATTTGTTAATAAGATGAAGGCTGATGATCTTAACCTATTGTTCAATGTTCAATTTAGATCTTATGCATGATTGGTCTCTATCTATCTTTGCCCTCTTTCTCTCTCTCGCTCTCTCTTTCTATCTCTAGCTCTCTATATATCTTTCTCTATCTTTAGCTCTCTTTATCTCTCTCTTTCTCTCTCTCTCTTTATCTCCCTCTCTTCATCTTTCTCTCTCTTTCTCTCCCCCCCCCCCTCTTCATCACCCTCTCCCTCTAACGAAAATATAAACACATTTAAATTTTGTTTGGGGTAAAATTTAATTATTTTATTTTAAATCGTATTATTTTCGTACCAAATATTATAATTGTGGTTGCACACAGTTTAATAAACGTGACATTAACGCTAATAATAGGAAATAAATTAAAACCTAGATTTTCATATATAAATTTCACTTGAAAGTCTTCTGCAAAATATTTGGTACTAAGCGTAGGGGGACTGGTTGCTGTGAGAAGGAGTGGGACTGGTTGCTATGGGGAGTGGGACTGGTTGCTATGTAGAAGAAGTGGGACTGGTTGCTATGAGGAGTGGGACTGGTTGCTATGTAGAAGGAGTGGGACTGGTTGCTATGTAGAAGGAGTGGGACTGGTTGCTATGCAGAAGTAGTGGGACTGGCTGCTATGTAGATGGAGTGGGACTGGTTGCTATGTAGAAGGAGTGGGGCTGATTGCTATGTAGAAGGAGTGGGACTGGTTGCCATGTAGAAGGAGTGGGACTGGTTGCTATGTAGAAGGAGTGGGACTGGTTTCTATGAGAGAAGAATGTAGAATGGATGCTTTGAAAGAATTAAAACAAAGACGTGTCGCTATGAGAAATGAATATACATAAACAAACCAATGTTTGGTAGCAGTTGTACCATTTAACACAATAATATATATTTCCTTCACAGTTTCAATAAGACTATGCAACGTTATTTGAATAATGAGTCTTATCTCTACGTAAACATTAACATGACAAAATTAGCATGACCTAATTCTCTCTAGCATCTACCGGCAGATAACTTCCTGGTATCAATGCTTCTCAAACTGTCAAGTTTTTATGAATGATTGAGGTTTATTTCCATAATGTATTTTTTAACGTTCGAAATATCTTGTAACCAAATAGGTTTTTAAGTGTAAAATAAATGATTGTAGCATTTCCCCCTTAATTATAAACACGCGAAATCGGTATAATTGTGTAAACTTATCTCCTCTTAGTGGAGTATAGAAGCTACCTAATTTCTGAAAGGTAACACAGAATAATATTTTTTTAGTCTGGTAACTTAGGACTTTATATTATAGAGATAACTTTTTCATTGTGATTAAGACCATGCCAAATTTTGAAGAGATTGCTTACAAAAATAATTAGCACATACTTCAAAAATTGGTGTAAATTATTCCAATGTCTTCAATAGGAAAAGCTCACGATTTTTAAAAAAAAAATTTTTCCCAAGAAATTGTCATGTATGATCAGATATGGGGAGAGGGGCCTGCACGTGTCACTGAATGTCACAATAAAGCATAAGCTTGACCACATGACTGATCACATGACTGATCACATGATTGACCACAGTTCTAGATTGAACACTTGAGTTCCAGATATTTCAGTTCCATATGGAACATTTCAGTTCTAGATAAATAATTTCATTTCTAAATGGAACACTTTATATTTATATAGAACATTGCAGTTCCAAATGGAACATTTCAGATCCATATGGAACATTTATGTTCCAAATGGAACATTTCAGTTTTAGATGGAACATGTCAGTTTTAGATGGATAATTTCAGTTCTAGGGTAACATTTCAGTTATTGGTGAAACTTTTCATTTCTAGATCTAACACTTCATTTTTAAGATGGAATATTTCAGTCTTAGGTGGAACATTACCGTTTCAAATAGAACATTTCAGTTCCGAATGGAACAGTTCAGTTTTAAATGGAACATTTCAGTTTTAGATGGAACATTTCAGTTTAAGATGGAACATTTCAGTTTAAGATGGAATATTTATTACTAGAATCACTTTTTTTAACATTCTCTCAGCTAAAAAAAAATCCTGAAAGCAAACTTACAATAAATGTTTCACTTACAATAAATGTTTCACTTACAATAAATGTTTCACTTACAATGAATGTTTCACTTACAATAAATGTTTAACTTACATTATATGTTAAATTTATAATACTAATTATCATTACAAGAAATATTTGTATTTACAAAGCGCAAATTTAATCGAAACACCAATAAAGCAAACTTCTATTTCCAGCTACCACGTCACGTGTTTACAGAAACAGACGCCGATTTGTTAGGCAGTTCTCTAATGTATTCCTGGAGAAAATCACTGACTTTTTTACTATCATCTCACTCACTAACCCAGTAGTCCATTCATGTGTGTATATTTTAGTCTTCCTTTAAATACTTTTTTTATCAGCATGCCCCGGGAGCTTGTGGTGAAGGAGGCGACCACACCATAAAAGAGGCCGGTTAAATTTCGGTTGGATTTCGCTTGCGGGTACAACAACGTTTATCTCTGAGTTATCTCTCTTGTCTTTTTGCACGCGCCGCCGTTACTATTTTTATGCGTATATTCTGCTGGTCTCATCGGTGTGATATAAACAAATGTCCCGGGAATAGTGGGCGGGTTTCCGTTTTGTCTGAGAGTCTTTAAAAAAATGATAAAGTAATTGTCTTTAGAGAAATCTTTAAATAGTCCGTTGAAATCATTGCAAGACAATCATGAAAAGTTCTTCCAATAATTAATTTCATTTGTTTTTTTAAATTATTATTTATAACTTAATATATATAGTTACCGGTATACCATTTAAAAGCAGGCAAAGTCATTTCAAACAGTTGCGTAGCAAAAGCTTTAAGTTAGGGTCAGAGTGTTGGTTAGTGCCTATCGGGTTGGGCCAAAATTTTGCCGCCCCTTCAATGATAAACTCTGCAGTGGGCCGAAAATGCCCATCATCATAAAGTAGGTCACTCTCAGGGAGGACTGCCCCCTACCCCTCATTCTTTCTTTACCACTGATTGCAAAAAGCCACTTCAAATTTAAAAATAAGTAATCAATAAAATGACACAAAAAATATTCATGTCCCATGTACCCCCTTGGTAAGTTTGAGATAATCATTACATATCACCTTGGCAAGTTTGAGGTAATCATTACATATCACCTTGGTAAGTTTGAGGTAATCATTACATATCACCTTGGTAAGTTTGAGATAATCATTACATATCACCTTGGTAAGTTTGAGGTAATCATTACATATCACCTTGGCAAAATTGAGATAATCATTACATATCACCTTGGCAAGTTTGAGGTAATCATTACATATCCCCTTGGTAAGTTTGAGATAATCATTACATATCACCTTGGCAAGTTTGAGGTAATCATTACATATCACCTTGGCAAGTTTGAGGTAATCATTACATATCCCCTTGGCAAGTTTGAGGTAATCATTACATATCCCCTTGTCAAGTTTGATGTAATCATTACATACCCCCTGGGCAAGTTTGATGTAATCATTACATATCCCCTTGGCAAGTTTGAGCTTATTGTTTCATACCCCATTGGCAAGTTTGAGGTAATCCTTACATACCCCCTTGGCAAGTTTGAGGTAATTATTTAATCCCCCTTGGCAAGTTTGAGGTAATAATTACATATCCCCTTGGCAAGTTTGAGATAATCATTACATATCCTCTGGGCAAGTTTGAGATAATCATTACATACCCCCTTTTCAAGTTTGACGTAATCATTACATACCCCCTTGGCAAGTTTGAAGTAATTATTACATACCCCCTTGGCATGTTTGAGGTAATCCTTACATACCCCTTGCCAAGTTTGAGCTTATCGTTTCATACCCCTTGGCAAGTTTGAGCTTATTGTTTCATACCCATGTTTGAGGTAATCCTTACATACCCTTTGGCGAAGTGAATGGAATTAAATAGCAGGCTGTTGCCACTGTGTCATAGTGCATGGAAGGAAACAGTGGTTAATGCAACAGAATGAGGTTTAGTCACATTCTTATTTCTATGAACATATTATATATTATGTTTCGAGGTGTTCCGTTATTCGGACCTGGGCTAATTAAGATAGATCTTACCTCATTTCATTAAGTTAGGTTTAGGGATAGATTTAGGGTTCAGGTTAGGTTTAGGGATAGATTTATGGTTCAGGTTAGGTTTAGGGATACATTTAGGAAAATTTTCATTATTTTTTAACGTTTTATTCTTAATTTTACGGGTCACGGCAATCAAGTTGGCGGCCATGGTAAAAAACGCGGTACGATCTATCCGAATTTACCCGGACCTGCACTTTAATGGGTTATAAATCATGTTCCTAAAACTGAGAAATGAACGTTAAATCATCTTAGTGACGTCAATCAAATCTCCCGTTTTATATGCTACACATTTTTGAGAAATTCCAAAAAATGCTACCGGCTTCTTTCATTTTTGTATGAGTAAATATGTATGAAGTTTCAACATTCTTGTCAAGTCTACAATTACAAAGTTTCTCTCCAATCTTAGCTCGCCAAGAGATTACCATTGCAAACACGAACCATTTGATGGATAATAGCCTCCAACACATTAGCATCCAAATCCTGGGTAAAAACAACTGCAAGCTCAAATTTGTGGGGGGTGGGGGTGGAGGGGAATGGGGGGAGAGGAGCATTAGCCAGGGGAGAGACAAGGTAGAAAGGAGTCAAATCCAAGGTGAGGATAGGCAATGTCATCGGATACCTTTGACGTCCTGACATCTGTGGCTAGATCCTGCAAACGTGAGGCTCGACTTTCAGACCTGCCTGGCAGTCTTTGGGCTTTATGATGAGCGCAAGAGGTAAAAAAACAAAGAGTCGTCAATCGAGTTTTCATAAAAAGTTTTTTAATTTGCCTTTTTTGGTTGGGTATATTTTAATTTGAATTGGTTTAGGGTTAGGGTTAGGGTATGGTTTAATGTTTAACTAACCCTCTTAATGGTTTAGAGAATTACTTTTTAAAATTTCAATTTACACCCTGAGAAATGTTAAATGTCAATGTTAAACAAAGTGATTTCTGACAATATCTCTGATAAAATTCTCGCCTGATATCTCCCGCCGTCTTTATCTCTCGCCCTTTCTCTCTCTTTCCATCTCTACTCCATATTTCTCCATTCATCATTTTTCACACTTTCGCACTCTTCCTCTAAGAATTCCCATCACATATCATTATATCTTCTCTCTCTCTCTCTCTCTATCTATCTATCTATCTATCTATCTATCTATCTATCTATCTATCTATCTATCTATCTATCTATCTATCTATCTATCTATCTATCTATCTATCTATCTATCTATCTATCTATCTATCTATCATCTATCTATCTATCTATCTATCTATCTATCTATCTATCTATCTATCATCTATCTATTTATCTGTCTATCTGTCTGTCTGTCTGTCTGTCTACCTATCTATCTATATCTATCTATCTATCTATCTATCTATCTATCTATCTATCTATCTATCTATCTATCTATCTGTCTATCTATCTATCTGTCTGTCTTTCTGTCTATCTGTCTATCTGTCTGTCTGTCTGCCTGCCTGCCTGCCTGCCTGTCTATCTATCTATCTGTCTATCTGTCTATCTGTCTATCTGTCTATCTGTCTATCTATCTATCTATCTATCTATCTATCTATATATCTATATTTAAGTTTCTATCTTTCCTATATTAAAATTAAAATATGAAAAGGAAATAACATATCTTTAAAAGCTATAATGGATGTTTCTTTATTTATATGTTATAGAGCACACTGAGAATATATTATAAATTATGATTTTGCTAGACCATTCTGACAATTGAAAGTAAATTAAGACTCTGTTAGTTTGATCACACTGACAACTGAAAGTATATTAAGACTCTGCTTGTTTGATCACACTGGGCATTGATAGTAAATTAACATTGCGCAAGATTACACTGGGAACAATGTACATTTTGGAGTTGAATGTTAAAGACCTCTACCTTAAATAGAATAATTTCATCTCTGTTTATCCCACTGTGACGATTTCATTTCAATAACTCAAACATCGTGGACAAAACAGTCCTTATTCCCAGACACCTCCTCTCGTCATCTGCGTGCACGGTGCGACCAACTGACCCCAACAGCCAGGCGAACCCCTCCCTCCCCTGTGAGTTGCAGTTGTGTTTATTTATTGTTTATCGTGCTCTTTGTTAAATCGTCACATGCCTCATAGGACGCGGCTCGTGTGAGGACACTGCTCGTGTTCGGACGATGCTCGTGTTAGGACACTGCTCGTGTGAGGACACTGCTCGTGTGAGGACACTGCTCGTGTGAGGACACTGCTTGTGTGAGGACACTGCTCATGTGAGGACACCGCTCATGTGAGGACACTGCTCGTGTGAAGACACTGCTCGTGTTAGGACGCTGCTCGTGTGAGGACACTGCTCATGTGAGGACACTGCTCGTGTGAGGACACTGCTCGTCTGAGGACACTGCTCGTGTGAGGACGCTGCTCGTGCGCTTTCATTTAAGACCAGTTGTTGTTGCAACCACATGAACACACACATGCAAACGCAAATGCACACACACACGCACATACAAACACAAATGCACACACATACGCACATACAAACACAAATGCACATACACACGCACATACAAACACAAATGCACACACACACAAACACGCACATACAAACACAAATGCACACACACACATACAAACACAAATGCACACACACACGCACATACAAACACAAATGCACACACACACGCACGCACATTTTCGTTACTAATTTGAAAAATCCCTTCAATCTGCTAGGACCTTTGTTTAAGTTTAATATTTAATAGTTTAATTATTACGTCATATCTGTTAAACTATTAAATATTTTTAAAAAATGTTCACAAATTAAATAGGTTGACAGGAAGAAAGGAACAGTATCTATTAAATTGTGTGAAATTTTTTATGGGGACACACGTAAATTTAAAATAAAACATTAAAAAGGCAACAGGCTGGAGGAACAGCTACACCAAGTAGCACCCTAACCCTAACAGCTGCACCGATTAGCACCCTAAACCTAAAAGCTGCACAAAGTAGCACCGTAACCCTAACAGCTGCACCAAGTAGCACCCTAACCCTAACAGCTGAACCAAGTAGCACCCTAACCCTTACAGCTGCACCGATTAGCACCCTAACCTAAAAGCTGCACAAAGTAGCACACTAACTCCTAGCCTTAATAGCTGCACCAAGTAGCACCCTAACTCTAACAGCTGCACCAAGTAGCACCCTAACTCTAACAGCTGCACCAAGTAGCACCCTAACTCTAACAGCTGCACCAAGTAGCACCCTAACTCTAACAGCTGCACCAAGTAGCACCCTAACTCTAACAGCTGCACCAAGTAGCATCCTTACCCTAACAGCTGCACCAAGTAGCACCCTAACTCTAACAGCTGCACCAAGTAGCACTCTAACCCTAACAGCTGCACCAAGTAGCACCCTTACCCTAACAGCTGAACCAAGTAGCACTCTAACTCTAACAGCTGCACCAAGTAAACCCTAACGGCTGCACCAAGTAGCACTCTAATCCTAACAGCTGCACCAAGTAGCATCCTTACCCTAACAGCTGCACCAAGTAGCACGCTTACCCTAACAGCTTCACCAAGTAGCACGCTTACCCTAACAGCTGCACCAAGTAGCATCCTAACACTATCAGCTGAACCAAGTAGCACTTTTAAAAGTGTTACTAAAGATAGACAATTCTTTTGTATGAACGCCTGTTACGGCCTCATTTCCATTGCGGCCTCCAAATGTTACGGCCTTCATACGCTACGGCCTAATTCCGTTGTCTAGGGTATTTCCGTTCTTTATGATTCTCATTAGGTCCACACAAAGACATGATCACACTATTAAGTCAACAAATGTTACCGAGTTTCATAAGGCAATTGTTTATTCATTGTGTACAACTGTGTAGTCTCGCTAAGAGACACTAATACCTAATCACACAATCAGTCTTCCTCAGCAATTCTCTATCATTCCTCTGTCATCTCTCTCTTAATAAATCTCTTGTCCTCTCTCTCGACTGACTAACACACTGTCCTTTTATCCACTCACTTGTTTATTACTATTTCACTGTCAGCCAATGATCATTCAGCTACAACACTACACTCATAACAACTCACGCACCCAAAAAGTGTTTCACACTAACAACAGTGGTTCTCATACAAACTCTCACCATGCATAAACAAATTTCATATCAAAACATCAGGCTAACTAACTCTAGTTCACAACAACGCCCTTAGATAACGTTATCCTGTTCACATCTAATAATAGGTCCTTTGCTCATTAAAAACTTGAGACTCAAGCGCGTGTCAGATCGTGGACTCGTAGAATATGTGGTAGCTCGATGACGTGGCGTGTCAAACATGAAGGCAAGCAGACGCAAGTTCTTGTGTCAATGGTAAGTGGATAATGCGATCTACCCTTAATGGTAAGTGGAGAATGCGATCTACCCTTAATGGTAAGTGGATAATGCGATCTACCCTTAATGGTAATTGGATAATGCGATCTACCCTTAATGGTAAGTGGATAATGCGATCTACCCTTAATGGTAAGTGGATAATGCGATCTACCCTTAATGGTAAGTGGATAATGCGATCTACGCTTAATGGTAAGTGGATAATGCGATCTACGCTTAATGGTAAGTGGATAATGCGATCTACGCTTAATTAAAGCCGACTCTTTCTTAAAATGCTATTTAAAAATTAATAATCTAGAGTCAGCGGCGTATGAAGGGGGTCGAAGGGGGGTTGTCCTTCCCGGGGGGGGGGGGGCTTTTTTTAAAATGGAGGTCGCCATTTTTTTTCACGTAAGGAAACGACAATTCTGGACGCGCCCCGGACGTATTTATCCCAGATACACCACAGTACAGATCAAGGGTTCTCAAAAGTTTTGCAGTACCGCACTTCATCTTGATTTCGAAACCTTTTCCGCTTCCCCGTCTTAATTTTAAAATATACTTCCCAGACCCCATGATAAAAAACTTATATTTAAAAAGTAAAATAAACCTGATTTTCCGGGACTTCCCGTAACCCTTAACACTGCAAACCCCCCCCCCCCCCCCCCCCACTTTCCGTTCATATTAAAGAACCTTTGTCTATACCAGTGTTGTGAACCTTCTTCTATACCAAGGGAAATTTTAATATTTACAGCGTCATTGGCGGGGCAAAAACAAAATCAGGGCTGGCGCCCCAGGCACAAAAAATGTTTACGCCCACTTTATATATCAGACACCGATAACATATAGAGCATGACTTGAAAAGAAATGAATGCAAATTAAAATAATTCAATATTACTTCAATATTACTTCACCATCAATTATTTTTTGCATTTAGAATACTATTTTAAGATTTACAAAAATATTAATATTAAAATTAGTAAAATAATTGGTTTTCTTTGCTACTGGATTTATGTAAATCGGCTACGCAACTTAAAGTTTTCGAGTTTCATGCTTAATGTATTGTTAACTATAATGATCAAACAAAAATGATTAGTGGTCACCCATGGCTCGGTGGTAGGCCCCTGTTTGTTCGTAGCATATATTAATGACCTGGCCGAGAAGCTGACCTCCCAAGCAAAACTGTTCGCAGGTGTATAGGACGATCGCTATGACATTGAATTTCATCCCGTCAAGTGCCAGACACTGTCCGTCTCCAGAATCCCCTCTACACGACCCTTATGAATTGTATTGCCATATTCTTGAGCCAGTTTCCTCCGAAAGGTAACTCGGTGTTACCATTTAAAGGGAGGTCCGCTGGGAAGAGCCCATTAACAATGGGTGCAACCGGAAAAACAAGACCATAGGGTCACCGGTGAAATCTGAAGATCAGCAACTCAAGCGTGAAAGAAAAAGCCTATAAAGCCTTTGTCCGGTCGCTTTTAGAGTACGCATCTTTAGTCTGGGACCCATTCACCCAGAAGAGCATCGATAGATTGGATGAAGTTCAGCGACGGGCAGCACGCTTTCTCCTGAACTGCTACTGAAACACTTCAAGCGGACAGCATGCTGGAAACACTGGGCTAGTCACCAATGGAGGAACGACGATGACTATCCTGGCTCTCCATGATGTACAAGATAAATGGGCTTGTCTACTGATCCAACATTAATCAGAAACTCGTCCCTATCCCTCCTAGACAGCGACGAGGCCATGACAGACAGTTCCGACTCATAAAAACAAGAACTCAATATACAGGAGCTCCTCATTCCTGTCAAATACAATAATGGATGGGATAAGCTTCTAAAAGCAACATTTGAGGCGACTACACTTGACACATTTGCGTCTATTGCCCCCTGTCTTCCAACCCCAGTTCATAATACGATTGCTGAGTAGTCCTTGCAACCAGTAAAGTAAGCCTATCTGAAACATAGGAGCCAGAATGATCAATACCTTGATCGTGGGCTCTCAAAATATAGAAGAAGAGCCCATTTGAGAAGCTCTCTGTTGAGAGTGGTGTCTCATTTAGCCCAAACTTCAATTGTTTAGTGTATAAAAGAGTTTGGTAAAGATAACGTAACATACTGCTTCCATCTTGTCATCATGAATGTGTTTAAGCACATTCCAAGAAATCAACCACAATGTGTTTGAGGACATTACAAGAGATCAACCCACAACGTGTTTAAAGACATTCCGAGAGATCAACCCACAATGTGTTTAACGACATTTAGAGATATCAACCCACGATGTGATTAAGGACGTTCCGAGAAATCAACCCTCAATGTGTTTAAGGACAGTCCAAGAGATCAACTCACAGTGTGTTTAAAGTATTCCGAGAGATCAACCCACAATTACCTCCCATTTTGGCTGTTGTGTTTAAATGGTCAATGCATCATAATGGTCTGAACCTGAGAGTGCATTGTAAATGTGAGACTACACAATACAATGGCATGACCCTTATTTAAGAGTACATTGTAAAACCATGACTTAAAGGCAAATTGAGTTCATGACTTTGCTGTGTAAACTGTGACTAGTCTTAAAGCCGAAATGTCATAACCCCACCCTCCGCCCACCCTTGGTTTCTTCTCGCGCCAGATGGCAAGTATTAGAGGAATAATGGATCTATCGTAAATAAAAGAAAACTGAGAGCGCAAAGTGAACATGTCGTGAATGTTAGTGGATACAACGACCGTTTTCCAGAGTTTTCATAGTAAGGTCAGGGGAGCGCTTCAAATAACAAAATAAAAGGGAAAAAAATCCTTGGCTCGTTTTTAAAAAGGGCGCCAACATTAAAGACATCTCGGGGTCGTCTTTTCTTTTCTCTTGTTGGACATTGACAGAGGCTTCGAGAAATAAAAAAATTTGTTTAGGGTAAGGGTTAGGACATTTATAGAGGCTTTGTGAAATAACAATTTTTGTTTGGGGAGTGACTTACGCACACAAAGCTTCGACTGGCGAAAAGTTTGAATTCAGGCGCCCTCCTGTCAAACCTTTTATATTAATATACATATTATGGTTGGAAATGAAGACTTTGGCCCCCTCTGAAGATGATGCCCAATCAGATGTTAGGGTTAGGGCTAGGCTTAGGGTATGGTTTACTGTTTAACTAATCCTCTGAAGATGATGCCCGAATCTGATGCCCCATTTCCCGTTGTCCTAGTAGTCGACATTAAGCGTTTTGTTAGAAAAGATATTTTAAAGTTTGTAAAGTTGGAAAGGAAATTGGGTGGCGGACTTTCAGTTTTCTTTGACATGAAAATTTGGGGGAAATTGATGGGGAAAAATGTGGGGGAAATCGATGGGGGGGGGGGAGATGTGGGGGAAATTGACGGGGGGAAAATGTGGGGGAAATTGATGGGTGGAAAATGTGGGGCAAATAATGGGGGGAAATTTGCGGGTAATTGATGGGGGAAAATGTGGGGGGAAATTGATGAGGGAAAATTTGGGGGAAATTGATGGGGGGGGGGAAATGTGAGGGAAATTAATGGGGGAAAATGTGGGGTAATTGATGGGGGAAAATGTGGGGGAAATTGGTGGGGGGGAAATTGATGGGGGAAAATTTGGGGGAAATTGATGGGGGAAAATGTGGGGGGAAATTGATATGGGAAAATGTGGGGGAAATTGTTGGGGGGAAAATGTGGGGGAAATTGATGGAGGAAAGATGTGGGAGTAAGGGGAGAGTACTGGTCACAACAGTGTGTTTTTTTATCTCCCTTTTATCATCATGTTATTGTAGGTGCAATTCAGGTTGTCTTTCCTTTCAGAGATTTTGTTGTTGTTGTACGACTGCATGGAAGGGTGAGCGGATGTGGAGGGGTCAGATGGAGGGGTTGGAAAGGAAGGGAGAGATGGGGGGTGTCAGGTGTTTGTTGATTGAGGATTAGAATTCGCCTGTAATAAAACACACAAATTGTTCAAAGTAAGTGTATACTAATATATACATTAACCCAAACCCTAAATCTAACACAGTAATATACACATTAACCATACCCTAACCCTAACACAGTACTACAAACATTAATCTAAACCATAACCTTAACACAGTTCCAGACACATTAACCCAAACCCTAACACAGTACTACACACATTAAGAAAAACCCTAACACAGAAATACACACATTAATCCTAACCCTAACACAGTTCTACACATATACCAAAACCCTAACACACTAATACACACATTAACCAAAACCCTAACACTTAAACAGTACTACACACATTAAAATTTATAGATGCCAAATGTTACATATTGCTACATAAACCCATACTGAATGTTTCTTGAGAGTATGACAACCTGCTCCACAATATTGTTTATCCTTCGTGTGGCCATCAACTAGCATGATAAACTAAACTATGACAGATCCAGAATTATATTATAAGGCTGTCCACCTAATGATTTGTTATGACATGTACATAAAAAAAAAAATTATACTATAAGGCAATCCATCTAATGATATGTGTTTATCGGGCCCACGATGTGTCTCTTTCATTTGTTGGAACTTCCTTCATACGCCTATATAAGACATTGGACGTCCTTCATACGCCTATATAAGAAATTGAACGTCCTTCATATGCCTATATAAGAAATTGACATCATATCATAATGACATTTAGCAAACCCTCACAAACAAGGGTATAGAAACGTTTAGAGCCGCTTATCAAACCCCACACACAAGGGTGTAGCTAGGGTTAATGCCGTCGGTGTGGCTCTCGATATGTGTCGTTCCCTCCCAGACGAAAGAAACATCTTAAATTGGCCGAAAAGGCCAACCCTCAAAATATATCAAACAAAATACCGTCCTGGGCAGACGGCCCCCCCAAACTCCATCCATCATCTCTACTTCAGCTGCTTCACATCCTTTTGTGTCTCTGGACCTTCCTAGTTGCAGTTCCCTTTCGTGTTTCTAAACCTTCCTAGGTGCGGTTCCATTTTTTGTCTCTGGACCCTTCCTAGATGCAGTTGCCATTTGTGTCTCTAGGCCTTCCTAGGTGCAGTTCCCTTTTTTGTCTCTGGACCTTCCTAACTGCAGTTCCCTTTTATGTTTCTAGACCTGCTTTGCTGGTGTTCCATTGTGTGTCTCTGGAACTTCCTAGCTGCAGTTCCCTCTTTGTTCCTGGACCTTACTAGCTGCAGTTTCCTTGTGTGTCTCTTGACCTTCATAGCTGCAGTTTCTTTGTGTGTCTCTGGACCTTCCTAGCTGCAGTTCCCTTTTTGTGTGTTCTGAACCTTCGTTGCTGCAGATCCATTTTGTTTATCTGGACCTTCATAGCTGCAGTTTCCTCTTGTCTCTGGACCTTCTTAGCTGAAAGTTCCATTTTTTATCTGGACCTTCGTAGCTGCAGTTCCTTTTTTGTCTCGGACCTTGCTATGCTAATTCCTCGTATTACTTCTTATTTTATAGTCAAATGTCTGACCCATTTTAAACGTTACTATTCTGAATACTATCACCCCCCCCCCCCCCCACTTACCAACATTTCTACTTTTCAATATCCAGGTGTCACAAGAGATATTCCGCTGTTAAGAACCTTTGAACGTAAAATAAAGTTATATGTCTTCCATAAGGCATAAGGCATAAGTCATAAGGCGTCCGCCAAGCGACGAAAGATGAAAAGACACCAAATGTTGGGTCACATTTCCTGGTGCTTTATCTAACAGTAACAAATCTAAGGGCTTCCAACAAGATGGCTGCCAATGTGAACCATATTTTCATCACCTCGCTCAGTCGGAGGAAGTGGGTAATCGGAGCGACGCGTTTTCATCTTATAACACTGTTCGTGAGATGTACAACAAATACTCGGATACGCATAATTATTGTAATCGTATTCGTACACTTAAAGAGGAGTGTGAGTAAATGTGTTACTTTTGATTCTTTATTCCCTTGTGACACAAGAAAACACTCAGCGAGAGCTATTGGTGAAGAGAAAAGTTGGGGGGAGGGTATGAAGTATATAATATGAGTATTTGTTTTCTTGATTTGGATAGACAACGATTTCGGATCCTAATACTTTCGAAATACAGCATGAGTCAACCAAAGTAAAAGGCTAACGATTTCAACATTGGGAAGGTGCGCGGCACGTGGTGAGCATTAGACTTTCAACTATCCAAATCACTACAACACACCAAGCATGCTAAGTATCAGAAAACAAAACCTTGAACACCATAACGTCTTCTGCGAATGCTCACACTTTAAATAACGTCTCCTGAGTAAACTCACAATTTAAATAACATCTTCTGCGAATGCTCACTCTTAAATAACGTCTTCTGTGAATGCTCACACTTAAATAACGTCTTCTGCGCGTGCTCACACTTTAAATAGCGTCTTCTTAGTATGCTCACACTTTAAATAACGTCTTCTGAATATGCTCAAACTTAAATAACGTCTTCTGCGCATGCTCAAACTTTAAATAACGTCTTCTGCGCATGCTCACACTTTAAAAAACGTCTTCTGCGCATGCTCACGTGTTTTTCGAGAATGTCAAACGATTATTTGCGAGGAAATTAAATGGGGATGGGGGCTGTGGGTTTTTGGGGCGGTGGTAATAAATAAAATTGGTTTGAAAGCAGGAATCGATAATTAAAACCCGCACTTCTGCTGTTAGATTTTTTAAATGTTACATTTGTTGAATTTTACATTTTTTGAATGTTATTTTTGTTGAATGTTACATTTGTTGAATGTAGTATTTCAAATAATGTTTTCATATTACAGTTGAAATTGTAGATTTAACCAGTGAAAAATGTGTACAAGTGTCCTGACACAATGATATTACCAATCATGTACAAGTGTCCTGACACAATGATATTGCCAATCATGTACAAGTGTCCTGACACAATGATATTGCCAATCATGTACAAGTGTCCTGACACAATGATATGCCAATCATGTACAAGTGTCCTGACACAATGATATTGCCAATCATGTACAAGTGTCCTGAGGAAAATATGTTTCCCAATTCGAAAAAAAAACTGAATTGAAATGAAATGAAGTAAAAAAAATGAGGGAGATTATAAATGAGGGAGATTATAAATGAGGGAGATTATAAATGAGGGATATTATAAATGAGGGAGATTATAAATGAGGGAGATTATAAATGAGGGAGATTATAAATGAGGGAGATTATAAATGAGGGAGATTATAAATGAGGGAGATTATAAATGAGGGAGATTATAAATGAGGGATATTATAAATGAGGGATATTATAAATGAGGGATATTATAAATGAGGGAGATTATAAATGAGGGAGATTATAAATGAGGGAGATTATAAATGAGGGAGATTATAAATGAGGGAGATTATAAATGAGGGAGATTATAAATGAGGGAGATTATAAATGAGGGAGATTATAAATGAGGGAGATTATAAATGATTGCTAAATGTATTTTACCGACCCATTTATTTTTCAAAACAGCATTTTCCCTTAATCAAGACTTTGACAAAAAGACAACAGCCAACAAACCGAGAGTCAGTATAAACAGACTTTTACAACAAAAGAGCAACCAACAAACCGAGAGTCACCATAACCAGACTTTTACAACAAAAGAGCAGCCAACAAACTGAGAGTCACTATAAACAGACTTTTACAACAAAAGAGCAGCCAACAAACCGAGAGTCACCATAACCAGACTTTTACAACAAAAGAGCAGCCAACAAACTGAGAGTCACTATAACCAGACTTTTACAACAAAAGAGCAGCCAACAAACCGAGAGTCACTATAACCAGACTTTTACAACAAAAGAGCAGCCAACAAACTGAGAGTCACTATAACCAGACTTTTACAACAAAAGAGCAGCCAACAAACCGAGAGTCACTATAAACAGACTTTTACAACAAAAGAGCAGCCAACAAACCGAGAGTCACCATAACCAGACTTTTACAACAAAAGAGCAGCCAACAAACCGAGAGTCACTATAAACAGACTTTTATAACAAAAGAGCAGCCAACAAACCGAGAGTCACTATAACCAGACTTTTACAACAAAAGAGCAGCCAACAAACCGAGAGTCACTATAACCAGACTTTTACAACAAAGGAGCAGCCAACAAACCGAGAGTCACTATAACCAGACTTTTACAACAAAAGAGCAACCAACAAACCGAGCGTCACTATAACAAGATTTTAAACAATAGATCAACCGAGAACCTCGGCGCATAAAGTAAACAACTTCTCTAAGGGCTTTTCTCTAGTTAAAATAACGAAGAGTGCTTAAGTGGCGAGGTTATGGCGGGACACCCACATTCACCTACATTCACGCACTTGTCTTATGATGAATGTTTATGTCTGGAACCCTCCTCCCTCACTCAACCCTACCCTAACCCCCCAACCCCCCACCTTGTCACACTACTTGAGAAGATCTAGATGGACGATTTGAGTGCTGTTAAGAGAACTCACGACTATTTACCCTTAGGTATCTGAGGGGTAGGAGCGGGCTGAAGACAAATGCGAGTATGGAGACATCCGCTAAGCAAGTTTGTTTATAGATAACCAGAGGTTTAGGTGCAATGTTTAATTAGCTCTACTTGAACAATTATTTTTAAAATGTACTCTGTAATTTGTAGAAAAGTAAATAAACACAAGACCTATATTGCTTCATATTGAAAGTATTGAACCGGTAAATGTCGATTGCTCAAACACAGAGAGTGTATGGTATCATACTACGGCCATGTATGGTGTTAGCCATGTTACATACAGCACAAGTAACCATTTTCCGTTACCTACTCTGCTGGTGGCCACTGTCCGTTACCTACTCGGCTGCTGGCCAATATCCGTTACCTACTGAAATATTACATTCATTGGAAAGGGCCGAGCTATTGCTCTTTTATGGCCCCGGCAAGTAAGGTACAGGCCTGCCTCATCTGGTAGGTAGTCCCGTAAATTAGACTCTCGACATGGTTGGCTGGGAGGACCCCAGTCACGCCAGTCGCCAGCGTTGAGCACTCGGCTAGAAGGTGCTCGATTGTCTCCGGTGCCTGGCCACAGTGGCGGCAGCTCGGGTCCCGCAATGGGTGTAATCTATTCAAATAGCTGCGGGTAGGGCAATGCTCTGTTCTCATCTGGGTGATGAGACTCTGTTGGTGGCGTTTAGGACTCCACCCCTCATCGCATTTGCGATTGTTTTTAGGCATGTTCCGATAAAGCTTACGGGCCGTGTTCCCCTGTTCCCATTCTTTTAACCACTCCTCGTGGCAGATGTCCTTGATCCAGGCTTGGGCCCCCAGTTGGGTCATTGGCCGGTTAGGTTGAGGTTGGGAAGAACCTTGCTTCGCAAGACAGTCGGCTCTGTCTTGTGGTGGAATCCCCACATGTCCTGGGATCCATTGAAGGGTCACTTGACCTCCGTGTGACTGTATGTCTCGCACGAGCTCCATTATTGCGTTTACCATTTTCGTGTTCATAGAGCGCCTCTTTACAATTTCCAGAGCACATTGTGAATCGGTGAACACTACGATGGGTGGAAGTGGTTTGCGTCTGGCTAGTCTGCGGCGCACTTGTTTCAAGCCCATCAATATAGCCTCTATCTCTGCATCAGTTGCAGTGCTATTTGTGCCACTTGGGCCTGAAATCTCCTCAGGTGGTGGTATCCACCTTAGGATACTGGATGAGTGCACCGTAACCCGCCCGCTTTTCGCTGGTGAGATAGGAGCCGTCTGTGAAGACTTGCACCATGTCGTCTCCAAAGGCCTCAATTGTCTCTAGTGCGGCTCCCTTTTGCTCATTTTGGGAGCTCGACTTAGTAGCTGCTGTGTGTGACAGGGTCAGACGAACATCAGGTGGTTCGCAGCTATCCTGTGGTGATCTCTCCTGGATCAGGCGTATTTTCTCCCTGTTTTCTGGTAAAGGGTGCTTTTCCTCGAGTGCATAGACCGCATCCATAAAGGAGGGTCTCTTAAGCCTTGTCCGCTTTACCCAACGGTCTTGGAGTTGAAAACAGGGTTCCGTCTTTTCCATTCGACGGTAACGCTCAACGGTCGTTAGGATAGCCTTGTCCCTCCTAATGTGTAGTGGTTCTATGTCTGAAATAATTTCCACAGCAGCCGTGGGTGTGGTACGTAACGCCCCGCATACAAATCTTAGAGCTAGATTTTGTATCCGATCCAGGCTCTCTAGAGCCGTGCGGCTTGCGAAAGCCTGAACCGGGAGGCTGTAGTCAATGGCACCTCTTACACTCCCGAGATAGAGAGCTCTCGGGAGTCTTGCATCGGCTCCCCAGGTAGTGCTAGCAAGTTTTTTGACCAGGCTGAGTTTCGACGTGGCTCGAGCGCCGAGTTCCCGTACATGGTTATGCAGCTGGAGTTTCTGGTCCAGCTTTATTCCCAGATACGTGGGTGATTTGTCCCATTTTAGTGACTTCCCGCAGATATGAAGATCAATTTCTTCTTTGAGCACTTTCCTACCGTTTGTGAACAATGTGTATACGGTCTTCTCCGCATTCACCACCAATCTCCATTTCCGAGCATAGGCCTGTATCTGTGTGAGGTCTTTTTGCAGCCGGCTCTGCAACTGCTGGATGGATTTGCCAGAACTCCAGATTGCTAAATCATCCGCGAACATTGTGTTCTTCGTTACCAAATGTGACTGCAGGTCGTGCACGTACGCCAGGAACAAGGTGCAGCTCAAGGCCGACCCCTGTGGGAGCCCGTCCTCGAGTGCACGCATGTTCGAAACCTTGTCCTCTACACGGGTGGATATCGTACGATTTGATAGAAAAGAATGAATCCACCGGTGCATGTTGGCTGTTACTCCGAGCTGTTGCAACTTGTACAGCAGACCTGCCCTCCAGACTTTATCGTAAGCGTTCTGGAGGTCAAAGAACACCGCGACAGTATGATTCTTTATCTGAAGTTCATTGGTGGTGCTTTGGATAAACTGGATCACTTGATCCATAGGCTGCCTCCCCTTGCGGAAGCCGCCTTGGTTGGTATAGGGATGCTCTTGGTTCGTTCCAAGAACCAGTAGAGTCTTGCGTTCACCATTCGCTCTGCTACTTTTCCCACGCACGATGTGAGGGAAATAGGCCGGTAGCTAGACACCTGGTCACTTGGTTTCCCCTCTTTGGGAATAGGGACAATCACCGCTTTCTGCCACGCCTTTGGCAAGGCGCCTGTTGTCCAGGTTTTGTTGACAAAGTCTAGTAATGTAATTTTTCCCGTTTTGCCCAAATGGGTGAGCATTTCATTACAGACTCAGTCGGGTCCTGGAGCTTTACCTGTTTTGCACTTTCCTAGGGCCGTTTGCAACTCGGCCATTGTAAAGGGTGCCGTGAAAACCTCTTGGTGTGGGCCCACTCGTTGGGCTCTGCTTCCAGCCTTTCGGAGTTTCCTGATGGTCCGGCTTTCGTCAGTTACCGTTACCTACTAGAATGTGCGTTATCTATAGGGCAAGTAGCAACCGTATGTTAGCAGCAGGACGCATTGCCAATGTCTGTTACCTACAGGACAAGTAGCCTGCGTGTGTTACCTACAGGGCAAGTAGACACCGTGTCTTACCTACATGGAACATAGACACCGTGTGTTACCTACATGGCAAGTAGATATCGTGTGTTACCAACACAGGGCAAGTAGACACCTTGTGTTATCTATACGATGCAAGTAGACATTGTGCTTTACCTTCAAGTAAACTTCCCCCTAGAAACATTTTATAGATTTTAAATAACAAAGTTTATAAAAGTTTATCGAAAAAGTTTGGTGTGATTTGCTCAGGAAAGTTTTTCAACAAATTGATCTTCGTCTTTTTCTTCATGCAGTTTGCCCAATGCAGTGTCATGCTTCAACAGATTCTTACGTATAGACATCATAGCACGAGCCATCCCCAATTGGTAATCAATCCCCTTTGTATATTCTCTGACGTCACAAATATTATTATTATTATTATTATTAGAGGTGTTATATAGCGCGGTACCCCATCCTAGGACTGGGCTCACAGCGCTGTACATAAAATATTAGCAGAAAAGACATAATAGTGACATTAACATAAAATAATATGTAATAAAGAACAGCTGTATAACAACAACAAAAGAAAACAAATATATATTCACCCCACCCACCACAGAACTTTTGCATGTCAAGCCATGGACGGCAGCCTGCAGCATCGTTTATCGGTCTGAAAAAAAAAAGGGGGGGGGTGTGGAGGGAAATCAGTCGGGGTAGTATAGTTTAAAGAGATGTGTTTTGAGTCCAGTTTTGAAGGCCTGAGTGGTTGGTATATTGCGGCTGTGTAGTGGAAGAGAATTCCATTGTTTTGGGGCGCAGAAATAGAAAGATCGTTCACCTATGTTTTAGTGCGTGTTTTGGGAACGGACAGAATTCGTGTGTCTGCGGAGGAGCGAAGCTGTCTAAGGGGGGAATAGACAGAAAGAAGTTCGGTTAGATAGGAAGGGCAGAAATCCGAGAAAAAGTTGTGACAGAGAACAGACAGAGAACAAATAAACCATCGTTGCCTTCCTGCAAGATTTCTACTCTCAATAACTTCTTGAAAATGTTGGGCTATTGTTCACACAAATATTATAGACTGAAGTCCATGTCAGTTTAGAAAACTTTCTCTAAATGCACTGTCACCGATTTCTATAAAGATTTCAAAATAGTTGAATTTGGTTTTAATCTCTGAATCGACAAAAATAAATTCGTTGTTTTCTTGAAAATGCATTTCCTTGATCAGCCGCTTGATTTATACAACCAGACGTTTTTGTAAAGCATTATATTTATTGCGAAATAAATCACAATTATTTACGGACATTTTATTATTTTAATAATATATGTATAATGATGCACGTTCAGTAATTTAATGTTTGTTTTTTAAATAAAGTTTATGGGGATGTAAAAATGTGAGTGAAAACTTTGATAACTTCAAGAGACCCGTGACAATGGCTTAGGGAGTGGGGGTCCTTCCCGGTCGGTACTAAAACTATCTACGCCATTACCCCATGACCATACATTTTAATTGTTTATTAATTAGATTTTGAACCATGCAGGAATGTGAGGAGATACAACGTTCTAACCCTTGACTGCTACCACAAAGTGGAGTATCATAGATATGTAACATATTTTCTTACTGAATTATCTACACATGTTTTTTTTTAACTTTTTAACTAATTGTTTGATGTCATCTGATTTTTATTATTACATTATTATTATAATTAACGGAATTACTATTATTATTATTATTATTTTAACTAAGATTATTTCTATTAACTAAGCCCTAACTTGAATTTGACAAAAATAATTCGTGTCTAGAGTCTAGCATATTAGGACAGTGTGTACGATTTTTTTTATTTATAGGAAAACAGCAAAGTTCATTTTTATCTTTGTAGAAAGCCTTCAGTATTACAATGTTTAGGCTAGGTTTAGGGTTACATCAGTATTACAATGTTTAGGTTAGGGTTAGGGTTAAATCAGTATTACAATGTTTACTCCGGAAAACGCTTACTCTCACAGAATCACGTCGCTGGAAGTAGCTTAATAATTTCGCTAATTCAAAAACAACGTCATCACTTTCGCGATAAATAATCAATTAATATAAGTTTAAATACATTTTTGTATCAATTATTTCAACGGCTCATAGTAAGCATCTTTGTTTCTAACACACCTGCGCGGCTTAACAAGCTTTTCGGTACTTATGAGCATGCTTTTGTATTTTGTTGTTAATTTAAAAAGATAAGAAAATAAAACGTTAATAATCTGATCAACTGAGGACACTTGCACACAGCAGTGCCATCTCTGGTAGTACTCACAGAACTGTGGACACTTGCACACATCAGTGCCATCTCTGGTAGTACTCACAGAACTGTGGACACTTGCACACATCAGTGCCATCTCTGGTAGTACTCACAGAACTGTGGACACTTGCACACATCAGTGCCATCTCTGGTAGTACTCACAGAACTGTGGACAATTGCACACAGCAGTGCCATCTCTGGTAGTACTCACAGAACTGAGGACACTTGCACACAACAGTGCCATCTCTGGTAGCACTCACAGAACTGAGGACACCTGCACATAGCAGTGCCATCTCTGGTAGTACTCACAAAGCCGGCGAACACAAACGGTGTGTTACAGTGAAGCGTGATCATCTCACCCCAATCCCCCCCATACACACACACACATACACACTTTCCTTTTCATCAGAACGTGAAGGAATATGTGTATATCAGGAATTGGTTAGAGAGTGGTAGGGGTCAAATCATAACCCTAACCCCAGTGAGGTTGAACAGTGAAAATCTTAGCGTTTGTTTAAATGCGCATGTTGTGAACTGAAGCGTTTGTTTAAATGCGCATGTTGTGAACTGAAGCATTACTGAAAAGAATTTTATTTTTAAAATGTTTCCTTCCTTCTGTGGATTATTTCTTTCATTTCTATGGTAGTTTTCTTTAATTCTTACAGAAATATCCTGAAGAATGGTATGACAAAGACCATGACACCACGTAAACCAATACTTAGTCTACAAGTTACTAGGAATGTCAATCAAAACTATTTTAAAGAACAGTCTGGCGCTTGGCGTCGCCATTGCATTAAAAATAGTATGAAACTATTCTCACTGGGTGACAAATTGGCAACATAAATTGACACAAGACACAATGTTCTCATGTATTGAGGAAAGCTATGTAACGCCCGTGTACAGGAATGCCGCTCATTTATGTGCACCAATCAATTGCCGTATCAATTGATAACGTTTTAATTAAGACTTGTTGTTATTGTTTAAGCAAAAAGTTTGGTGACCTAAAAAAAGAAATGTAAACATCTGATTGGTGTACACTATATATGTTGGTTTCCCCCTCAAGCACCAACGATTCTCGACATTATGATATCTCAAAAGGGTGGGGGGCCACAACCTGCGGGTGATATGTGGCTCACTGAAACATTTAATCCAACTATTGAGAATTAGATTATGTAGACCCTAACGATTTCTTCAAGTCCTTGTCCAGGTCTGCTGGATTCCTTTAAAAGTAAGAAAAAAGTGTATGCGCCCTGTGTCCGAAAAAGGTGGCCTACTCCTGTGTTATCTGCTACTTTTGCTATTTAAAAATAAATATTGTTATCATTTTAGCTGAGCTGTTATCTGTGTTAGAATTTCCTGCCAACTGTCTTTGATTCACTACAGGTTATAACACTTCGGAAGTTCATGCAATAATAACTGAAAGGAAAACACACGACAACCCCCTTCTACATATCTTAGACACACTTAGCCATAAAGAAAAATTGTGTTTTTCAACATCTACACGGCACCAAAAACACCGCTCTCCTTCACTGGGGGAGCAATTTTCTATTTAAAGGGACATAATCTAAATAATGAATATTTTTTTTAATGTATCTTTTTATTGATGTTGTTTCTCTTTAAAGGCGTCAAAAGTGTTGTGCTTATTTAATTTAAAAACTAGATTTTAAACTACACTTCATTAAAACATCAGAGGGATTCCCATTACACAACACCTTTCTCCGTTGGTAAGTGTGGGTACCACAAATGTTCCCTCTAAGGTTTGCTGGTTCGTGTGCAAAATCATAAAGTTGTGTGCAAAGTTTTACATTGCAGAGTGCAGCGTATCTGTTCGAATGTATTTATAAAAATTTGATGCGCGGATGCTCAAAACTGCTGCGCGGCATCTGTGTGGTAGCTGCGCGGCCGCGCAGCTCAAAGGAAACATTGGGTACCACTATAGTAAATTCAACCCAAATTACTTCATCTTTTCATATAAATGCTAAGAAAATAGGAAATATAGGGTAAGGAAACATTTTTAAGAAAAGAAAACAAGTGAAGACTTTTGGCAAGTTCATTGTGTGTGCGTGTGTGTGTTCGTGTGTTTTTTAAGTTGTTTTTTTAAATTGTTTTTTTAAATATTTTCTTTTTTAGTATTTGGAATAGTAAACCCATTATTTGGACAACTGCAGAGTCGGCTATTCCTTCGTGTAATTGTTCAATTATGATATCAATTAACACAAAGAATACTTAACTAGAAAAGCGTGGCTTTCAAGTGTTATAACGCCAATCTAGTAGAGTAGAGCTTTCAAATGTCATAATGCCACTGAAGTAGGGTGGAGCTTTTAAATGTCATAATGGCACTGAAGTGGGGTAGATCTTCAAAAGTCATTCACAGAGTAAATTATTTCAAACGTTAGCGTTCTCAATCTGTTTGCTGCGCTATATACACCCTCGTTCTCAAGCTGTTTGCAGCGCTATACCCTCGTTCTCAAGCTGTTTGCAGCGCTATACCCTCGTTCTCAAGCTGTTTGCAGCGCTATACCCTTGTTCTTAAGCTGTTTGCAGCGCCATAACCTCGTTCTTAAGCTGTTTTCAGCGCTATACCCTTGTTCTTAAGCTGTTTGCAGCGCCATAACCTCGTTCTTAAGCTGTTTTCAGCGCTATACCCTTGTTCTTAAGCTGTTTGCAGCGCCATAACCTCGTTCTTAAGCTGTTTGCAGCGATATACCCTTGTTCTTAAGCTGTTTTCAGCGCTATTATACCCTCGTTCTATTGATTTCTAAAAAAGTTCCCGAACTCCCATCTTAATTACAAACTATATTTCCTGAAAACCATACGGGAAAAAAATGATTATAAAATGGAAACACTGCCTCCCGCACACATGACACTGCCTCCCGCACACATGACACTGCGGCCCATACCCATAACATGACCTCGAACACCACTGACACTGACCCCAGCAACCCTGACACTGCCTCCCGCACACATGACACTGCCTCCCATACCCATGGCATGACCTCGACTACCACTGACACTGCCTTCCGCACCCTTATTTTAAATAATTGCTGTCTTGTTTCTAACATCCTAAGCACATTATCATTTCCATGTCATCTGTGGCGCCCCAACGGTCGAAGGACTACAGGACCTGATGATGATGATGATGAAGCACATTATCATTTCCATGTCATCTGTGGCGCCCCAACGGTTGAAGGACTATGGGACCTGATGATGATGATGCACATTATCATTTCCATGTCATCTGTGGCGCCCCAACGGTCGAAGGACTATGGGACCTGATGATGATGATGATGATGAAGCACATTATCATTTCCATGTCATCTGTGGCGCCCCAACGGTCGAAGGACTACGGGACCTGATGATGATGATGAAGCACATTATTTATATAAAAAAAGTTGTGTCTGAATTTTATTAGAATCGGTGGGTCATTTAGAATACTAGATTAAGTAAACAAAGCAATGACACAGCTTTAAAATTGTTCCTACGCAAAGATAATCTACCACTATACTTGATGAAGAAGTAAAACTATAATTTGTCTAAATTTAACTCATTTGCGGCCACCTCTTACCATAATTATATTAACATTGTCCGACATGGAAGAGTTACTTCCACTTCTTCAAAACAAGACAGACACGCGAGACGTCTCGAGCTAATAACTAAGTGTCAAGTATACGATGCACAAAATAAGAGAAACAAAATGTGACAGTGTCACTCAGTGAATTTCAGTTACAATGGACCCATGTTGATTTTATTGCTTATATTTTTTTCTGGAGAAAATTCCGCTGATGTTGTTGGTTAGTCGGGAGTCTACCATGACCATTATAATCATCAGATTTCTTGTAATTCTGTCTGTGGGTGCGCAGATGGCTAATGAGGCCGATTCTGGCATGAAATTTTCTTGTGCAGGGGAATGATGGGGGTATCTCCGGCGGTAGAGTCAGACCGGGCCTTCCTGGGATGTCTCTTGCGCTCTGCAGCCACTGTTCTGCCAACTTCATGTTGCATGAAGCTCCTGTGTAAAGTGGAACGCCATGATGTTCGATCCTTTTCTTCTTCCTCCCACATGTCTGGGTTTATGTTGAACGCTTTTCTTAAGGCTTTTAGGTTGTCTTTAAAACGATTCTTCTACCCTCCAGCAGACCGCTTTCCTTGTTCGAACTCACCATAGAAAATTCTTTTGGGTAGACGGTCGTCTGACATTCTCACAACATGTCTCGCCCAGCGAAGCTGAGAGTTCATTAAGATGGTAAAGATGCTGGAGAGACCTGCCTGTGTGAGCACCTCAGTGTCTGGGACTCTGTCCTGTCATTTAATATTGGGGATTTTTCTGAGACTTGTATGAAAGAGGTTCAGCATTCTTGCATGGCGTTGATATACCGTCCACGTTTCACAGGCATAGAGAAGCGTAGGGAGAAGAGCCGCCTGATATACTTTCAGTTTAGTTGGAGTGCTGATACCTCTCCTGACCCATACGTTCTTAGTCAATTTTCCATAGGTTGCACTGGCTCTCGCAATACGGAGGTTAACCTCGTCATCGATGGTTGCGCTTTGAGACAGTGTGCAGTCGAGATAAGAAAAGCTATTCACCACTTTAAGTCTTTCGCCATATACTTGGATGTTGGGCTCAACATAAGGTCTTCGAGGAGCTGGTTGGAATAGGACCTGAATCTTTTTTTGTTTTAATGGTGAGCCCGAAGTTTGTGCAAGCATTAGAAAAGTTTGTGATTCTGTGTTGCATACCCCCTTCTGATACACCGTTTGGGGCACAGCACCAGGTGATGACTCAATCCCGTCTGAAGTATACAAAAAAGGCGCGACAGCTCTGTCTGAAAGGCTTCACAAGTGACCATTCCACAGGATTTCAAAGATGTATCTATTGTTCACCTTACAAGCGTAAAGGAAACCGTTAATTCTGCGAAAACCACTGTGGCATATGTCACAAATGACTGGTAGGGGTACAGGACAAGGCTCCATTGTTCAGGTAATTTATAGTATGGGCGGAAACTGCTGTTAGTTTGGGGAGAGTATCGTTAAAGGGTCGAGGGTAAGGTTAATAGAGTCTCGCATCTTTGAGATAGAGGGATGACTTCGCATGTTAATTTTGGGGTTAACGGCGGGAAATCCAAATTAATCGGAAATTAGGGGGCGGGCTGTGTTGTTAGATAACATTCCTAGGCCACCTATGGGGGTAGAGAATGGGCATATAAGACATAACACTTCCTGACATAGAGGGAGTTGAGTTTAGTGAGAGTTGAATTTGGTAGTAGTTCGTTGTGTTGGAAGTAGAGAGAAAAGTGCTAAGATAGCAGTTGATAGGGAATAGTTGCAAGAGAGACCAGGAGACGACAATTGACTAGAGGAACATAGAAGTAGTTGAGACGAAACAGTGAACAGTCTAGAAACAGTCATAGCGTTGGACATTCATATAGATAGCTGACAATCAGTGAAGATTACAGAAGAACCTTTTTATCATAGTAATAAACATATTATTTTCATCATCTGGACACCTGGAGTTGGAGTTGATCAGTTTACATTTGTCTACTTTGTGCTTTTGTCTGTCCCAACGCCTAGATACCCACAATACAAATCACAGAGAGGAGCGGTCCTGTACTGACCACTACTCAATCAACACAGTAGGTGATAAGTCAGGACCGGAGCCCTCCTCCGTAACAACCGTTCTGTGACAGCATATCACTGCTCTCAACTGCAGGCAAGGTATTAGCCAGAATCTTGCTAAATCGTCTTAACAGGCATCTGGAGAAGGATCTACTGCCAGAAAGCCAATGTGGCTTCCGGAAGGAACGAGGAGCCATCGATATGGTGTCTGCGGCCAGACAGCTACAGGAAAAGTGAAGGGGAAAAATGTTGACCTCTTCTCTACCTTTGTAGACCTGACCAAAGCTTTCGACACCGTCAGTAGAGAAGGCCTTTGGAAGATCATGGCCAAATATTATGGATGCCCCGGGAAATGTGTGTCAATGGTACGACTTTTCCATGATGGTATACAGGCTAGAGTTCGGGATAATGGAGAGAAGTCCAAATCATTGCCTGTAACAAATGGCATGAAACAAGGCTGTGCACTTGCCCCAACACTTTTCAGCCTCATATTTTCCCCAATGCTGATCCGCTCTGGACGTCACTAACTCTAGCTACGGCTCTGTAGACGTCACAAACTCTAGCTACGGCTCTGTAGACGTCACAAACTCTAGCTACGGCTCTGTAGACGTCACAAACTCTAGCTACGGCTACGCCATTGAACTAATGGAAAACGAACCAGACTTTCTGGTGAGAGCCTGTTTTAATGGCACCCTATTCTGGCTCTACCCTTTATTTAGACATGAACCGACTAGCGAGCTCTGTCAAACTGGCAATGTTCATTTGGTGTCACCCAATACCCTATCATTGACGCTACTCTGTACCTGGGTAACTGGCTCTCCTGAAATAGCACTTCGTAATCAAAGGGTTGTAGTAATGAAATACTTTAATGACTTTATAATTCTCCATTTTTCTCATGTTAGTTTACCCAATTAAGAAATGATTTTATTTTCTTAACATTATGATATTCTAATTTTGTTATGAAAATTAACCTTGTAATTGTCAGGTCAAATGTGTTAAATTTAATGTATTAAAACTGGTTAATGTAGACGTAGAAAAATGTACTTATCATGACGTGGGGATTTTAAAAACCACTTTTAGGCTGTAATTAATTAAAATAGATACAATCAAATAGGCTTGGATTACATTTTATAAATATGATGATAAATACTAAAGAAAATTCCGAAAATATTGTGAAGAAAGATCCGATACGATGAACTGCTTAATGACCTTTGCCCTTTCGAGGTCACTATGGCGGATGAAAAGCTTGCTGGAGTACGGGACATACTTCTAAAACAAGGATCGTTTCCAGATTTTCCAAAGAAAGGTATTTTATTCAGGTATGTTGTAGGTTAAATAAAAGACATACTTAATTACCATACGTATATATTAAAACTAAGGCTGCGGCTATTCGGACCCGGTATTAGAATAGAAGTGAGAGGTTGGGTTAATAAAAAAAATATATAAAAAATACTTAGTGGATGTGTACACCGCTGCGGTGTACATAGCAAAACCATACTCATAGAAATGAGAAAACAAATATAGAACGTATAATATACAGGCATTATGATTATAGGTCCATCCATTTACGCACTATGGAAGAAGGAGGACGTTGTTTATTTTTGATAATTTGCATACTGCTGCGTATAGCGGTTGTCGGAGGGGAGATACGTATTTTTCCTTTCGTATGATGATAAATTGAAGCTAACCAGCTCCTTCTTCTGACATTATACCTAGTTCACTTGATACTTGGCTCCTCTACCTAATGTGCCACAGATCCAATGTCTTGTTGCGTGCTTTAACAGTGATGATAGGCATTTCAAAGGTCCACTCGCGCATGCAGTCTGCGCATACCAAAAATGTCGAAAAAACTTGTTCTACAATATGGCGTACGGCTATACGGTATCTTTGGAAAATTGCTTTCTACGTCACGTTTGTTTACTAAACATTGCTTTCCTCATCAGTGACGTGTCAGTTTTTGTGTTCCGGTGTTTCTAGGAAATTTTAGCAACGATTTATTTTCTGTGTCACGGACAGGATTATCATAGCGACTCGGTAAGCATATAATAATATACTCCTCAGCTGGTGAAAAAAGGTGAATGGGATCTAGATAAAGTTAAACTAGATTCAATTAGCAAGTTTAAACATTCTTATGTTATTATACTTCAACAAGTCCCAAAAAAGTTATGCTGCTCCAATAGTTGCATGGGGTGGGGACGAAAATGTCGCCATATTAAAAGTTATTTATTTTCCGATCGAGATGCCGGAAAGGGCTATTATCACTGTCAATTATGAATTTAATCGTAATTGTTGAATCCCCTAACATCTGAATAATACTACGTAGTTTCAAATTAATAATTTAAAAAAATTAAATAAAACATTTCAACCGAACTTGAAAAGTTTTTAATTGGGAATCAGTGGGTTGTCATTATTTTTACCGTAGTTTTATTACGTTAAAAAATTGTGTGTAGCCCCACCAAATTTATCGGTTCTCTTTTTAATTACAGTACCTGTAAATTATAGAATCAATAATTAATCCTAGCGTCATTAATTGCATCAATAATAATAATAATAGTCATACTCTTGTTAATGTCAAATCATATGGGATTATATCACTAAAACTAGGCCTAATTATAAGTTATAACAATGAAAATTATTATTATTTATAGTCCATTTAGTCTTAGTCATAAGACATAAAATCATAAAAGCCTAATTAATTACTAATATTCTTACAAGCCTAATGAAAATCTACATTTTTAAAAATTTAATAAGGTATTTAATTATAAATGTTAATTAATTGTTAATTTAATATATTATTTTAATACTGTTTGTTTTTACAGACATAGTGAAACAGTTTACATAGACAAATATTTAATATACCAAAATAATCAAATAACAAAAAAAAAAAGAAAAGATTTGTTAACAAACTCAAAAATTGAATAATATTAAAAAGAAATTAGATAGTGTTCACATTCAGGATTATAATTATATTTATAATTTAGTGTTCTATCTACAGGGTATGTAAGAATCAAGAACATTTTAATTTTTTTATTAAAGAATTCCGCCCATCGATTATGAGGCACATTTTGATGTAGATGGCAAAGACAACGACAGAGACATCGTGGGACTCATCAACAAGACCAAGCAGTCTATATAGCAAATGACAGGCAGAACATCCCCATTACCTTTTAAAATTTTATCTCATAATGGTACTGGTATGCTCGTATTAGTCTTGTCTTATGAGTGATTTTAGTCGTTTTTATAAAAGTTCATGCATTCAATTTTACATTAAAAAAAGACGTCTACTTACCTTTTATAAATATAACAATTTATTTTAAATATAAATTAATCATATATTTAATTAAAATACAATGAACATGTTATTTTTTTGTTTTTGCCTTTACAAATAATAATGTTTACAATTTTTTTGTACATGATTTTTTTTAACATAACCTGCAAAGAAAATTATCCAAAATAAAAAGTCTTGATGTAATGTAAAAGTTTTGTTGTTCTTTGTGTTGTATATTAGATTGGGAATGTCTCCTGAAAATTTTGTGCAATTATCTTTAAAAATAAAAATGTTGTGGGCAAAAAAGTACAGAAATTTGAAATTCGGGTCACACGTTTTGGGGGTAAAATATATAGATTATATAAGGGGCAAAAAAAATTGACACAAAAAATCATAACTCCACTCCTATAAAAGATAGAAAGATGAAATTGGTGTTTTTATAAAGCAGATGGCGCTGGTAGCCAATGTACTAGACGGGGTCATAAGAGAGTCATCTCAGACCATCACCAGAGTATGTGTGTTAGTATCTTAATAATAAATAAATAAACATACAGTACATATAATGTATAACTACTCGCATAACTACTACAAAAAGGATTTCAAAGGTCCCCCCTCCCAGATCCAATAAAATATGTCAAAATCTAATATTGCTGCGAGGAAGTGGAACAGTTAAGAATGCATTCTCTAGTTTTCTCTGCGTTCTCGCTGCAACTGTAAGAAATAATTATGTCCCAAAATTAAGTCATACAGCACCAAAGCAAACAAACGAGAGGAATGGGCCATCTATATAGTACACAAGTCAAATGTTCTAATCCCCCACTACCCTGTTGCACTAGTTCTTTTTTGATGACCCCCTCTTATGTACGTACAGTAATCTAATTATCTATATATTATAACTATGATGTTACATGGCTAAACAAAACGTGACACGGGTTTTCATTGTTGGCTCTTCGGCGCACCCGTTGGTTCCCAGAATATAAGCTGCATCGCCCTGTGCGCTCGTTGCCCTCGAGCAAGGCTATGATAATGGGACAAAGAGCAACTGGCACCAAAATCAAAGGACGCCAAAATCGTCTTTAGAAAGGACCTTTATAGCGAATAAAAAAAACTATAAGATCCCATAAGAAAAAAGGCGCTAAAGATAGTCCTGGTAACGCAATCCCATTGGTTAACGGGACCTAATCGGGATACTATCGGGGAAACGGGATAACAACAGAGAAGATGTCCCCACCGTGACTGGGATCCCATGGAATCTGGATCTCACCAGGGTGGGGATTCAACCGAGATCAGGTCTCACCGCAAAGGGGATCCCACGGGATCGGGGTACAAATGGTTCGGGATACTATCAATCTCACGGGATCGGGATCTCACTGGAAAATGGGATCTTGAAGGGATCAGGATCCCATCATGATCCCTCCAGGCAACAAGATACCATTGGAAAACAGGTTTCAAATCCCATCGGTATCCCATGGGATCGTGATCTCACTGGGATCAGGATTCCACCAGGATCGAGATACAAATGTATGGGACCTAAACAGTGGTACATGGGTAAACATCAGTCATAGACTTAACCTAAGTATAAATAAAATAATTAAACCAGAATCAACTTTCTAGCCTAAGTATTTTTTGAGCCATGGTTTTTGAAAGGGCAAATTTGTTTATAATTTTTGCACTACAGACTGCACCACCCATTCCGCTCATCATGTCACACTATAACTTCTGTTCGAGATAATTTTCAAGATAAATGTGTTACGCCCCCTGTTATGTTCAAGGAATTTGAACAGGCTCGTGGTCTAGGGGATTTGAAAAGGGGCTAACACAGGTAGATTTTAGACACACTATTTGCTAAAATAAAGACAATCAGTGCGCTATATAAATGTACTTTATTGCATGGAATAGAAAGTGAATAAAGATACATAAAATCTACATAAAAAGAACTGAATATAGGTCTAACACTAACACTACCTAAAGCTCACAGTAATATAAACTAATACTAGCACAAGTCTAAGTTCCTGGAATACTATTTCTATTAACTATTTAATGGCCTTATCAAGTACTAAGCAAATGCAACAGTCAGCTAGTCACGCATCCCTAGGCTCATCTGGTCTCTCTCCTTGTGTTCTGGGACTACACAGCGCACTTATAGGCTACTGTAGTTGGCGTGGCTTGACCTACATGTGACCCTTCCTGGACGCTGGTCATCTGACACGTGTAGGCTAATGGGGTACATAAAGAAAATGGCCCTAGCTCGTAACAAATGCAATTTTAAATTATTATGCAATGGAAATAAAATTATAAGATAAGATGTTGTAAGATGAGATAAGATTCTTTATTGATCCAAATAAATGGAAATATTTTTTGATTACACTATATACATTCATATTCAGCACATAAATAAGTTCATTTTTAAACCTAGACAACATTTTACAATCATGACATTTTAAACACAAGACATCTAAGCATTTCTCTAGCATAGAAATCAGCCATAAATAAACATTAATTAATGATATTTAAATTTTATAACCGATTGGGGGAGCACACTGGTAAATTCGTACAGACTGGAGAACAAAACAATTTTTATATATTTTGGTTCCAACTTTAAGAGAAAGAATTCACCCCGATAGAGCTGATCTTAGATCTGTGATGAAGTGGGTTGGATGTATCATCCAAAATATTTTTTAGTTTTACAACAGCTTTTTTCTTCAAATAGTTCTTCAAGTGAAGGATGTTTAGTTAGTATGAATAGGCCAAGATACTAATGTTGGCCCCAAGTGGCCTAATGGGGGAAGGTGGGGGGGGATGAGAGATGTTTGATATTCCTAGCTTTCTTGATTAGTCTATTTAATCCGTGTTTGATGTCAGACAATAAATTCCCATATCAGCTGGTAATACTGAAGTTTACTAAGCTTCCAATTGTTGCACTGTAGAATAAGTTAATAACTTGTTAGTTTATGCTGAATAGAAGATCAGGAAGTGCGTTGAAACATATGACTAAAAAGATGTGGCGTCCATGAAATAAGAGTACATTAAAGGTCAGGTGTAACCTTTATATGGTAAAAAGTGTGTTTCTCATCATTAATTGTTATTGGGAACGAGTAACAAGAAAAGGCTATAGTGAAAACCTGATGTCCCCCCAATGTGCTCATGTACCTTTGACTGTTCACATCCACTTATGTGGTCAGAAGCTCTGATAGGGCTCATGACTTGTTGCACATGGTTCTGCTCTTGTAACCTGCTCTGTTGGTACCATGCTCTTGTAACCTGCTCTGTTGGCCCTCTGTTCTTGTACCCGGCTCTGTTGGTCCTCTGTTCTTGCATCCTGCTCTGTTGGCACCCCACTTTTGTACCCAGCTCTGTAGGCACCCTTCTCTGTTGACACACTGATCTTGTACCCTTTTCTGCCCAACAAATTTAAATTTTGATCTTTCACTACCACAAATGACAGATTAGTAGATAATTCTCCCGCATCAACGTTGATCTCCACACCTCCGAAAACATTAAGCTGGTCCCCAGACGCTGACTCATATTTAACAGATACTGGCCTCAAAGTTGGTTGTCCCAGCTGTCGCCAAACAGATTCAGACATACAATTTTCTCCGGCTCCGGTATCTATTTCAAATGCAAATCTCTTTCCTTCTAAAATATTATCTTGAATAATTGGTGGGATAGTTTTAATTTGTTTTTGCCTTCTTATTCTTTTAATATAAGTTGGTTTCTGTTTTGGAGCATTCCCTTTCTTATTAAGACAAACTCTTTCCTGATGTCCTCGCTTGTGGCAAAAGCGGCAGATCATGTCTTTATACTTGCAGACATTTCCTTTATGTCCCATTCCTCCACACCAGCCACAAGTCCCAAACGGAAAATCACGACTTTGTGATGGAGAAAATTGCTCTGCTGCCTGATATTGTTTATTTCTTTTTGTATGAACTTTATTTACGGGAGTTTTACCTACGGTAAAGTCCATTAGTCCACTATAACAATCTGTTAAAGGGGAAGCTGTGCTTATGAAAAGAGGAGACAATAGAAAGACACAAAACCTTATTGAACCATTCAAGGGCAGTAGGCGAAATATCACAACCTGCTACTTGTTCACTGACTTGAAGCCTGCTAATGATCTCACAAATGGGACAGTGAGACAAAATAAAAGAGTTCTACCCAAACAGTTTCAGCAGCACAAATTTAAACGTAGAATGATTAAATTTTTTGAACTTTTTTTCACAGAGGCAACTATCGTATAAACAGAGGCAACTGTTGTATCAACATAGGCAACTATAGTATCAAAAGAGACAAATAGCAGTCCAATCGTTAAAAGGGAACAAAATTGTCACCCTGTAAAACACCTTGATGACAGTGCTGTGGGGTTAGGGTGCTGGGGGTAGCGCACATTTAAAATCATTTTCACCAATTTAAAAATAGATAAACATATATTTTTTAATATATGAAAATAAACGTTGAAATACATTTTTTAGAAAATGTAGTAAAATATAAAAGTAGTATACTGGAGTGTGACATTATAATGTTTGTTAAGGGATGTGCAAAAAGATTGAGTTTGCAACATAAGGGTGTTAACATCACTGTGCTGCTTTTCTTAATGATTATTAAAAACTTAATCAAATGTTTGTGTATAGGGATGGTGATGCAATTTTAGATATTGCCCCAGACAGAAGAAATTGAGGCATATAATGGCTGAGTGTATTTGACAAGTACAGTAATAGCTCAAAGCTCAAATATGCTACAAGCTGGGAATTGTTATATGGATAGTTTAAAACTAATGAATTTTTTTTAACCATCTTAAAACACATTTCAAGCAGAGGAAAGATGACATGTGGATGACTAACTTTAAATCAGATGATATTACAGTCGTGAAAAAGAAGTGTTATATTAAAAGTAATAAATGCATGTTTTAATAATTTAAGAAAATACAATTCAGTGGGTACATTTACATAAGTTTAACCATACCTCAAAAAAGTTGGAAAGTGGAAAAAAAAGAGGATACCGTTTTCTTTGAAACTAAGGAGTAAGGAGATTCTGATTTTCCTAATTGTTCATGGATACGGTTTAGGGATGAGGATAAGTTTGAAAGAAAAAGAGCATGACATTTTTATGTTGATAAAAATATATCAAAACCCAATTATTTTACTAACAAGAAAATCTTAAAAATAGAGCCATATTTTTTTAATTACATTTTAGGGATAATGTGCACAAATATGCATTAAAATTGTCTCTCAAAATATGAAGATTATTTTTGTTTCCATTTTGCTAAACATGAAGTTAATTGAAAAGTGGGTTTAAATTTTTATGAGATAAATCATTTTTCTAAAAAACAACCAAAAAACTCAAGGCTGGGGAAAAATTAGTTAAGGGATTCTTCTTTAGATATGAGGATTATGTTCTTTAGGAATTTCTGGTAATATGGTAGAGAAGCAAGGCCAGCTTTCGGTTAAATTCTGAATGAAGATACCAATACATCAAAATCCATCAATTTTAAAGATTTTAAATTTATATATTTCATGGGCATGGAATATTGTTGTACATTTTTTCAGTTGTTTGATACGAATTTGTTCGTTGGATGTTGAGACTTCGCATGAGCAGGTAGAAAATTGCCTTCCATTATCATCCCGGGTAACATCGGGTTATATCTTCTAGTGGGAAATAAGAAAATAAATTATGTCTGTTAATTAAAACAAAAAAATCTTGTCAATGTTATGAATGTCAGTATGATGTATATGAGGCATGTCAGTATAAAGAATGTGTAGCATGTCAGTATGATGTACGTGTAGCATGTCAGTATGATGTATGTGTAGTATGTCAGTATGATGTAGGTTTAGCATGTCAGGGCGGAAACAGCTGTAAAGAGAGCACAGAGAAAGGCCAGAAAACACTGCTCCACCGCATTTGTGTGTGGGACATGCAAAAGAGACTGCCACTCGAGGATCGGTCTCACTAGCCACACCAAGACATGCAAAAGAGACTGCCACTCGAGGATCGGTCTCACTAGCCACACCAAGAGCTGCAATCAGAAAAGATAAATCTATCGTCTCTTGTAGACGGAAAGATGCCATACATACATACATGATGTATGTGTAGCATGTCCGTATGATGTATGTGTAGCATGTCCGTATGATGTATGTGTAGCATGTCCGTATGATGTATGTGTAGCATGTCCCTAAGATGTATGTGTAGCATGTCAGTATGATGTATGTGTAGCATGTCAGTATGATGTATGTGTTGTAGTGTTCTAAAAATACCATTATAGACTAATTCACCAATGTTTATTTATACATTTTTGGTTTTGTGCATACATACTCCTTTTTGTTCTAAATATAAATATATATGGGTAGATTCTACCCATTGTACTCTCTAGTGGGGAAATCAAGGGTTGTGGTGATGGTTAAAGTTGCATAAAGTGTGTTGCATTGTAAAAATTCTTTATTTCCATTCATCCAGAGATATTTTTCAAGTTCTCCGAAATCCTTCAGTTTTTAAAGACCTGAATGAGCTCATTTTTCAAGCAATTAAAGAAACTGTTCCAGATGTACAGTGCATTGTGGGATTAGACTCGCGTGGATTTCTGTTTGGCCCAATACTCGCTCAGCAACTCAATGTACCATTTGTTCCTATAAGAAAAAGGGGAAAACTTCCTGGTGAACTTGTCTCTGTTGTTTATCAGTTGGAGTATGGCGCTGTGAGTAGATGACACATGACACTTTTCTTACATGGAAAATTGTTAATCTATGGACTTTATTATTTGGAAATTCATAAAATTGTGGATTATTTCTTTCTGTCATAGCCTTTAAATATACTTTTTTTTATATTTGAGTTAAATTAATCTTTTTTTTTCTTACCTTGCAGGATACATTTGAGTTGCAGAAGAATTCAATAGAGAAGGATCAAAGGGTTGTGGTTGTTGATGATTTGCTAGCAACAGGAGGTGGGTTTTTATTGTTAAATTCAACATCTTATTTTCATTTTGAACTGAGTTATATTCTGTTTGACAAACAGTTAATATGATGGCCACTTTGCTAAGCTTTTTTTAAAATGTAAAAACAATACTGCGCAAACCAACATAGTAATGTTGACTTTATTTTCTTTTCACAGGTACTATGAAAGCAGCATGTGATTTACTTGCACAAATTGGTGCAGATGTTCGTCAATGCCTTGTTGTCATAGAGCTTGTTGATCTGAAAGGTCGGGACAAAATTCCAAAACCTGTCAAATCGCTCATCACATTTACAGACTGATGAAATTGTCATTATTTTTCCCCTTCTTGTTACAGTCACTGTGTCAACAGCTAAGCCAATAGGATTGTACTACAAAATTGACTGTAGTTCTGGTCTTTTTTAAATTTCACACATTTTTAAATGAAAATATTTTATGTTCCCGGGTACTGAAGAACCAAGGTTTTTAAAGTTCAAAATAAAAATCTTCTAATCTTGCTATTTCATGACAAAAAGAGAGACAATCGTTACCTTCCTTTATGAAATCAAATTAAGTTGAAGATAAATTGCTTACATATGAATCAAAATATGTGCATGTAATATATACTTACCGTTTCATGTTGTAATGGTAGTTTAACTTTACTTTTAGACTGATATTTAGTTAGCTCGTTCATTTCTGTTGTAATATGTTTTAATGGAAATGCATTTACTGCGTCAGTGTTTTTTTTTAGAATCTGAATTGGAGATAATTAATTCTTTATTTATCAACTTTTTGTGACCGGTTTAATATTTCAACACATTTTACACTTACAAGGAAATCCATTCAAAATATAGTTTCTTTTTATACGAGGACTTGCTGACTGCTTTCATCATTTTAATGGAAGATATAGTTAATCCAGATGTGGGGGCCAACACAGACTTCAAAGTGGCCTTAGTCGCCGGGGGAGCAGCGGGCACGGCAGTGGATATAATGTTGTTCCCATTTGATACCATTAAGACACGTCTTCAGTCAGAGGCGGGTTTTCTTAAGTCAGGAGGTCTCAGGGGTATCTACTCTGGCCTTTTATCAGCTGCCCTGGGCTCTGCCCCTGGAGCTGCCCTGTTTTTTTGTGCCTATGAGTCTTCCAAGTCAGTTTTTAACACTTTTTCAAGGGACAAACATTTCCAGAGTGTTGGTCACATGGCGGCAGCCTCCCTTGGCGAAGTCACTGCATGTCTTATACGCGTCCCAGTGGAAGTGGTAAAACAGAGGACTCAGGTGGTGAACACAGGATCTTCGCTGAAATCATTCCGTTTGACCTTGAACTCTGAAGGCATCAAAGGTTTCTACCGTGGATACACAAGTACGGTCATGCGAGAGATTCCTTTTTCTGTTATTCAATTTCCCTTATGGGAGTTTATGAAGTCCAAAGTATCACAAGAAACCGGTCAACCTATCACTGCCTGGCAATCATCATTGTGTGGAGCTGTGGCGGGGGGCACGTCAGCTGCCTTAACCACACCACTGGATGTTGTTAAAACTAGGATTATTTTAGCAGAGAAGGGATCTAGTGTGGCCAGGGGGGACATTGTGTTTGTGCTCAAGCATGTAGTTAGAGAGAAGGGTATCAGGGGCTTGTTTTCTGGTGTGGTGCCTCGGGTCATCTGGATATCGATTGGTGGATCCATTTTCTTGGGTGTATATGAGAAAGTTAAGATCCTAACATCTGGTCTGCTATAACAAAGTGTATAAAATAGTTGATTAAATCATATCTTTTTGCAAAATATCAATTTTTGGAAAATGTGTTGTCTTGATTTATTGTAA
>OZ024800.1:41453535-41456035 GCA_964017045.1 Omphiscola glabra
AGGGTTAGGGTTAGGGTTAGGGTTAGGGTTAGGGTTAGGGTTAGGGTTAGGGTTAGGGTTAGGGTTAGGGTTAGGGTTAGGGTTAGGGTTAGGGTTAGGGTTAGGGTTAGGGTTAGGGTTAGGGTTAGGGTTAGGGTTAGGGTTAGGGTTAGGGTTAGGGTTAGGGTTAGGGTTAGGGTTAGGGTTAGGGTTAGGGTTAGGGTTAGGGTTAGGGTTAGGGTTAGGGTTAGGGTTAGGGTTAGGGTTAGGGTTAGGGTTAGGGTTAGGGTTAGGGTTAGGGTTAGGGTTAGGGTTAGGGTTAGGGTTAGGGTTAGGGTTAGGGTTAGGGTTAGGGTTAGGGTTAGGGTTAGGGTTAGGGTTAGGGTTAGGGTTAGGGTTAGGGTTAGGGTTAGGGTTAGGGTTAGGGTTAGGGTTAGGGTTAGGGTTAGGGTTAGGGTTAGGGTTAGGGTTAGGGTTAGGGTTAGGGTTAGGGTTAGGGTTAGGGTTAGGGTTAGGGTTAGGGTTAGGGTTAGGGTTAGGGTTAGGGTTAGGGTTAGGGTTAGGGTTAGGGTTAGGGTTAGGGTTAGGGTTAGGGTTAGGGTTAGGGTTAGGGTTAGGGTTAGGGTTAGGGTTAGGGTTAGGGTTAGGGTTAGGGTTAGGGTTAGGGTTAGGGTTAGGGTTAGGGTTAGGGTTAGGGTTAGGGTTAGGGTTAGGGTTAGGGTTAGGGTTAGGGTTAGGGTTAGGGTTAGGGTTAGGGTTAGGGTTAGGGTTAGGGTTAGGGTTAGGGTTAGGGTTAGGGTTAGGGTTAGGGTTAGGGTTAGGGTTAGGGTTAGGGTTAGGGTTAGGGTTAGGGTTAGGGTTAGGGTTAGGGTTAGGGTTAGGGTTAGGGTTAGGGTTAGGGTTAGGGTTAGGGTTAGGGTTAGGGTTAGGGTTAGGGTTAGGGTTAGGGTTAGGGTTAGGGTTAGGGTTAGGGTTAGGGTTAGGGTTAGGGTTAGGGTTAGGGTTAGGGTTAGGGTTAGGGTTAGGGTTAGGGTTAGGGTTAGGGTTAGGGTTAGGGTTAGGGTTAGGGTTAGGGTTAGGGTTAGGGTTAGGGTTAGGGTTAGGGTTAGGGTTAGGGTTAGGGTTAGGGTTAGGGTTAGGGTTAGGGTTAGGGTTAGGGTTAGGGTTAGGGTTAGGGTTAGGGTTAGGGTTAGGGTTAGGGTTAGGGTTAGGGTTAGGGTTAGGGTTAGGGTTAGGGTTAGGGTTAGGGTTAGGGTTAGGGTTAGGGTTAGGGTTAGGGTTAGGGTTAGGGTTAGGGTTAGGGTTAGGGTTAGGGTTAGGGTTAGGGTTAGGGTTAGGGTTAGGGTTAGGGTTAGGGTTAGGGTTAGGGTTAGGGTTAGGGTTAGGGTTAGGGTTAGGGTTAGGGTTAGGGTTAGGGTTAGGGTTAGGGTTAGGGTTAGGGTTAGGGTTAGGGTTAGGGTTAGGGTTAGGGTTAGGGTTAGGGTTAGGGTTAGGGTTAGGGTTAGGGTTAGGGTTAGGGTTAGGGTTAGGGTTAGGGTTAGGGTTAGGGTTAGGGTTAGGGTTAGGGTTAGGGTTAGGGTTAGGGTTAGGGTTAGGGTTAGGGTTAGGGTTAGGGTTAGGGTTAGGGTTAGGGTTAGGGTTAGGGTTAGGGTTAGGGTTAGGGTTAGGGTTAGGGTTAGGGTTAGGGTTAGGGTTAGGGTTAGGGTTAGGGTTAGGGTTAGGGTTAGGGTTAGGGTTAGGGTTAGGGTTAGGGTTAGGGTTAGGGTTAGGGTTAGGGTTAGGGTTAGGGTTAGGGTTAGGGTTAGGGTTAGGGTTAGGGTTAGGGTTAGGGTTAGGGTTAGGGTTAGGGTTAGGGTTAGGGTTAGGGTTAGGGTTAGGGTTAGGGTTAGGGTTAGGGTTAGGGTTAGGGTTAGGGTTAGGGTTAGGGTTAGGGTTAGGGTTAGGGTTAGGGTTAGGGTTAGGGTTAGGGTTAGGGTTAGGGTTAGGGTTAGGGTTAGGGTTAGGGTTAGGGTTAGGGTTAGGGTTAGGGTTAGGGTTAGGGTTAGGGTTAGGGTTAGGGTTAGGGTTAGGGTTAGGGTTAGGGTTAGGGTTAGGGTTAGGGTTAGGGTTAGGGTTAGGGTTAGGGTTAGGGTTAGGGTTAGGGTTAGGGTTAGGGTTAGGGTTAGGGTTAGGGTTAGGGTTAGGGTTAGGGTTAGGGTTAGGGTTAGGGTTAGGGTTAGGGTTAGGGTTAGGGTTAGGGTTAGGGTTAGGGTTAGGGTTAGGGTTAGGGTTAGGGTTAGGGTTAGGGTTAGGGTTAGGGTTAGGGTTAGGGTTAGGGTTAGGGTTAGGGTTAGGGTTAGGGTTAGGGTTAGGGTTAGGGTTAGGGTTAGGGTTAGGGTTAGGGTTAGGGTTAGGGTTAGGGTTAGGGTTAGGGTTAGGGTTAGGGTTAGGGTTAGGGTTAGGGTTAGGGTTAGGGTTAGGGTTAGGGTTAGGGTTAGGGTTAGGGTTAGGGTTAGGGTTAGGGTTAGGGTTAGGGTTAGGG